>JARKID010000227.1:0-116737 GCA_029449255.1 Mycena polygramma
CATCATCTGTCGAGCCCTAGCTCCAGATAAGAGAAAGATACTCCCGTTCTACATCGAACTAGACGTGGCTCCGAAGGAAGGAAATACCAGTTCAAACGCACACTCTACGTGGGTAACTCCCCACCGAGGTTGACTAAGAACTCCGCCCGAGCCGCTTCAAACGTTCCACCTAGTCCGCCCGCATCTTCTCCCGCTGCCCTCGCAAGAGAGTCAGCAGCCGCTGTCACAACGAGCACAGGCCTACCAAGCCTCGCAGCAGCCAACTGCAAACCAAGGGTCGTCGAGCCTTGCTCCGCCCACTCAACAAAACTCGTTGCGACCGCCAGGTACAACACAAGTTACGCCCGAATTAGTGGCAGACCAGAACCAAAACACACAAACCAGCCAAACTCTTATTAGAACAATGACTGACGGAAAGAAGAAAGTACCTGAGTCGTACGAGCGGAATGCCCCTCGTTTCGATAATGAGAAACCAGAAGAGCTTCCTGAGTTCCTAGAACACATGGAGCGGATGATGGAACTTGAGAAGACCCCGGCCGGCGAGAAGAATGCCTTTGTTGTGCGTTATGCCCTCCGGCGGCCTGCAGAAGAATGGCGCCATTTCGATACCTATACGGAGGACTATGAGAAGTTCAAAGCTGAGATTCTCGAGAACTACCCAACGGCTAAAGAAAACGAGCGCGGTTCGATGCGGAAACTCATGAGGTTCCTCCGGGACTTTGACGACCACGACATTAGTATCTCCGATCCGGACGAACTGATGAAGCTCAGCAGAGGAATGAACTTGGAGGCGTCTAGGCTGTTGAAGTCAAAACTAATCAGCGACCGAGAGGCCATACCCTACTTCCTTGAAAAGCTCACCTCTTCGTTCCGTGACAAGATCCTGGATAACTTGGATAGGGCGCAGCCGGCCGCTAATGCTGCAGCTGCTGGTGCAAACCCGGCGGCGAATGTTGATGAGGACCGCACGTATACCTTGAAAGAAGTAATGGATGAAGCCAAGCGTCTCATAAGAGAAGGGACCATCAGGCGGATTTCTTCCAAAAGGATCTGGACGCAGCCGGACAGAGAGAAGTCTGTCGCCAAGACCGGTAAAGAAAGAAATATCGGAGAAAGAAAGCCACGATATGCTAGCAGACATAAACTTTCAGTCGTACATATGATTGACCGGCTGGAGTCGCAGCAGAGTCAGAAGTTGGCGGACATGTCTACCGATCAGAAGAAAAAGCTAGCGGAGCTCGAGCAGTTCTACAAGTCGTTGCCCGGCAAAGTGCCAGGAGCACCGGACTCTCAGACTCTGCCGCCCAGGCAGCAAGTCAGATTCCGGCCGGTAACTCAGGACGACTTGTGTCATTATTGTCGGGAGAATAACCCGCCTGGTCACTGGATGAACAATTGTCCTCATCGCCACGCCCATATAGCGGCCGGAGCTTTGAAGGTGATAGGTGGGAAGGACCATTTTGCGAACAGCACCCCGGTGCCCATGTATGGTCCCAATCCCGTAGACAGCTAGTAGACGAATACCAGGCAAAAGGTCAAGGAGCGTCGCAAAACGTGCAGAGCATCTACTCACAAAATGCGTACTCCGGCTACCCGCTGAGACGGCGGCCCAGAAACATGTATGGGCATACATCGTGTATTTTGCGATTCTTAGGCATAACCAATGCTCCTAGGGTAACAGTTGCACTCCTAGGCTAGTGTAATCAAGCAAACATGATGCGACAGTTGGTCCAACACCAGCAGCAGCAACAGTTTAGGGGTGTTCAACCACCCTTCAGCCGCCCGCCCAGCAGTCAAACTCTCTGGTTGATGTAAACTTCATTTCGTCCCTGTTGGCGGCCACTTTGACAAAGGCGGGAGTTACGAACAGTCAGGCGGCGGAGCTGCAACTCGCACAGACTAGGGCAAATCCCTCCCGAACGGGGAACTCCCAGTCGAACGAGGGTTTCTAGACGGTTCGAGGAAAGGGGTACGACGGACAAAAACCGCCGGTGCGAATAAACCCCTGGAGGACCTGACTCAAGAAAACCGCACGCCCACCGGCCGGACCGTTGAAGTAGTCCTAGAAAAGCGTAAACCCAAAGAAAAACCAAAAACGCAGCCGGTGACCAAAGAAAGCCAGCGGGCGACGATTGAGGAAGTAGAAGATGAAGAGCCGAGAAGCCTGAATTGCCTTACCGGGCGGTGCCTGCGGTTCAATACGCAAAACGACCCGTTGATTCTCGTATCCCGCCTGCGGAAGAGAAACAGCCACCAGTGGTCGACAACAGAAATAATTATGAAGTGCGTGCGCCGGTAGAGGAGGGCCAAGACGATGCTGAAGAAATGGTCGCAGAGATCTTTAAGAGCATTGAGTTTGGTATCCCGCTGGACAACTGTTTGCAATGAGCCCTAGGCTGTTGCGCCACGCAAAGAAGATGCTATCGAAGAGAAGGGTGTCGGTCAATATATTGGACAAGTTAGAAGAAGCACTAGCCTCCTTTGACCCGCCCCAACCCAACCTGTCCGCAGAGTTACCGGGCGGCAGCAGTTTTATGCAGCCGATGAGCTCGTTCATACAGGCGGACGCTATCAGTACTAGGGATTTACCTTTCTCTTCCACGCCTTGTATCCAGCAACAGGCGGAGGGATTAGTGCCCAAAGGAGCCGTCGTGATCAGCGACCCGGTAGTACAATACCTTGCGAGCCTGCCGGACGGTGTAGCCCCGCCAGATATTTGTAGCTATGCGGACATCCAGCGGGTAGTCGGACCAGATTCTGAGCACCTTCGAGTAGTGTACCCGCTAGTGCACGGGGTTGGAGAATTAGAAGGAATAGTGGACGGGGGATCCCAGATAGTGTCGATGGCGCAAGCCACCGCTATGGAAATGGGAATAGGATGGGATCCGGACATCAACATCTACATGCAAAGCGCGAATGCCCAGGTCGAGAAATCCCTGGGACTGGCCAAGAATGTTGCGTTCAGGTTCGAAGAAGTGACCTTGTACTTACAAGTCCACATTATTCGTAGCCCGGCGTACAAATTGCTACTCGGCCGGCCGTTTGATGTGTTGGCCGGGACCATGATTCAGAATGGGACGGACGGCTCCCAACTGATCACCTTGACCGACCCGAACACAAAGAAGAGAAGCGTCGTTCCTACCTTCCCGAGAGGGACGGTGAGGCAATTGAAAAGGGTCAGGGATGCCTCGGTGGAAATTGCAGACGATCCGCCCAAGGACACTTCTCCTCCGGCCAGTACAAATTTTCAGAATTCGATGAATTGATGCAGCATCAAGGAGAGTTCGCTGTACAAATAGAACTAGATGAGAATCTCGAGCCACGAATTACGGCGGTGATGTACAGCGGCGAAGAAGGCTTCACTTTCGAAGAACGAAAATGGCTTATCTGCAGGCGGCAGTACCGTACGTAGGAGAAGATGCTCCGGCCGTCCAATTGTTTCAAGATTTCACGAAGCAGGCGGCCGGGGGTTCGACAGAAGTTAAAGACAGTTACGTTGTAAAAGTTGCGAACAGGGGACATCGCCCGCCCGCAACCTCTCAGCCGGTGGATGTTGAAGGCTTTCTTAGCCGCCGAGTCAGATGAAGTGGCTATAGGCGAAGAGCGTTCGAAGCATACGGCCGGAGAGCGCTGTAATGCTGTACCTATGACTGGGTGTCCCGGGTTTTGAAGAAAATAAAACTCGTACAGACCTCCCGGCTGTCTTTACACAAGAAGAGATTAAACTTGAAGATATAAACCTGAATTTGAAGGAGGTCTTAGTGGGCAAGAAGTATAAGCCGTAGCCCTCAAGGTGCGGCCGGTGTTTGAACCACTGTCAGAAGAGTTCCGGATAGAACGCAACATCACTGGGGATCCGTTAGCCGGGCTAATTCCGCTGGATCCTAACCCGCCCAAGTTCGTTCCGTGGGACGATATACCCAGGAGCGAAAAGAGTTGGTAGATGAGTTGCATAATGACGGTTTCCTGAATGAAGTTGAGATGGACGCTGTCCACCAGTTGCTGTCTATCCACGAGAATACAGTAGCTGGACGGACGAGGAGAGGGGAACGTTCAAAGAAGAATTCTTCCCGCCCGTCAGATTTCCAGTAAAGGCAGACCATAAGGTGTGGGTTGAGAGAAATATTCCAATCCGCCCGGCCAGCTAGAGGAAGTTTGCAAGGTTCTCCGAGCAAGTATCAAGGCGGATATATATGAACCCTCCAACGGGCCATATCGCACTAAATACTTCGGCGTCATAAAGAGTGATAAGAAGTCAATAAGATTGGTACACTCTCTGGAGCCACTGAACGCGGTTACCATAGCGCATTCTGGTGTGCGCCCGGAGCGGCCGACCTGGCGGAACATTTCGCTGGGCGGTCGTGTGGTTCAACCTTTGATCTGTACTCTGGGTATAACCACCGCCTGATCCATCCGGACTCGCGGGACTACACCACGTTTCAAACACCCTTCGGTGCGCTGAGGCTGGTTAGGTTGCCTCAGGGTTGGACTAACTCGGTTCCCATATTTCACGAGGATGTGACATACATTCTAAGGGATGAGATTCCACACGTTACCCGGCCGTATATTGACGATGTGCCTGCTCGCGGGCCGCCCACGAGATACGAGCTGGCGGACGGGACAGAAGAAACCATTCCAGAAAACCCGCAAATCAGGCGGTTCGTTTGGGAACACCTGAACGACTGCAATAGAATCCTGACGCGACTGGGGTACGCTGGTGCCACGGTCTCCGGAAAGAAGCTGCAGGTTTGTAGGAGTGTGTTCAAAGTTGTTGGCCATGTCTGTACCTATGAAGGAATGAAGCCAGACGACGATAGAATCGGGGTCATCGAAAGGTGGGGGCCATTGAAGGACTTCCACGAAGTAAGGGCTTTCTTGGGTACCGTCGGAGTTATGAGAATGTTCATAAGGGATTACTCGACAAAAGCCGAGCCCATCCAGCGGCTGGTCAGGAAGGAGATTATATCGTGTGGGGACCCGATCAGGCGGCCTCTATGCAGGCCTTGAAAGATGCATTGAAGGATTGTCCGGCGCTCAAGCCACTCAACTATGACTGGATCTCAGCGGTTGTGTTAGCGGTCGATACTTCGTGGATGGCAGTCGGCGCACACGTTTACCAATGCGATCCGCTAGACCCCAAAAAGAAGTATTACGCCCGCTTCCACTCCATTCCACTCAATGAGCGGGAGGCAAGGTATTCACAGCCTAAGCGGGAATTGTTTGGGTTGAAGAGGATACTCGACGCCCTGCAGTACTGGCTTTTGGGATGCCGCAATCTTGTAGTTGAAACCGATGCACAATACTTGAAGGGCATGTTGGATCACCCGGGAATGGGGCCTAATGCCACAATCAACCGTTGGATTGAAGAGATTCTCATGTTCCACTTTACACTGAAGCATGTTCCCGGCCGAACGTTTGGACCGGACGGACTATCCCGCCGCCCAGTACAGCCAGGAGATCCCGAATATCCCAACAAAGAAGTTGAGTTCGATAATAACGACCCGCCCGGCCTGCATCCGGAAAGTGCAAGCTGGCCGCCCATCCGTGAATTCGAAGACTTTAAAAAGGACATCGACACGCGTGGAGGGTACATGGTTCAGCTTACCCAGCGGGAAGCTCGTTGGCCGGGTGATTTCTACGACGAGCTATCCTCCGCCCGACCGTTGCTGGAAGCGGCGAGTTCGAGCAAGGACGTTCCGCTGGTTGAATCATTCGCTCAAACCAGAAAGAAGAAGCCCTTGAAATTGGGTCCCCGCCCGGCGGGAGAACCCCTAATTCCTGGACTAGAATTGAAGTACGATCCCGAGAAGCGGGAGCCATATTCAGAAGACCACGAGATACGAGCTGGCGGACGGGACAGAAGAAACCATTCCAGAAAACCCGCAAATCAGGCGGTTCGTTTGGGAACACCTGAACGACTGCAATAGAATCCTGACGCGACTGGGGTACGCTGGTGCCACGGTCTCCGGAAAGAAGCTGCAGGTTTGTAGGAGTGTGTTCAAAGTTGTTGGCCATGTCTGTACCAGCCAGACGACGATAGAATCGGGGTCATCGAAAGGTGGGGGCCATTGAAGGACTTCCACGTAAGTAAGGGCTTTCTTGGGTACCGTCGGAGTTATGAGAATGTTCATAAGGGATTACTCGACAAAAGCCGAACCCATCCAGCGGCTGGTCGGAAGGAGATTATATTCGTGTGGGGACCCGATCAGGCGGCCTCTATGCAGGCCTTGAAAGATGCATTGAAGGATTGTCCGGCGCTCAAGCCACTCAACTATGACTGGATCTCAGCGGTTGTGTTAGCGGTCGATACTTCGTGGATGGCAGTCGGCGCACACGTTTACCAATGCGATCCGCTAGACCCCAAAAAGAAGTATTACGCCCGCTTCCACTCCATTCCACTCAATGAGCGGGAGGCAAGGTATTCACAGCCTAAGCGGGAATTGTTTGGGTTGAAGAGGATACTCGACGCCCTGCAGTACTGGCTTTTGGGATGCCGCAATCTTGTAGTTGAAACCGATGCACAATACTTGAAGGGCATGTTGGATCACCCGGGAATGGGGCCTAATGCCACAATCAACCGTTGGATTGAAGAGATTCTCATGTTCCACTTTACGCTGAAGCATGTTCCCGGCCGAACGTTTGGACCGGACGGACTATCCCGCCGCCCAGTACAGCCAGGAGATCCCGAATATCCCAACAAAGAAGTTGAGTTCGATAATAACGACCCGCCCGGCCTGCATCCGGGAAGTGCAAGCTGGCCGCCCATCCGTGAATTCGAAGACTTTAAAAAGGACATCGACACGCGTGAGGGTACATGGTTCAGCTTACCCAGCGGGAAGCTCGTTGGCCGGGTGATTTCTACGACGAGCTATCCTCCGCCCGACGTTGCTGGAAGCGGCGAGTTCGAGCAAGGATGTTCCGCTGGTTGAATCATTCGCTCAAACCAGAAAGAAGAAGCCCTTGAAATTGGGTCCCCGCCCGGCGGGGAGAACCCCTAATTCCTGGACTAGAATTGAAGTACGATCCCGAGAAGCGGGAGCCATATTCAGAAGACCACAGATCGGAAGCTGGCAAGCGGGCGGACGAAAGACTGCTGCTACTGCGGGAGTGGTGGAAAGACACCACTCGCTGGCCGGAAGGATGAATGATAAAGAATTCCAGAGCTTCTTACGATTCGCCGCCAGCTTTTTCATAAGCGACAGCGGCCGGCTGTATAAGAAGGCTTCTGAAGGTTCTCTTCATCAGTTAGTAGTGGACAAAGACCACCGTATGTACATGATGAGGGCCGCGCATGACAGTCTCGGCCATAGAGGGGTTTCGCAACTAAGGCCCTAATTGAGTTAAGGTTCTGGTGGCCGGAAATGAGAGCGAGACGTCAACTGGTACAATCAAGTGTTGCGAGTTGTGCCAGCTCCGCCAAAACCCTGTGTTAAGGATTCCGCCGGTAGTAAACGTACATCCCTCGCTGTTCCAGGTGGTTCATATAGATGTGATGGTAGTGGGCACCCCTTCGAACGGCTTCAACAAGATAGTTGACGCCCGTTGTTCGCTGTCGAGCTGGTTAGAAGCAAGGCCCATTAAGAATGAAAATGCTCGAACCTTAGCATTGTTTATCCTTGAAGACATTATCTGCCGATGGGGTTGTCCGGTTGAACTGGTAACAGACAACGCTCCCCAGTTTCTGGCGGCCGTGGCTTACCTCGAGTCTAAGTACGGTGTACGGGGGATCAGGGTTTCAGCCTATAACTCTCAAGCAAACGGAAAGGTCGAGAATGGGCACTGGCCAATACGGCAGACTCTTGTCAAAGCGACGGGCGGGAACCCGGGAAAATGGTACTGGTTCTTCCCGCAAGTCGTTTGGGCGGACCGCGTCACGGTGAGGAGAGGAAACCGGCTGCTCGCCTTACTTTATGGTAACAGGCGCCCACCCAACCCTCCGCTGGACATTGAAGAAGCTACGTGGTTGGTAGAGTTGCCTGGCCGGACACTCACAACAGCTGAATGATTGGTTATCGGGCGCAAGCCTTGGCCAAGCACTACACGCATGTTGAGGAGATGCGCGAGCGGGTGTCGGCTGAAAGCTGGCGGCAGTCAAGAAATATGAGGCTGCGCACGTTCACACCATCAAGGACTACAACTTCCAGCCGGGCGACCTTATTCTGGTACGCAATACCGTAGTGGAGAAATCCTTGAACACGAAGATGATGAATCGTTACTTGGGGCCCGTGATAGTCATCAGGCGGACTGTTGGAGGGAGCTACATAGTCGCTGAAATGGATGGCTCAGTTTTCCAATCGAAGATTGCGCAATTCAGGGTAGTACCGTTTGAACAGCGGCGGGCGATAAAGCTGCCGGATAACATCCACGACCTGATAGACCTGTCAGCGGAAACGCTACAAGAAATGATAAATGACGAGGGCTTGGAGCTACCAAGGCCGAGACTACCAGTTCGAGAATGTCCGGCTGGGTGTGAACGACAACTATGTCGAACCGCCCGCTGAGTGACGAACCATGGATAGAGGACGCCTCGGAGGAAGAGTCGGACAGAAGACCGGCCGAGGCGCCCCAGAACTCGGGCGGCGGCACAAGCCCGCCTGGAAAAAGTAAACGGTGTTTCCCCTGAGCAATGAGTCGACCAAGCCAAGCTAGTATTCGAGAGAACGACTACACACAGCTAGGCTAGCGACAGGGAAGGGGGCTACTAAACAGCCGGGAGAAAGTACGGGCGGGTGTCCTAAACGAGTGACAAAACTAGATGGTTAAGAAGCGGGGTATAGAGAGGCTCAACCGGCCGGCTACCTAAGGGACCATGGCGTCCACCCCCAGTGGCGTTGTCCGGGTGAGTACGAAGCTTCTCTCCAATGAACTCGCCTTCCTCGATAAGCTGCTGGCGGCGGATAAGCGAGCTGCGAAACTGCTCGTGGATCACCGCCAGCTCGACCATGATGAAGTACATGCGCTTGCGCATGGCGAGGGAGTTGTTGAGCGAAGTCGGTAGACATGCTCTGCACGCTGGTGACCTCTTCCATGAGCGACGCCGTGTGCGGGCCAGTCAAGTTAGAACTCGGCAGTCGCTGAAGAAGGGCGTCAGTAAATATGAAACCCAGACAGACAGATTAATTCTTACCGGCCGTAAGGAAGGCGTCCTCGTGAAAGAGAGCGTCGATCCCGGCTACCCGAGGACGTTTGGCCGCCCGCCCCTTTTTAGGGGCAGGGCTCGCCTTAAACCGGGCGGTGAGACGAAGAAAGGTAAAGGAGAAAGAGGGCAACTCACAGCGCGCCCACCCTCCTTGGGTTTCTTGCCTTTGGCAGTGCCTTGGGAAGCCTTGCTGCCACCGGCCGGCTGGTTGTCGTCGTCCACATTTCATCTGAGAAACACGGGCAATAACGGCGTCAGTCACCGCATAAACAGCATTGGCTAGCTGTTCAAGACATACCTCATCAGCTGGGGTACTGTCGGCGACGGATTCACCAACGATGATGGAGACCTCGTCGTCGCTATCATCAACAGCGACGGGAGGACTCTTCTTGGCAGCGGTGGAGGAACGAGTAACCTTCTGTAAGAAAGGGGGAGCCGTGTCAGCTGCGCAGAAAAATGTGCAATGGGCGGGCTACCTTCTCCTTTTTGGCGGCGGGCGGAGCGGCGGGAGCTGGAGCTGCAGCCGCCTGCTTCTTGGTGCGCTCGGACTGGATCACCTTGGTGAATTGACGGATAACCTCGTAGCCACTGGGGTAAGCGAAGTTGGGCTTGGTCTCGGGTTGAGGAGCTGGTGGTACAACTGCCGGGCGGCGAAGCACTCCTGGCGGAGGGCCTCTTCAGCCTCGTCCAAGACGTAAGCCTGCATCGGAGCCAGGCGGGCCTGTTCAAAGCGCAAGTCAGCCGGGCCACGACGGTGCAATAAGACTCACGCCAGCAGCTCCAATATCCTCGAGCTGAGCACGGCGAGCTTCGATGGGCGCGTTGTACTTGCCCAGAGAGCGGGCGGGTGTCGATGGCCTTGACAAACTCGCCCTTGGCGGCGACGAAATCGGCTTTGGACATGGTAGATTTTTGGGTCGAAGGACTGTAATAAAAACGAAGGGAAAATTTTGGATGCAGAAGCACCCACCGCCCGCCTGCTTATATCTGGCCGGCTATCCGATTGCATCGGCCAAGTCCGCCGCTGATGAGAAATAAATCAGGGTTCAGAAAATTTATCGCCCCATATTCCTCTTGACCGGCGGTTGCTTCCGCGGAACCAGTGCTTCCCATATGATTTGCACCCATGGGATGCGCACTCCTCGTGGTCGGTTCCATGGCATCAACTGGGGACAGTTTGCCGTTTCAAAAAGATAGGGGGAGGGATTACGATAAGACCCTGCATTTAGCCCAGAAAGGATCCCCTCGAAACAGAATAATTTATCGATTCTGAAACGCTCAGGCGGAAGGGTAAAACCAGGCGGGCAAAGCAGAAAGATTGTATTTCAGACGGAAGATAGACTATCTACAACTGCATGTTAGCGGGCAAGACAAGCCCATGTCTAGCGCAAAGCACGTCGAGCCGTTCACGAAGAAGGTTGATAACGTTCGCCGGACGGCGAAGCTCAGTGTGCAGTTCTGGATGAGGACGAAAAGCTCCTTGACATCGGTACAGCCGGAAGACATGGCGAACGACTTCGTCCCCTTTGGACAGGAGGTCGGCCGCGAAAACTTGGTTGAAGACCGGGCGGCATTCAGCAAAGTACTGGTCATCGAGGCGCTGGCGGGCACCTTTGGGAAAGGTCAACCGCTATAAGATGAAAGACAGAAGGGCGCACCTGAAGAACCTGATGGGTTAGATTCCCGCCCACGGGCGTATTCGTCGCTCCAAAGATCGAAGCTGAGGTAGCAGCAGTCGCGGTTCCCGATAAAAAAAAAAAAAAAAAAAAAAAAAAGAAGTGAAGAAAACGGGGCGCACCGAAACGGGCTCCCAGCGAGGCTCCACACCGTCAACCTCTGACGCTGGTACCAGGTAATAGCCGACCGGGTCAGGATCCCTAGACGCGTCGTCGAACGTACGATAGAAATCGTACGCGGACTCGAACGGGGAGGTCGAGGTGGAGGTGTTCGTACTCGTAATATTGCCAGACGTAGGCGCGGGTGACTTCAGTGTCGGCGGTGAGCTGCTGAGACATGGCAACGCGGAGTAGCATCTCGCCAGCGGCCTGAGACGAGAAGCGTTCCCAGAACTCAACTTCGGCGAGCTCCCGCCTGGCACGAAGGATGATGACCAGGAACGAGAGCAGTTGAAGTTGAAGTGATATTCGGTGAGCAGGTTGGTGCGGGCGGCCTCCAAAGACTCGAGGGCACCGAACGAGCGCGTCAAGCCCTCAGTGATCTGCCTCCAACCTGCGGCCGGAAAGAGGATGAGAAAACGAGCGGGCGGAGGAAAGAAGGAAAGCGCTTACGTCGGAAGACATGTCGGTGAAGCCATGAAGGCGCCCCAGGCCGTCGCTGTTGATCTCGTCCGGCTGGTCGAGGTTCAGATCTTCGTTCCGTGCAGGCGGGAGCAGGCGTCGCACATCGCAGGGGACCCCGGCTGCGACACACTCCGCCCGACAGTTGACAGAAGTTGCACCTAGGCCCGAACTAAGACAATTAGTGCCGGCCGGAGGTAGAAGAAAAATAGAAAGGACGTACGTGAGGGTCGCCGATGCGCAGGACTTGGCGGACGAGGTCGTAAGTGATCTTGTAGTACCGGCCGTCGTCGGTACGAGGAAGGTCCAGGCGGGCTTGGTCCGGAAGGAGGCTGATGAGCATGCTGAAAATGTTCTTGTTGAGGCTTTTTCCCTCTTCGGTTTTGCGCGGGCGGTCCGCGGCGAATTGCTTGGTGCTGTAAGGGAGACTCAGAAGCGGGCGGAGCAAGTGTCGAAAAATACTTATCTCTCGTTTGGTTGGTTCATCCCGGCGGTGCGAAGAATTTGGAACCCAGTAATCTTGCGCTGACGGACGGGGTCGAAGTCGTCCTCCCCCTCCCCCTCGCCCTTGTCCTGGATCTTCGCCGCTTTCCCCTTACGCTTGGAGGAACCAGCGCCGCCCGCCTCCTCTTCGGTGGCGTGCGGAGGGAGCTCGAGCGTCTCCTTGAGCGGTACGGCCGGTTTTGCGCCGGGAACCTGGGACCGAGTGACTTTCGCTAGAAAAACGAATAAGACGAAGAGTTAGGCAGAAGGAGCGGCCGACGGCACTCACTGTTGGGGCGGGATCTCGGGGTCGGAAATCTCCTGTAAAATTGAGATGTCTCAGAACCCGGGCGGAGCAAGAAGGAGGTGGGCGGAGACAAACCATGGGCGCGTTCTGAGTCCCTTTGCCCTTCCCCTTCTTCTTCTCTTTCTCTTTCCCGCCGGAGGGCTGCTGGCTGGCGGGCTGCTGGCCGGACTCGTGCTTGACCTTGATAACCCCTGGTACGGTCGCCTGCAGGAATTAAGGTCCGTGTTAGCGGCCGGGAAAAACCAGGAAAAGAATTAGAAAGACGTTACCTTAGAAGTGTCGCTAGCCAACGACTGCCGGCGGGACGACGCTGAAACCGACGCGGATGACGGCGGGGCATGGCTGAACTATCCGACTCCCCGGCCGACCGTCCACCTCTGCCCTGAGCAGCTCGGCTGCCCGGGCGGTGTGGCGCTGGCTTCGGCGAAGAAGAATACTGGTGGGCGTAAGCTCGCCCGCCAGCATCCGGAAGAAAGATGAGATGAAAACTCACCGGGGTGGTGGGCCCGCTGCTCAGGCTTGCCATCAGGCGGGTCGCGCTTCGCGTCCGCATCCTCGGGAGGTCCCATTTCGACGTCGGCGGGCGGAAGAAGAGGCCCCTGTTTAAAATTGTAAAAAACCGGCCGGCCGCCCACCAGGACGGGATAGGACTCACGTAGGGGTAACCTGAGCCAGGGAACGAAGACGAAGGCGCGGTGGGCGGCCGCAAGCCAGGCATCCCAAAAGAAGACGAGGAAGGCGGAGCCGGTGCCTTGAAAGTAGCGTAAGGCTTCGGGTGCGGACGCTCAAGGTTGCGGGCTTCAGCTTTCGTCAAAGAGAGGGGCTAGGCGGAGCGATAAGCGGCCGGACGGACGGTTCGAAAAATAACGGCATACCGTGGTAGAACTAAACGCGTCCGGCGGCCAACTCACACCGTCCAACCCGTTGTCGATCACAGCGTCCTCGTCGAGGGAGGCGACCGCGCGGCTGAGACCTTGGTGGAAACTGAGCAAGGCCGACGGCATCCACCTCGTCATCGATGTAGGGGAGGCACGCGTTGACGCTTGCACGCTGGGCAAATAAGTCAGAATAGTGCGAAAGACGCGCCGCTCGCTGTGTAACAGTGGGCGGGCCGGACAAACAATAGACGGACGTACCAACTCAGAAGAATAAGTCGTCAGGAAGGAAAGTGAAGGATGTCTCGCGGATCGAACGTATCGAGCAGGTCGGGGCAACCGAGGGTCGCGCATTTGAGACCAATCGCCGGACGGGATCTTGCGAAGGTGGAGCCACAAGTCGGGAGGTGCAGCGGGCAACCCGGCCGGACGGCGAGACGACGACACAGAACGAGACGGCGGAGGCATCGTGCTGCACACGCACACGGTTAGTGGGGTTGAACTTACCGTCAGGCGTAAGAGCCTTACGAGCGGCTCATCTCAACTCAGCAAAACCAGCGGAATTAGACGGAAGGGTTATGGGAAGTAACGCGAAAGATTTAAAGACGGAAAAGTAGTGCTACGCGAAACGAGAAAGGGACGGGAAATTGATGGTGAACTCAGGAAAACAACCCTCCTTATATACGCCACAGCGGCGGAGTTCGAAATAATCTTTTTAAAACTTTCCCAGGCAATAAAACTGTCCGCCGGGTGATGTCGGAGACCCTCCGGCGACCCAGATAGAATTTCTCGGGACCCATAGTTCTATTGATAGACGACAATCATGGATTGTCTCTTCGGGATTGGCGCGTTGATTGCCTGTTTTGGCAGTTCTGGCACGGATTGATTCTCTTTCCAACGATTGGTACTGCGGAACCGCAGTAGGAGAACCCTCCGCAGTCAGGATTGACTCGAAGTGACTGAATAGAAAAAGAATGTCCTAGAAGTAACTGTGGGCCGTTAAATGAAATAATTCCCACGGTTGAGAACTAGCGGCGCCTAAGAATTAACCGGATCGGTCGGGCCTTACTGATCGACCGTTGAGACGCCGTTGATTGACAACTGGCTGTCGAACAGATGAACCCGCCCGCCTGACTAGAGAGCTCGTACGGCCGCCCGCAAGCTATAAATAAACTGCGGACAGTTGAGATCTTAAGAAAGGGGAGATGATATGGTGGGTGACGAGCCACCGGTGAAAACCGCTGGTTTTCGCATCCTTTGAAACACCTATTTGCGGGAATGTAAGGCTAAGTTGTAGAGTATACGTTCTCCTCGGAACGGTATACTTGCTGTTGACAGTCGAAAAGGGCGGGCAATCACGCGTTCAAAGGACTCAACACTGAGCCCCTAGCTCAGTGGGGCCTCCAATGTACCTAACCGGCCGGCTCAGAGGGGCGGCTAACCACCGAACCTTTGTGTACTCGAGGCGAACAAGAGGAACTACTATCTTAGAGCGAGCCGCCCACTACCGGGCGGAGTGCTAGCTACGGGCGGGACAATCTTAGAAGATAAGATTCGGGCGGATGGTTCATTCGGCCGTCCGATAAATCCGAGAAGACGCAACCGGCCGGCTGGGATCTAAGAACCTTCATCAGCCGCCCACACGCATGAGGATCCACGATCAAGGATCGTTGTTCCTGGCGGCTGACAGAAGATGGTTCGATCCGGCCGCTGGCTCCAAGATGAGACGGGCGGCGCGCGCCTAGGAAACACGAACGAGGCACAAGATGAGCTAGAAGATACCGGCCGGAGGGCTTGAGCGGGCGGACGCACAAGTCCCCACACCAAGGAAGAGCAGGCGGGAAGGTTGCGACCGGGCGGAGCTTCGTCCGGGCGGCCTGACAACCTTCTTGGCGCACAGCCGGCCCACATGGACCGCCTGTGACTGAGACGATTATACCCACGGATGAGAATACCCCGGCCGCCATTGGCCACACTACTGATCTTTACCCACACTGTGTTCCGGACAGTTTCCTTATATCTCCTTTTGTGACCCAGCGGTTTGTATAAAAAGACTCGGTATACCCTGTAATTAGTAGTAGACTATCCCCCCCCCACTTTACGGGTCATATAGTAGACTAAGAGGATTTGAATAGACGATTTGATAGACGGAAGCATTGAAGTGAGAAGCAGCCAACGCGAAGTAGTAGTGTCCGTTGTCAGAGTAAGAGGAAGTCCGCCAGACTAGACCGTCTGCCAGCCTAGCCTTCGAATCCGAGCCGCCGGCTTTTCAGTGAGAGAGTCGCCCGCCCGGGTCTGAGTTGAAGACGCCTCGTCAATCGTCCGGCCGTCGCTAATTCCCTGGCACGGTTTAGACTGACCGCCGGTGCCGCTCTCCCTCATTTCAGAAGTTCAAGTCTCTCGTCCGCCCGAAAAGCAAAGTCTCTACTCGCTCCGGCCGGTAGTAGCAACTAGACGCGCCGCCCGCTAGCTTTTCATAAAGAAAGTGTCCGCCCACTCTTAGACTGAAGTACATTGTTTCGGACAGACTATACTGGTCTTACTTCCCCGAACTCACATACGCACGCTGAAAGGATAACAATTGAAGCTTGAGTTGTGATAAATATAAATTAGATCTTAGGGTTTTGTGTTGTGTTGTGATTTCATCGCTTCGCATCTTGAAATCTTGAGTCTTTGATTACACGGCTACTTTCCAGTGCGCCGTTACACCGTCTTGATGCACAACTTACTTGTAGGATTTCGGCCGCTAGGACATCTCCGACCGCTTGCGCGAAGTGGTTACTCACGCATCGACTAGGAAGTCTCTGCCGCTAGTATAGAACACCCTACGCTTCAAAATCATCCCGTGTTCAGTGTACCATCTCCACATATTTGAGGGCGAGTGTGCCATGGGCTGTACATGCCCGTCGCAAGCTGCTGCGCTCCACTTCGTATCTGTATGCATCGTATTCACTTGGGCTGCTTGCAGCGCATGCATCCCGTCTTCAACTACTGTCAATCCAAATTACCTCAATTCTTTGAAGCTACACTCGAGGCAGTCGAATGAAAAATCCTTATATTATTGAAAACTTGGCACCACACCGGCTCAGCCGCTCAAAAGAGATGAACTTGCTTCGCTTGTATACTTAGAGCCTCATCTGTCCGAGTGCGCAAAAGCGCTGCGTGCTCAGGGAGACAACATCAAGAGAAGGCTATTCGGACACATTGCCTAGGGTGAACAGAAGTTGAACCAAGTGACATTGAGTTGGATATCCAGGTCAGTCGATCCAACTTGTAGAATTTGGTGAAAAAATGAAACTTGCTTTGCGATTCTGGACGTGCAAAGAACATCGGTTGCGCAAAGTGACTATCAACATTGTGCAACAAGCTGAGTCGAATAGTTGAGTTGAATTATGTTGCCTGCGACGCCGCCTGGTATATACTTCGGTGAGAAGGAATTCATATATGCTGCGAGGCTCACTTATGGCTCAACCAGTTTTGACTTGAGACTACCGCTGTTGAATCGATTTGAAGTTGATTCCAGCCTGACGTCAGTGCTCAAACAGTATACAGCAAAACAGCAGACGAAGATCTCGGTCGAAATAAGTTGTTGTTGAGCGCGAATCAATGGGAATGAAGACGACTGTCCGATCGTGACAGAAATTGATTCAAGCATTGGATTTGGGAGCTGAAGTGAGGACATGGGCTGAGGCTTGGTCTCCAGAACATGGTCTCAATGCTCTGCGTGGACGCCATGAGCATGCAGCGCAAAGTGCGCTCGCTGGAGGACCAGCATTTCACTATAGTTTCACACCTAGATAGTAACTGGAGCGCGGGTGCTACCTCGCAGCCTCTCTTGATGTGCAGGTGCCACTGAGAGTGCAAATTCAACTGGATAGCCATCCTAGTAGGCCGTAGAGGGCAGAGAGCAGCACAAATACTGATGCTGCCGAACACGAATTGTAAAATGAACCGTGGGAACGTTTTCGGGCATTCGGAGATGCCCAAAATCAACGGGATCATTTGGAAAATGGAGAACCGGAGACATAATGGTTCAGCGAGGCGAAAGGTGCTGCTGGGAGAGTCAGGGGTAGGGTTTTTGAGGACAAGGTCGTGACGATATCGGAGGGTAGTATGGAGCAGAACCGCGGTGCTCGGTTTTGAATCGAAACACGTAGCTCCGGTCGACCGTGTAAAACACAGATATCTCATTGTAGTCGTATGCCATTCAGCATACGAGAGCATATGGGAAGAAAATTTGAAGGGAAAACAATTTGCCTCCTCCGGAAATCGAACCACACGGGCTTTCAAAATAAATTCATCCGCGAACCAACCGCGCTTCGTAGGAAGCCCCGCGACCTGGTTCGAGCGAGCGCTTGACAATTTGTATTGACTGTCTTCAGCTGCCTGTGTTGAAATTGCACCTCCGAATACGCAAACGTATGCGATGAGAACGCACGTCGTGAGATTGTTCAGTGCTGTCAACAGCTCCCCAGTCGGCACGTTACTTCCATGCCCCTGCGCCAGTGTTTCGAGCTCCTGGACGGTAACTTCGACCTGCCTCTGGAGATCGACTAGATTTTGTTGTTCTCGCCAACCTCAATTCACACTTTAGAAAATATTCGTGAAAGATGACAGTATCACACCTTTTCAATCGATTCCTTGATTGCCTTTGCCAGTCGCCGAATGTGACAAACTGCGGTGCAATTGACAGTCCATCCATCTCGGATGCGGGTGGCGGTGGCAGTAGTAGTCAGGATGTGAAGCAATCTATACGGGTAGGAGTATGGGCAGTGGTAGCTGAGCGGAAGACGAGGAGGGAGAAAGGAAGATCGATGCCGCCATTCCTGTGCGGAATATACTTATACTTCCCAGAAGAGCTGTGGAGAGCTGTATACTGTCAAGGAAGTTCCATTTGAGGTATAAAGAAACTCAGGCGGCATCCACAAGAAGCTGGTTCTAAATACTTAGGCGCGCGGTCTTGTTAAGTACCTTGTACTTATTTTTGACTCAATCAGAGCGTCGCGCGGTGTGTAGTCCCTCTTGTACTGTGTACTGACAAGACATTTGGTGATTCAGGGGAAAACGGTAGTAGTTCTTCAGCCATTGCTATCAGCAGTGGGCCAGTGGCGCAGATGTTTACGGGAGGCCAGGAGTCGAGTGAGGGAAGAGGGAGGAGAGCCGTATGTCTGTTCGTTGTCGCAAGTGTAAGAAGTTCTTCTTTAGTCGGAAGCAACAAGTTCAAGAGGCGCAAAACTTAAGAGGCGCACTGGATTCTGTCGGCGCTTGAAGCGGCTTGAAGTTGCGAGTCCAATTCAGTTCCCGCGTCGGAGGCTGAAACAAAAGGCTGATATCGAGACGGGGGCACGTTGAGCGAGTGAGTTGGGTGAGCAAAGACGAAAAAGGACGAAAAGTCAAAGGTGTTAGTTGGCTGCCTCCTCTACAGCCAAACAACCGCCCGCGGCCTAATTGGGAAATCGGCCTCCTTCCTTCCTCCCACCACACCGTCAATGCACCTTCTTGAGATCCCCCCAGAGCTTCGCGGCCTCATATACGACCTCTGTTTTCCCTCCCCCGCAGACCTACGTGCAGATAGTTCCGTACCGCACCTCCCTGCCAGCGTGCCGCCTCAACCTCCCCGTGGCTCTATATCTCCTCTGCAAGCTTATTACCTCTGAGCTCGAGCCCCTCCCCGCCAAGCTCCGCCGTCTCGACCTCACCTACATCATCCGCGGCCCCATCCTACACCAATCCTATCGCCCGGAATACGGACCGAAGCAGGACGACGACCGTGACCGCTTCCCCTTGATCATGCGCTTCGCGGAGCGCGTGCGTCTCATCGGTGCGGGCCCCATCCGCTCGCGCGGCCGCTCCCTCTCCTCCCCCACCCGCGTGCTCGTCCCCGGCCCCGAGTGCGCGCTCAAGGTCCTCGAGATCCAGCCGCGCGCCTGGCGCAAGTGGTTCCTCGCCAGAGTCCTGCTCACCAGCCTCGGCCCGCTCACAACGCACCCCGACGTCGCCGCGCGCCTCGAGCTGCGCCTCATCCGCGAGCCCGCCGACCCGCTGGAGGACGTGGCGCAGCTCAAGGCAGCGTTGCGCGAATATCAGGCGGAGAAGGAGCGGGACGGCGGGGAGGGCCCGATTTGGGTCGACCTTGCGGACTTGGATAAGCCGGAGAAGGAGGTAAAGACGAATCTGCGCAAGATTGAGGCGTGGATGAAGAGGTTCCAGGCGGCGAGGGGTGTCGATCTGCAGCAGCGCTTGGACAATAAGGGGCCGTTGGGTGAGTACAGCGATAAGGATGATTCCGAATAATGGGTTCTGGAAGATCCGCAGGTAGGGTATGTGCGCATCGATTTCATCGATTTCTCTTATTTACGCGAACCCGTTTCTTTTCTAGGTCCTGATTGCCAAGCCGCTGAAGGTCACTGCATGGAACCGGAAGAAGGGCCAGCGCTCCCTTCACTGCGAATTCGTCGTCCCTTCGATCGCTGGTCAAAAATCCGGATGCCGACACTCAGACAAGGTAAGTACGCGCTTGCACCAGTGCACTCGACACCTAAGTACTGACCGCCCTCGCAGAGTCGCCCCTCGTACGCTTGCCGCAATAATCAATAATCTCCGATCCATGCGTATAAGTACGTGCGTCGTGGCCAACGTTCTCGGTCCGTCAAATACATAGGTCGCGGGTGTCGAGTCGTGCACAAATAGTACTAGGTCCCGCTTGCCAAGCCCCTGCCCCTGCCTCGGGTGAAGACCCTCCTCACCCGCGAGGGCCCCCGCACACGCGAGGTCGTCGGCTGACGCCGTTCCTGGGCAGATCTCGTCCCGTCGAGGGTCTCGACCGTCATCTCTCGACGTCTTTCTTCCCTCCGACCCCAACTTCAATCGGCCGCCAGCTGGGAGTCCAAGTCGCCGTCCACAACACCGCCACGCAGATGGACGCTCGAGTTCTCGCTCCTCCTATGGTGCGCGAGCCCACGCCCGTCGAGGTGGGGTTACGTTCGTTCGAGGTGGATGGACGTCTTCGCGGTGGACTCCTTGGCCTCTGTCGCTACTCGCGGCGGGATCGGCACGCTCGCAGCGAGCGAGTGTGGCTGGGGGTCTGTGGATGCGGATACCGGACTCGGACACTGAAGCTGTCGGTGCAGGGGACGGGGAGGAGCACGAGGCAAAAGGGGTCGCCTCTCACGCGATTCGTTCTTGTCGACTGCAGATCGTGGCATGCCGTCGTCGCGAGCGCTGAGTCGGAGTCGCACACGCCGTCGCCCGAAGACCTCGACGTAGAGGACGCGCACCAGACGGACGACTTCTACCACTTCGTGCGCCTGGACGGCGAGCCGCGCGTCCTCATGCGCTTCCGATGCCATACCATAACATGCGCAAGGTGAGCCCCACCCTCCATCCCTCCTCCCTCCTCCCTTCTTGCTCAATGCTCTATGTAGTACTACAGGCAAGCACTCACGCACACGCGAACAGTACTACTACATAAATCTGGTCATGCAGTACACAATATCTGCACATCTCGCCGAGCGGGGGCCGTGTGGTATTGCTTTGCGCGTTTGGGTCGTTCGGCGGAGGTGGAAAAGCGGGATTCCCCTTGCCGGGCTGGGATCTGGCGCCTGACGCTGTGCCCGTGTGCGCTTGGGTCAGCGTGGGGGAGGGCGAGTACACCGAGGAGCGGCGTCCGACGTCGCAAACGCGCTGCGTCGTCGGCGCTCGCGGAGAGTCGCTACTCGCCGCTCGTGGAGAGCTTTGGTGTTTGTATACACGCTACGTGAACAGGCGCGCAGTGTGATCGCGCAAGATGGGCGTCGATAAATTGCTGCAGCTCTCGATTAAAGATTAAAGATCGAAGGCCGCTGATCTGTTCGGTGAAAGAGCCAGCTCATGTTGTGGACCCTCGAGGCGTTTGCGTATTCGCCGTCCTCATCTACGGCCCGACATTGGTGTAAAGGGTGTCATCGAAAACCGAATCCGACGAAATATAAGTTATATTTTTAGGCAGTGCTCGCCGAAGAAGTAGCAGGAGATCAAATGCTCGAGGAGGACTCAACGGGAGTCGCTTGAGGGTTGCTTAAGGGCTCGGACTCAGAGAAATAATAAATTGCTCGCATTCGGAGTCGCAAGTGCAGTCTTAGTGCTTGCGTCACGCACACGTGAATCGTGACACTTCGCGTCTTTGAAAAAGTCCGCAGTCACGGATCCACTCTCTCTTCCCTTTTCTCCATCAACATCGTCCCATACTTATGTCAGACACCGAAACCACCACTCTCAAACGCAAGGTCTCCCCCCTTTTCCTCCCTTCAACGCGTTAAACTGACTTGCGTGACGCCCTACCAGCGCGTGGACGCCGACGCCGAATACGCGCCCAAGCCCGCTGCGAAAAAGTCCAAGCCTAAGGCATCAGCTACCGTTGGCGTGTGTTCGCTCAACAAGAAGGACTTTGGGGACCGCATCAAAGCGGCGCTAAGGCTGGAGAAGTACGAAGTGCAGCGGATGCGCATAAACGTACGTGTCCGTTCCCCGCCATTTGACCCAAGTATGTCTGACTCCATGCGCGCGCCCCAGCTCACGATGGACGTCGCTTTTTTCCGCTCGTTCTTTGGAGGCCACGCGTCTATTACGCCCTCGGGTGCGTCGCTACTACCCGTGCATCTCGAATCGCACTCTGACTTGCGCATGCGATCCGCGCGGCAGACTTCTCCGAAGACTCGCCCGTCGTCGTCGCGGAACTCAACAACGCCCAGGCCGGGGAGGTCTTTGGCGTCAGCAAGATCAAGAACGGGAATCGGATGGAGACGGTTAACCTCCAGAGCATGATGGTCGTGTTCTACCCCTCCAAAGGCAAGGCCAGCGTGTGGTTGACTGTTTGATGGTCGACCTCCGAGGCGGCGAATGCTGCGACCACTGATACCTACATGAAAATTCTACTAAGCTCACTCCATGTACCGATGTAATTCAAGAATCACGGATCCTGTAATCATATCAATCGACTGGCGCGCTTGAGCAGCGAGCTGGGCTTTTTCCTCCGTGCACTCACTCGTCGACTAGCCTTCCAGCCCGTCTCCGTCCCACGGCTCACCAAGCCAAAGATCCACAACGCTCAGATTTTGAAGCCAAGTATATGTCCGAATGTCGATCGTACACCACTCAAAGACACTATCTTCCATCCCCTTACGCGCTCCTCTCTCCCTTGTCATTCCCAAACTCCGGCTCGGCGCGCGCCACCCTGGCCTGCAGGAATCGCCGCAGGCACACGTACACGACGCCGAGGAGCAGGCTGAGCATGTACACAATGCGCAGCGGGTGTGCTGCCATATACGCGTCGGCCGAGTACAGATACTTCACGAAAAAGATGAGTGGGGACAGGGAGGATGGATAGGCATTATGCGTACCCGCATGCCCTGCCCTACGGCGCTGGTGCTACTCCCTGACGTCCTTCCGCCCGCCGCGCTGTGCGCCTCCGCAAACGCCGCGAGCTTAGGCACCGTGCAGAGGCCGTCGTACGTCACGTTCGTGCCCGCGGACGAATAGTAGTACGCCAGCGTCGGGTACGCCGTTATCCCGTGTGCCTGGCAGAACTCGAAGTGGCCGAACGCAGAGCAGTCGACCTCCGCGACGGTGACCCGCCCCTCCAGCATTTTCGCGAGCCGTGTCCAAGTTGGGGCGAGCACGGTGCACTGGCGGCACCACGGCATGTAGAATTTGACGAATGCGGGGCCCTGGGCGAGCGCGGTGGTGAAATTGTCGCGATCGAGGAGCGCGACTTGTCCCGGAACGAATTTTGGTTCCTGGGGAGGCGCGGCCTTGGAGAGGAATTCGACGAGCAGCTGGAAGTCGCGACGGCCGGCGTATATTTCGACAAGCTCGCCGTCCCGATACAGACGCATCTCGGGGTATCCCATAATACCATTGGCGTGGCAAAGGTCTGTGGACGCAATGAGCCGTATACCTCTGGTTTAGTGCACCGCACACCTTCGCTGGCGATACAGTCCACCCTCCCTAGTTGTACGCCGGCAAACATCTCACTATTTTCGACCAGCTTCTCCCAAGTCGGCCCAAACATCTCGCAATGCCCACAGTACGGCGAGAAGTACTGGACAAACCAGACGCCCTTGGCGATCGTGGAACGGAAGTCGTGCCGGTTGAGTGCGACACCAGTACCATGATGCCCATGGGCGCTCAAAGTAAAGCCCACGGCGCTAGCCTCTTTCAGGATAGCCGTCGGGCCTGCGGCGTTCTTCGCGAGATACTGGGTGAGCAAGCTCAAACTTCGTGGTCCCCGGTAGTGTTCCACAAAAGTGCCGTTGCGGTAGAGGTTCAGCTGGGGGTACCCCAGGGCGCCGTTCGCCTGGCACAGGTCTGTGGACAACCATCAGCTTGCGCTGAATTCTCTGACTCCGTTCTGTTCCAAGCACGCACCTCCACTAATCGAACAATCCACCCGGGCAAGCTGCACACCACCGATGCTCTGCGAGGCGAGCGTTTCCCATGTCGGAGCGAAGGCGCGGCAGTGGGCAGAGTAAGGGGAGAAGTGCTCGACGAACCAGACGCCTTGGCTGATCGTGGGCGCGAAGTTGTTGTGGGTGAGCGGGGGCTTTACTGAGGGCGACGCCGCCTGTGTCGAGCAAGCGGCTAATGGAGTTTGAAGGGCTAAACAGACTAAAAAGAGTGACGTTGGAAGGAGGGAGAACATTGATGATTGTCGTGACGGTCGAGGTGAGTCCGTGTTGGTAGCGTTTCTAAGTAACTGGCTCTAACAACGATTCCGAAGGATCAAAGGATCGCGATGATTCATGATGAACCCCACTCCAAGCCTGGCGCCGTAAGTAATAAACCTCCGAGGCCATCGTTCGTCGTTGAGTTCTCTTATACAGACTTCTCGACCTCGTTAGGACTGCTCTAATAAGTAGTGTTTTACTCCCCCGTCCGACGCGAATTCGGTAAGCTTTGCCGCCTTTCAAAGCCGGCGGATTATATTCAAGTTCAAGGGATTCGCTGACTCGGAGGCTTTTTCGCTCCTGATTCAATTGAAGAGTGGTTACGATCCAGGACTGTCATGCCATCTCAGCACATCCATTTAGTAACCTACTCAACGTCCTGGCAGTGGCGACGTTTCAGCACCGTTCGAATGCCGAATGAACCAAAACTCTCGGATATTCCCGAACAGAGTTCAAGTTTGGCATCAAGTATCCTGTCCCACCGAAATCGTAAAAAAAGCCTTTTTCTCGTCTGCCATGAGCTGCTCTCCGTCGGGGCAGGCTGCATTTTCCCGGCCTTCTCTGACATCGCCGATGAATTTTGTTGTCCTGAAATCATCTCGACAGTGGCCGCGCAATCCTCCCGAGCCCCCAAGAGCAAAAACTCTCTTGCGGCGGATACCCTCATGTCACTTGCGCCTTCACTACCACCCTTCCGAGTATTGTAAACACATTGTCATAATATTCTGTGTCGCTGCATCGAGCAATATCGCAGCCAAATCTCGCCTTTTCCGAGTCGGCTCCTCCGGCAGCGGTGCATCCAATTTTTAACCTTATTATCGGGCTCTTCGTCGGACTACCATCTACTCGCGACTTTGCCACCAGGTATCGCGAGCTCCCTTTTCCCTCGCATCTCACACCAGAAACCCAGCCTGCGCTATGTACGTGTCAATAAAATAATGATTGGCTCCTCTGCTACTTTCAGTTAATCGGCGCATCAGATTTGAAGCGTTCCTCGAGTCAGGATTGCCGAACCATCCCGCCCCATTTTACCGCCATCAGCGCATCTCCCGCTATCAAGCGCCCATTTGGCGCCCATGACTCGTAGCGAAAGATTTGGACGGTTGACTCATCCACTGATGTCAACTCCCTTGGAAAATTTCTGACGGCGAACTTGTTCACCGCAGAGAAAGTTACCAAGTGTCCCATTTGGAGCCTGAGGCTGCCATGCAAAACGAACTTGAAACGAACCTTGGCCCAGCAGCGAAAGAGCTTTAAGTTTTAAGCGACATCAACATCAACATCGACATCAACATCAGCTTCAATCGTGATCGCCGTCTGGTTATCTCTGACTCGAACAGCAACTCGAGTCATGGCGCGGCTCTCGGGTCTTGCGTCGTTCATTTCCCGCCGTTTATAAGTAACGGCAGGATGAACTGAAATTCAACACCTCAAGTTCAACATGTTTGAACCGTTCGAAGACACCACTGACTTTTACCCTGGGCTCATCGTCTGGTGCGATCCCACTTGTTACGAACCAGACTCCCTTGCTGGCAATCTCTCGACGCATTCTACAAAATACGACCGCAGGAAATCAAGAGAACTTCGACCATGCTTGGTAATCAGCGTGAACCACAGTAACCATACCTTCCAAGCGGCGCGCCTTTCAGCCACAACGGTAAAAATTCAATGCCGAGTGGATTACCTTTCGTCGCTGACTGTGAGGCCAGCCGGACGACCCGTCCAAGTGGGCCAGAATCGACAGCCCGCCTCCCATCACCTGGAAACTCAACGATGCCTGGATATGGGTTGCGACGCCGCCCACCATCGCGATGGTGTTCGACCATCCCAAGGTCATGCATCGTGAGTGTGGTCCTTTCCTTCAGCACGCCGCGGGTGTTCAAGTCTCGGGAACCCAGCGAACAAGGATGCATACTACAGCACCCACCCCGTCGCTACTATCAACCTCCAAAATTACAACATACACCGCCAAGCGTATATCAACCGACAGAGTCGCGGTTTGTCTTCTATTATCCGGCGGCCACGAAAGGGAACTAATTTGGGCCTTCTCGGGGACTCAGGTTCGAGTGTTAGATATAGTGCTAAAAGTACCTACCCGGAACACAGTGTCAGTAATAATATCCCATATTACAGCCAGCCTCCGTCCGCGCTCGCGAGTCCCTATACAAGCCCGCCGCCGCGATATCAACAGCAACTCGAAGCCCCGCCATCGTTCAACCAAGCGAACCCGTACTCCCGCCCTCACCAAACCGCCGCCTTCGAGAGTGTGACCCCCCACCCTGTCGTTGTTCCTTTCGGGTTCACTGAGAGCCGTCCGGATCGGCCTGGGTGGTGGCGCAACCCGGAGACGGGTTATTTCTGGCATGCTGGCCGCGGCTTCTTGCCTCCCAACTGAACAGGCACAAATACTTTTAGAGCTCCGTCTGACACGACTCTCCGACCGCGACACCCCCCTCCGTCTCTTTATCAGTCACTGCCGTTCCCAACTAAACCGCAAAACAAAAATAACGTTAGAGCTCTGGCATAACACCGCCCGCGAAACCTCCTCCGTCTCCCATCATCTGACTCACTGCTCCCCACTAAAACGCATAAACATTGTTAGAGCCCTGACTCGACATTCCGACCGCGACACCCCCTCACTACCCCGGCACATTGACTGTGACACCAACCTCCCCTCACTAATCTTGTACAATGAACGGACATTAGCTAGTCAGTTTCTTTTTCCACAGCCTTTTCTATCATTTTGTTGGTAGTCCATATCGTTTACCTCGAACATTGTTGTACCGCCAAGTAATACTTACCACTGTTGTACTTCTTATATATCTGTGAATTGAGTTTCTTAGGATATCCTCGAGGCCGAAGCTAGCCGGACACAGTTTTCGTTGAACGACTCTAGGAGCTAAACAAAATCGGGACAAGGTGGACTACTAAGGACGCCCACTCAACAGCGCATCCCTCAGCATCTCTGCTATTTCTCTTTCTTTCGCATATTTGTCCTCCGGTATCCCGAGAAGCGCAACCAGTGCATTCAGCGCCGCCAGTGGCGTCCAGTTTGGATTGATATTATGCTCGCAGCCTGACACGAACATTGGCACGACCGCCGCTGCGTTCGCACCCTTGTCAAGCAACAGCCTGGCGACCTCCACCTGTCGTTGCGCCACCGCAAGGCCAAGCGGGCTCCCATTAGCGTTGTGCCCGCGGCACTTGGACGGCGCGTCGATCGGCGCGCCGTAGTCGAGGAGGAGCATTATAATCGGGAGCTGCGCTTTCATTGCGGCGAAGTGGAGCGGCTGGTGCGCATCCTGGCCGCAGGTGGCGGTGGGGTCCGCACCTGCACTGAGGAGAAGGGAGGCTGTTTCGTGGTTTCCGACCAACGCGGCAACGTGGAGGGGGGTGTCATTACTTTCTTCGGCTTCTTCGCCACGGTCGCGCTGAGGGCTTTTGTCGGTCAAATCATCATACCCCTCGCTTGGGGGTATGAGGAAGGGTGGTGCCAGGAGTTTGGCTACGAGCAGTGGGTTTCCATCCGCTGCTTTTAGCAGTAGCTTTCTGCCGAATTTGGGTATGATAAGAGCGTCTAGCTCGGGTTGGACGATCCTGTGCAGGCCTCGACAAGTGAGGGTGAGTGAGTTGAGAGACTTCGGAGAGAGATGCGAGGAGACGAGTAGAATGAGTTCAGGGGGAAAATTCAGGGACAACATGGGACACTGGTGCGACTTGGAGGAGGAGGAAGAGGAGGAGGAGGAGGAGGAGAGCGTTTACCGCTGTCGTCAGCAGCCATCGCGGTGTGCACTGGTTGAAACGGCGTTTTACTACTTGATTGTCCGATTCCATCATGGCGGATCAGCCAAGGGATCAAGCCGTTGTTGAGCCGAACGCCTGCACCTTGACTTTGGACCACCATCTCGAAACTCGAACGGCGTGTACAGGCCTCTACATTGGCCCCACCCTGTGAGTCTCCACTTCCTAGGCGGCTTACCCCTTCGGAGCCTTATGACCTGCCTGCTTTTACGAGCTCGGCCCTTGCCGAGGTTCGGGCGGGGCTCGGGCGGCGGGAAATACATCAACTGTCAACTGGGCGCAGTGATCTCCAAGGAAGACTTGCCCGTCGCCTGATACCGTGTCGTCAAATCTTCCACTTGGGGCCTGGTGTTCTTCCAGAGCTTATGAAAGTCCCATTGTGAACGCTGTTCATACAGGCACAGAATTAAAAGGTGCGCAAGGCATCACTGCATAATGGAACATGACCCCACTAGTTCTCGAAAACTTGACGGTTTGAATGCTGACTGCAACGCGCGATCAGGTCGCGTCCAGCCAACTCAGTCAATGACCTTCTCTTTTGCTTTTTCTGCTTCGCCTGGGACCTGGGTTGAATTATGGAGAGAGTGTACCCGGACCTTGCCGCCACTGCTTTGCATATTGATCGATGTTCCATCCGGTTTCATCGGTGCTGCTTTTCAATGCAGCGAGCCAAATAGACGCTAATTGGGTATTCATCTGCCTCTTTTTAGGCTCCGTCTGATCTACAGGCAGCTCCGCTCGCAATGTTTGCTTGCCGATTCCACGCCAGCTCGTGGGTAAAGATAAAGATACGACTTGACGAAACACTTGGTGCAAGCGTGTAGACGCCCACTGCGCATATAAATCGAAGCGAGCTTCCCGGACGCGTACACATCTTCAGTCATGTCTCAGCGCAGTTCTCCCGATGCCACACTCGCCATATTCACGAAGAGGAAGAGGGTTTGCCTCGCGTGCGTACATTGTCGCAGAAGGAAGGTCAAAGTGCGTGTTGCTTCAGATCGACTGGCAAATTCGACTTCTCACGGTCCTCGCTGTAGTGTATGACGACGGAGGCTACGACGGGCGAATCTCCCCCTTGCACGCCATGCGAGCGGTGCACCAAGATGGGGCTCGCGTGCACATACCTGTCTGTTGCAGCGCAGAGCAGATCTACATCCGGAGGAGCGCCGTCGCCAACCCTGCCAACCAAGACGCGACCAGAGCCCCAGGCTCCAGAATACCACAAACCAACCAAAACCTTCCCAGGCCGGCCGCCGGTAACGAAGGAAGGGTTTTCCAACCTACCCGCATCATCGTGGCCGAATGATGAATACGACCCACGGGGCCCGATGATGCATTTTCCGCGGTCCTCTACGAAAGCGTTCTATCACCCGCACCTTCCAGACCAGAAATGTCAAATCGCCTACCCTCAGTATTCCGATTTCGGCGCCGAACGTATACAGCATGCACCGTATGCGCCGCAAACTTACCCTGGGTGCGTGTACTTCTTCACAATTGTAAACTGTAGTTCAAACCTAGCACAGATCCTGTGTATGCCCCCCAGGCCCTTGTTATTGCGCCGCCTGGCGCCACGATATCGATGTATCCGACTCTGAACAGGAAGTGGACTGGAGTCCCGCGTATCTGAAGTTATGAACAGCTGGACGTCGTGGGTTTCCTAATCGATATGTTCCCATAATCCACCGGTGGACTGGAATGCCAGTAGCCCCGCGTGCTGTATACTCTTTATCATACATGCTTTGAACCTGCTCTGAATTTAGAAACACATACTGAAGCTGACATGTATCGCCTCCAGGTTACTTACGAATTATGTGTTTCGTATGCAATATTATACCCCTCGAGAAATTCCCAGATCTACGGAGATGATTATGTATGTGTCCAAGCGGAGGTGCAAATGCTGAGAGGTTGGCGTAAACCGCTCATTGTAAACTTGGTTCAACAGACGTCATTCTGGTTGAAGTTGAATATGACTTCTGATAAACACTTTAAGTACATGTAAGCAGCGACATAGGGCGCAACGACATGCGGTGGCTGGCCAATGCTCAACAGCTGAAGAAACATACCCGCATCGGCGCAACGGTAGGTCGTTCGATCGATAGGGTTGAAATTATTGCAGTCCGAGTCGCCGGAGTTCCCAAGTGGTTGCAAAAGCCAGGTCGCTTTCGTTGAATGGGTTGAGATCCAGTGCAGTTCAGGGCTCATCATTGCGGAACTACAACGACATATTACTTGTGCCCCAAACCAGTACAGACGGTGCGTAATAAATCCCAGCAAGTCCAAGAAAATGTGCAAAGCGAAGGTAACGAGAAACGAGAGTGAGTGCTTGTGAGTGAGGGATGCGTGCGGAATCTAAATCAAATAACCCTTTACTTCCAGAGCATAAATAACACGGCACCAGACAGGAGCGCCGTCGGCCCTGCCGCCCAGCGCGGGGAGGCAGAGCTGGTTCCACTCGAGGTCGGTGCGCCCGACTGCGTCGAGCTGGGGCTAGCCGCACCGGTCTTGGCCCCAGAAGCACCCGGTTGAAGACCCACTTTTGCCGATCTGCACAGGGGTGGGTCAGCAGAGAAACAAACGCACAACAAAACGAGAGGACTGACGAGTTGGGTGCCGCAGAGGATGGTGCCGCAGAGGATGGAACTACGCTCGCAGGGCCGGCATTGAGGATGTCTAGCTTGTTGACAGGGCTGGTGTTGGTCGCGGCGTTCTGGTACGTCGCGTTGTTGCCCATGAGCGACGCGAGCGAGACGACGTTCCACTTGTTCGACACCATCAGGGGGTATGCGGCGACGAAGGCTGCGACGGATTGAGTGCTGAGCTCGTGCTCGAGGATGATGAGCCCGGGGGTTTTGGATCCTTCGAGCCACTGGTGCATGGACGATTGGATCGCGTCGGCGCTCGTGCCGGGCGGCGAGTCGGTGAGACTCCAGTCGGCAGTGCTGTACAACCAGTCAATAAACAGCTCAAACACAGTCGGAATAGACGTACTCTTGGTTCCAGATGATTGTCGTCAAGCCAAACACCTGTTTGGCAATGGCGGAGACGCGCTTGTCACTGTCTGTTGGGGGAGGTTGAAAAGAGGTAGTCAATGGACTGCTGTGAAGTATGTACCTCCGTACGGTGGCTAGGAACGTCGGTCAGAACATCTTTGTAGGGATAGAAGAGGATCCTCACCCGCCAAAACTTGGGGACACGACCGCCGGTCGAGTTGTGAATGATTTGCATGGTCCAGCCAAGCTGTTGATCGACGGTGAACTGCGATCCTCATATTATCAAACGCGACCTCGTACCTCGGCCACGACCTGCAGATTGCTCTGCGTGGTCATGTGAGGGTGTGTCCAAGTGTGCACGGCAATGTCGTGTCCCATGCTGTACATTTCGGTGAAGGCGTCGGGCATGTCGCGGATGTTGCTGCCAATAAGGAAATGCGTCACTTGTTGGTTGTTGGTCTTCAAGAACTTGAGGAGGTCATCCGTGCCCTGGCTCGGGGTTGAGAGAAACATTCAACACAAAGTGGGAAGGACGCACGGCTTCCGGGCCATCGTCAAAGCTGATACCGACGTAACCATCGGGAGCATCCCAGATGTCGCCGTCGATTCTGCACTGATAGGTCGCGGAGCAGATTTCGGCGCTGTTAGGGTCTTTGCCTGGAAGCTGATGAGTAAGAACGAGAAAAAAATTGGATGGGGGCTTCTGACCATCAGGATACACTGGGTTGCCAGACGAAGTGTTGGTTGAAAGGGGAATGTCCGGGATGGCGCCGCGGGCGACTGCAGCATTGAGAGCCGCAACCCATGAAGCAGGGAGCTGGCTAACATCAGGCGATGCCGGGGGATCAGGGGGGTAGCCTTGTGCCCATTCTAGGAAAATGAAAATATGAGCCGCCCACACCAACAATGACCGAAAGATAAGGACACACCATCGGAGCCTACAGCAGAATATGTCGCACCATCCGTGGCGCCATCACGTCGGAATAATGAGTGAACTAAGGGATGCCAACGATATGAGACGCGTCCGGACAGAAGATATAACAGACATACCGGGGTGGTCGCGTTCATGGAACCATGTGTCCGGAAGACTTTTCGCGACGTGGTCGTGATCATGCCGCCGGTGGTGTACGGAGGCGCTGGAAAGGAGCGGAAGGGCGAGGAGGGCTACGAGGAGCATGACGAAGATTAGGAAGGAAGAAAAAAGTAACGGGCATTGAACGCCGTGTCGAGGTGCTTTAAGTAAGACCAGCAATCACCTTGGCACTGATTCCGGGTTGAACGGCCATGATGGAGGCTTTACGCGAGAACGTTGCGGACAATCCCAAAAGATCACAGATGAAAGAACAGACGCGTGGCTTCACATGCGTTAAAGCATGAATTCAATGTTGCTGGTTCAATACAGAATCGATCTGCTTGCTCCTCCTCTGCACTGCCCCGAGCTGAAGCCCATGATTGCCCTTGAGTACGTGCAATTGTTAAGTCCATGTGGGACCGGAGATTGGAGATTACATCCAAAGGATCGTCGCCTTGGCAGGTCGTCCGCTCAGTTGTGGTGGGCCAAATGGGCGTTTGGTTTACTGCCAGTGGTTGTGAAAGCGAGATCTGGCTTCTCCTCAAGCATTGAAAAGTGGTTCGAGAGTTGACTGAGGGTGCGCGAAGGGAATGGGAGGATCGGGACGAAGTGGGTACAATCGCTGATGCAGTGATGCCGACTGTGCCGTGGCCGCATTGGGAACGTAGAAGTCTAAATTTAAAACCGCAAATCAACATACACCGTGGCACAGCTTGGGCACAGCAGTCTGCGAAGCAGGTGAGATGCGATGTATGCAGTGTCCAATTGGTTCATTCGACAGAGAATAAACACTCCGTCAGTCCGGTCTGAGCAGGTGAGATAAGACGATCTATGCAGTGACCAATTGGTTCTCTCGACCTTGCTCTCGACGGAGAATAAACGCTCCGTGATCGATGGACTGATCGACAATCGAGAGAACGGCGATAGAACTCCGTCAAGGGATACACGACCAACGGGTTGATTGACCGGCAAGTGCCGCACGTCACGTTTGGGATTTTGTGCAGAATGGATTAGGATAGTGGTTGACTTTCCATAAGCGTAGATAAATTCCTGAGGAATACTTTCAAGCTTTCCGACGACAGCTGTCGGGACCCCATCAATCGGGAGCCCAAAAGTAGACACGATTTAATGTGAATCTAGAAAAATCTGAAGGATGGGTCGCTACCCCCCCTCCAGATTTTTGTAGATGAATAAACTGGTTGGCTGGGACCCACACCTGGCTACCCTTCTCCTAGGCCGTCCCGTGGCCCATTCGCTTCAAGTAAAATTCGGCACACTCCCAACGGCCATCGGACTTCATTCCGACTCTTGTTTAAGGCGGGACGCGACCTTGATGAAAATATCCTAGGTATCGAAAATCCAATACATTGTCGAATAGTCAGAATATCTTGAAGCTCGATCGCATCACTGGCACCTTCAAGCAAGCTCGGGAATTTTCTAAGCTTATGGAAAGTCAACCAGTACTTCCTTTGAATCTAGGACCGAATGGCGACGACTTGAGTGCGCTTGAAGTCAATTTTGAGTCAATTACTTTACGTAATAAGTTTTTTGTGGGTGTTTTTGATCGCTGGGCTCGGCAACCCAGTGACTGAGGCTCAAATCGAGCCGGAAGCCTTATGAAAGTTAGATATGTCGGTGCTCACGATGAGATGCGGGCGGAAAACTGGCATTGAAATGTTTTTGCACAACTAGGCGATTGATGGGAATATTTGCAACTCCGCTCGGGTTTTTCCGGTGGACGCTATTCCTTTCCGCCATCATCGACCTCGTCCACCCATTCGTAACCTCATTACATAGACATCGTCCAACCCGGGCCACACTTATTCAGCGCTCAGTCGTCAGATCGAATCCGGCTCGTATGCAAGCCCGCTTTCTCGTGCGTGGATTGACGACGGCATCCACAGATCCCACCGTTGAAGCGAGTCCTCCATTGTCAAAAAGCTTTGGGGTCAAGAGCCGAAACAATGCCGCATGACCATAGCCGCAAATTCTCCGCGTGGGTCGCCGTCGATGGCGTAGTGGCTCCCGAATTCAGGGTAACAACATCTGTGAAACGCAAAACTGTAACCTGCTGGATTCCGTCCGAGCTGGGCAAGGTGCGCCTATGATGGGTAAGCAACAGCCGCAAGGCTCACAGGCGTGCAGAAACTATCTGTCCACTGGAGAAACATTTCCTACGATGGAGATACTGAAGGCCGCCTCGAGATGGACGGCAAGTATTGCGGTACCACCCAGCTGCTCAAGGATTATGTGGGCGATGACGTGGAGGAATCTGGGATCTATGACGGGCTGACGGTCAAACCGTTCACATTTTCGTCGGTTAGGCTCACAGGTGAATTTCTCTGTGATATTTATACTTAACTGCATCTGTTTCTTAACTTGCTGCTTACTGCATCTAGACAATGATGATTTCCTCGGCGACACAACTCACGCGAAACTCGGGACGGTTGAGATCACCATATACCCCATCGATTCCGCCACCGACTACTCCGACGGGTCTGGCTCAGACTCGGACTATTCGTTGAAGCCCAAGTCTTCGCACCGCAAACAGCTCTTGAAAGCCAAGAACCACAAGCGGAAGGATGCTACCACACAGCAGCCAATGTCTGGATCGGATCCAGACTCCGAGTCAGAGCCCAAGTTGAAGCGAGAGTCGTCGGGCGGTGGAGGCAAGCAAGTAACGTCTGCATCGGACCCAGACTCCGCTTCGGAGTCCCTGAGCGATGAAGAACTCACTGAGCTCACGGTCCATGAGCGGAAGAAAGCTGTAACTCAGCAAATAACGCATGTTTTACCAATCCACATTCTAGATCCAATTGCTGATTGCGCTGTAGGTTGGCAGAGCCGGAGCCTCTCCGCGTCGCAAAGGTCGAAAGATGGATGGAAAAAAACAAACGCACGGACGTGGTTCCCATCGTCACATTTGTTTTCAAATACCGCCCACTAGGTAGCTGATTTGCGGTCTTTTGCTCGTGACGCTCTCATGTGGTGCAGACGTTCTTCAGGCCAATGGAATCGCTCCCGCACCGGCGGGGCTTAAGCGCAAGGCCTCTCCGGTGCCCGCGCGTGCAACCTCGTCGCTGGATAAAGCGCTTCAGGAGGAAGCGCGGGCGCTCCGCGTGCGTCGCGACACCGATCTTGACTTACCAGCAGCTAACTGCCTATATGTCGTGCAGGAGAAACTCAAGGCTGTAGAGGCGCTGCTCGAGCAAAATGACACGAAGCCGCGCATCAAGGCGGAGGCCAGTTTTATTGACCTGACCGGTCAGCCACCGCAAAGAAAGAAGGCAAGGCAGACGGAGACTTTTGGCTCTCCTGAAGTCATTGATTTGACTTAAAACGGCGCGTACTGATACTATATGGCATTGATATATTTTTCTGGCTTGTTATGTTCCGGCTTCGACGAAAATTGCAGAGTCTAGATTGGGCGAGCTACGTAGAACAGGTTCAAGTCAAACAAGACATTCCCATATCCGATCCCACCACGCTTACCTTTGGCACTGTCGGTTCGCCCCTGAAAATTTGTGCATGGGTGGCTGGCTATCCACACAGAGCTCCCAAGAAGACCTAGAGCACTTATCCCCGAAAAGGACGCGAGCTCGCCGGATTTGCACATCCATGCTTAAAAGTCCGTGTATATGGAACAATCGGGGGAGAATACACATGTTCATGGTAGCAAGCGATGGACTCAGCAAAACTGAATGGTGTATCCAACGCCAGTAGGGCAGGTCGTGGTGTCACCACAGCCTGGTCCGACATTGTTTACAGCAGTGCAACTGACCGGTGCAGTCGAGCCTAGGTACATAACAGGTCAACCAACTCAATTACCAATTGTAAAGAAACCATGAACTCACAGCCCGCGCCAGGCTTGATAGTGACCGGGAGGTTGAACCCCTCGCCGCTCGTCGGATTGAAAAAGTCCAGCGCCGCAAAACCATTGATCGTGAACTGGGCAAGCGTTGGGCCGGCGGGTGCAGGACTGGTGCAGTTCTCGCCGCCGGTGAAGCACTGGCCAGTCGCGCATACCCCCTGCGCGTTGCACCCAGTGCGGCCCCACGCGCGACCGGAGTAGTTTGCCGGGAAGGTGACGACTTGCGTGAGATGTGCGGCGAGCGGGAAGCCGCCCGTTGGGACTCCGCCGAGGAGGACCTGCGGGGTAAAGGCAGGGTCGACTTGCTGTGTGCAGTTGTTCACGATGGAGACTGTAGTGCTGAGCAGCGGTCAGATGTAATTCGATGGATGTGTGTGGGTGACAACTTACAGAGCGTTAGCGGAGGCGACGAGGACAGTGAGGAAGAAAGCTGGTTGAGCAAACATCGCGATAATGTGGAGGAATACGGGCTGATGAGAGGCGTGTTGCCCAGGTTTCTTCTTCCTACACCAGTTTATATACCCCCACCCATCCAAACACGGTCAGGCGGACTGGTTTCCCCACGCTGTGAGTAATTTTGGTGATGCCGAAGAGGACCTTGCACGGAAGACAGAGAAAGACGGCCTTATGACGACACCAGGGAGCAGGAAACGCTTCCACCACGTCTTCGATGAACTTCGGCGCCATAACTCCGCGTCTGCGAAGACTTCTTATGAGTAACTGGAAGAGGGCAGGAGAGGACGCTAGGGCCTTGTATATAATTCCTGGGGAGTTAAAAACCGGTTTACAAACCGGTATTCAAAACCGGGCGTTTATAAACCGGTTTACAAACCCGCCCTGGAAAAAGTCTGTGGTGTCCAGGGGGGCATTTTTTCGTGCTCCGCGAGTATTTTGGACGGACACTGGATGTAGGACACCCAAGCAGACATCGCAACATGGGTTCCGAAGATGAGAACTCTCCTCCACTGATAATTTGCAACACTTGAATGCACGTTTGAGTTGTGCAGTTGCCCTGGAAATCAACGGGACACATCCCAAATGTAGTCAATAGGTGAAAGCAGCAAGATAAGTGGAAAAAAGATGGGAGAAAGTCCAGGAAAACCAGTCAAAATCGACCCTCAGAGCACTCTCCCACGATTTAAAAACCGGCCCTTTGGCCGGGCGATTTAAAAACTGGTTTATAAACACCGGTTTATAAACCGGTTTACAAACCGGATTAATATACAAGGCCCTAGAGGACGCCGCTTGGGACCGAGCTGTTTCTCTTGAACTCGGAAGCAAAGCTTCCCACATAATTGTGTTTAGTACAAAGCTTACCTGGCACGCTTTCCTCGCGAGTCTAGGCGTACAAAGGGAGTAATGGATGGCTTGGATGGACGTCGACGCCTTGGCCGAGGCAGTTCTAGAGGCACCGATGGATTCCACCCTCGATGCTTCTCACTCGATTCTCGACCAACGCTCGGACTCACCAAGTCATCTGAGACCGTTCGCAGGCTCAGAATAACGATAACGTTTACGAGATAGGCCTAGCAGCCTCCTCGCCGATCCCGCCTCTAATGTCACGCTTTGGCTGGAGAGGAATTTGCGATGTTGAAAAAGACGGCGCGCTGGTTCTGAACGTTACGACAGGACGAGGCCCGGGAGATAGGGAAGTTTGTTCAACGTGAAAACGGTTGCGAAAACATCTACAACTGCCAGGATCAGGTCAATGAATTAAACAGAACCCCCAAGTTCTTCGGCAATAATGACCGCGGCCTTCTCGCCAACGGCAATCGCGGTCGAATATGTGTTCTAGCGCGAAATCAGTCCCTGTCGCTCAAATTCATTTTTCAAAAGAGCGATAAAGCTTACCGAATTCACGTTGGAGGGGGGAATAGAGAGGTCGGCCACCTTGAGACCTTTGACGCCGTATACATTCAAGTTGCTGTCCACGACGCCGCCTTGTTCGAAAGGTTTCATAGGACAGGTGCCGAGCTTGAACAATCCGTCAGTATCTTTACATTGAGGAAAATCAAGAACATACCGAGTGCCACGTTGAGATGAAGATCTGACGCACGTACGTGTCAATGGCCCGATCATCCTCCGCAGAATAAACTATATTCGGGGCTTCGAGCGAAACGGTATCGGTCTCCACGACGGCGGCCGCACTGTTCTGAGAGAATTTGGGATGGCCCGGAACAGAAATTCCACGAAATGACGGCAAACGACGCATAAGTTCCCGTCCTCTTTTATAGGCCCAGCGCAAGGCGAGGACGTCCAATGGACTGTGCGGATGATCAGATCAGCCACAGTGCGGTATTCAAGCATCAAAATCGCACCTGGAGAGAAACCCAGCAACAAAATCGGCCGCCGTGCAGTGTCTGGAATTTTGAATTTCTTTTCTTCCTATTCAAATATAATTGATCGCGGGACTGTGTAGTCATGTGTGCGAGTGGTAGCAAAGCATCAGTCGGTCAGCGGTTGTGTGCTGATGGCTGATTTTTGCACTTATCGTAAGGTCTTGCGTTCGAATCCGCCTCCACTCTTCTTTGCTTTTTCGTCTGCACTACAAGAACGAGCATTTCTCTTGTGTGGCAATAAACCAAGCTCCCAATCCTTTCATTCTTGTGTGGAGAACTCTTATTTAGCCTCTTTGTACAAGACACCCGGACCAAATTTCAAATTTGCAAAGCTGCACCCATTGAACTATTTGACACGTCCTAGGCTTCTCAATCAGTGTCCCGCCCTTACAAAAATTTTCTTCCCGCTGTGCGGGACTTCAATTAAGAGCCATAGCCTATAAATGACTTGTTAAATCCACCGGAATCCCGGATTCAATTTTGATTTTCTTCCGCTGCGTGGTACATAGCGACGCTGTTAATTTATGAAGCACATGAGTAAGTTAGCCTCTTGTCTGTTCCTTACCCTACCTCTCACAGAGTACCTTGTTGAACACCAACCAGTTCACAACTTGTTGTCTGATGTGCAACCTAGGTAGCATCCAGAAATTTCCAAGCTCTGTTGTCTGGCTTCAACAGTACACTGTAGTTGCCCAAGCTGACCTCATACACTCATTTAAGCGGCATTCAACTCCACCTAACCTTTGTGAAGCCAATTCCAAGGCTTGTGTTCACTGTTTTCTGAGTCTTCTTTTTCTCCCCAGGTCATGTAAGTAGGTCAATAGGATTTTTGGCTCAATTGCACATGCCCCTTCACTACACGAAGCGTGCAACAGAGTTTGAGCTAGGCACACTGAGAGGTAGAAAAAGTTGTATGTCTTGTGGCTTTGTGCTCGCAGCCATGGCTCACCACAGATGTCAAACATGTAGATAAATACTGAGAAAGGATGCAGTCATCTTTTTGCAATTTATTCAGGCCTGTATGAGCCATTACAGCCAGCTACGCATAATTGATGGCACCCCTATTGCTCGATTGGGCACCAAAATGATGACTCCCAGGCGTTAGTACCGCATCGGGACTAAAAATGATGCTGGGAAAGCTTATGTCACTGTTAGTCCAAATCGGGACTAAAAGTGTTCCAGACACCGCACGACGGCCACAAAATCTGGTGCGGCATATGGATCTGAGGAAGAAATATGAAGATGTCCCCGCGAAACCGGGTAGGACTGTGAAAAAATGCCAGCTAATGAGATGGCGCATGAAGGAGACATGAGATGTGACGTACCAAAACGGCTCCTAATACCATATAATCGAGGGGCGGAAGAGCAGATTGATCTCCACAATGGCTATAGTGAGAAATGAGAATATAATGCCAGGTCGATCAGGATAAGTTCGTACCCATCTCCAGTAACCAACAAGAACAGCGGCTTGTCGGGGTGATTTGCCATCGATTCGTTCCAATACTTCGTGAATTCCGGACCGAGTTCATCAAGTTCTTCTGGACGAGGTCGCATCTTGATATTGCCATCGATACCGCTGACATAGTGCGTTTAAAAAAATCGGCAGGTAAGCCGAAAAATCTTACTTGGTTCCTAACGGGCCAGAGCCATCCTTCTCCCACTGCTCAATAGCCTTTGCCCATGTTTCAGCCTCGCCCCGATAGATACCATTCCAATTGGGAATTCGGGGCCCAGAAAGATATGGGACTAAGAGCATTCCGTGGTCTGTTAGTATGGTTAGACATGCAATGTAAAGGATTCTGAATGAATCCGACCTTGGTAGGCGTGTCCTACGCCTGTACTCTCGATGATAACGGGGATGCCCGCTTTTGTCAAGATGTCTTTCTTTCCGATCCCAGACCGCTCAAGAATAAGCGGCGAACCCATTGACCCCGCGGAAACAATGACAAGTTTGCGGGCTTTGACGAAGTAAATATCTTGTGGAGAGGATTTGTGGACCCGATTATCCCACAAGTATTCGACGCCAATTGCAACCCCATTTCTATAATTTACGATGCAGGACGGCGATAGAATATGTGGACGGGCACTCACTCAATCACGACGCGGTTGACAAGACAACCATCGAACACAGACAAGTTTTTCGGGTGTTTCTTGTAAATGTAGTTATGCTGATGATCCGTGAGTTCACCCTCAACTTGAAGCCAGATAAACAGTAGATAACCTACCGCCACATCGGATCGACGGCCTTTGCTTGAGGCCCATTTGGGCATCGCCTGCATCCAATATCAATCAATGGCGGCGACAGAAACCAACCTGGACGTACAAAGAATTTATTGATGGACTCGACATCGAGGGCGTTACCTTCGTCGCTTCCGGGACGATCTTTCTCAAACTTCGGACCAATTTCTATAAATTCTTTCCCAACTTGACCGATTGGAGACCCGCCGAATGAGACTTTCAGAGGACCATTGGAGCCATGCGTTGGCTTCGTGGGGTCAATCTCGTATGTCTCGGCCTGGGGTCAAATCTCAGAGTGGACCCGACTAGAGTGGAGACCGTAGAACTGACCTTCTGCAACATCGGAATGAGGTCTTTGGCAGACCATCCGACATTGCCGTAGCTCTTCTCCCAATCATCGAAGTCGGACGCTGCAGGCCGATTATACATCACCCAATTGACAGCCGAGCCGCCCCCGACACAGCAGCCAGACCCCACCACGGCGGATCGGCCGTTCAAGTACTCGGAAGGCTTGGAGATATTTTGTGTCACTGTTGTGCTCGTGGGCGCGAGATGAGCGAGGTAGCGGCCGGGTTGGATATGCTCCATCTTGTCCTTGGTGCTTGCCCCCTTCTCGAAAATGGCAATGGAGAGCCCAGGAAATGCCGACGCAAGACGGCTAGCAGTGATGCATGCGCCGACTCCCCCACCGGCGAAGACGAGATCATACTCTGCTTGAACTTGGTGGGGAGCTGCCATGCCAGAAGACGGTGCTTCAATCGTCGAAGAGTCCATGTTATAGCGGAGGAGGTGGCTGTTGATCGAAGCCACGTTCAAATCACGGTGTGGACCCACAGATGTAGGGTCATTCAACGCACCGTACACGTGAATGGGTTCACCCACACAAGCGACGGTATGGTCCACACAACGCTGAGAGCCATCACAGACGGTGTGTCCTATAATGCAAAGGCATTCCCTTCACCGCTATTTTTGAAGTACAGCGAGGCCGCATGTTGTCGAGATATCAGCCCCGTGGAACATGGCGGAGGGCGTCGGTGGGTCCAGCGGTGATTTGGGCCGCACCTCCCCAACTAGCGAGCTTCAGTTGTGTAAGAAGCTGCCTCACTGCAAGAGGGAGCTTCAATCAGTGCGTTCACGGGTTCAAGATAGAGTCCAGTCCTTTCTCGCACCGACACGCGAGGTAGGGAGTGCGAAACGTTGTCAAGCGAGGAATCTTCAATTCAAACCCCAACTGAACGCCGTTTGACGTACATACTCGCTTCATGGAACTCATACATGGAAATGCTCCTGAGTATTACGACGAGCTCTCGTCAAGCACGTAAGAAGTCCCTGGGTCCGTTAAGCTGCGGCTTTTTGAGGGAAAAAAAGCACACACTTTCGATTTCACCGGCTCGTTTCCGAGCGACGAACATTTCCGCTCGTTTCCAGTAATCATCTCCGCCGCGTATGCCTAACTGCCAGTCTTCTTGAAACCCCATACCCATCCGCATTACCACCACACGCGGATCGGTGTCAATGGTAAGACTTTGAGCAAAGGGAAGGAGATTCGGTTGTCCCGCCGAGGACCATGTGGAAATTATAATGACAATGAGTCTGGGACATTGCACCGGGAGCTGCAGAAAGATGGCACGGTTGTCCATCGATGGGGGCAGGGCGAGGTGTGTAAGCGAAGGGAGAGACGCAAGACGGGACAAATCCCGCCAATCATAGCGCCCTCGCTCTGATTCGTATTCTTGGGTTAGGTCGAGATGCGTGACAGAGCTAAAAGGTGTGCGATCCCGCTCCGCTGAGCCCCATGCAGTACAGAGCTGCGACACCGAAAGCATTAGTTTCGAAGATCTCTCGTTCGACCTCGGGAGGGAAAGAAAAGCCGTTGTCTGTCATGGTGGTAAGTGGCCAAGATGATGTCTGATCAATGATCATGATGTGCCCGGGGGAAGCCGTTTGTTTCGAGACTTTGATATATATGTACTGTACGACCCTGTAGGGGAGCAACGCCCCGAGGACCGTGACATGGCCGTTGCCTCTTTTTCAGGCAACGGAGGGACAGTGACCGTGACCGTTGCTTGAAGAGGCAACAAGATCTTTTTTTCTGGGGCTGATTCGTGGTGTTTTGAGACTGGAGGGTGATCTATTGGGCTCGTTGATACAAAGCAACGCTTATGCAGCCATTTGCAAGCTTGGGAAATCAATCTGCAGAGTCAAAATTTTGCGCGAGAATTTTTTTAAACCATGTCACGATTTTTTTCCGGCAACCACCCTACCGTGACCCAGAAAAAGGCAACACAACGGGGGCACCGTGACCGTGACGGTTGCTCCCCTACAGGGTCGTACAGTAGTACCTAAACAGATACTGCAAAAAAAAAAAAAGTGGTGCTTGTACCTTGCGTGTGGTAGGTCAAAAATATGACCGAGTCGCCAATGCTAGTCTGTGTTGAGTATGTGCCTGCCAGTGTCTGCAACCTGTCTGTTTGAGACTAAGTTAACAACAGCAGAGATGGCTGGGACTTGAGTACTGCGAAAATATTGATATGGTTTGTACATTTACAGAAATCGTTCTAAGTACGATGCGAGATATAACTACAAGGCTTGGGTGTCCGCCCATTAAAGATGAATAGTATACCATAGTACGACTTGAGGAGACTCGGAGCAGGTACGTCAAGGAGTGGGCGTTATTTTATGGCCGGATAGCAGGAATGAGGTTCACCGAGCTTGACGCCGCCGCTCAAGACGCGCGTCATGCCGCCCTGGTATGAATACGCCGTCGTATCCATCCTCGAGTGATTCACGGGCGTCGCAGCGCACGACGATGAGGGTTTCGGACGATAGAGGGGCAGACGGGATGAGACCAATGCGGTCGGTGTGCATTTGATAGAGTCAGTGGGGCTAATCGGAGGGGAGCCAGCGGATGTGAGTGACTCGTCGGAGTATGAGGACGTCGAGGAGTAGTCCGATCCAGGGTAGTCGGACGAGTCTGACTCCGAGTCAGAGTTGTCGGTCGGGGGAAGAATGATGGTCGGGATGCGGATGGGTGCCACCATCGACTGCTGGCGCCGGAAGGCGCGGACACATGCGGAGACGAGCACCGCGCGCAGGCGAGCTTTGGTCGGGCGGGAGATCACGGCCTCGGTCGGGGTGTGGACACGCGAGATGGGGATCGTGCTGCCGTTGCGCCCTTCGTTCCAAACTTCCGTCGCCTCGGCATCTCCCAGGCAGACCTTAAAGTGGCTGGGGCCGCAAGAGAGCAGAATCTCGTTGCATCCCGACTCGGCCAGCCTGACGTGCCATGGAATGGCGGCGCCGATGGATGCGGCGAGGAGAGGCGGGGATATGGTGTTGGCGTTGGCATTGAGGGCGTACATGGCAGACGACATTTGCGAAAGACGAGTCAGGAAGAGAACGACGTGAAGAACTTTGGCGGTGGCGCGCGATCGAAGAGTCTAATGGGGGAAAAAATGTGAACACGAGGCGGATGAATTCTAACAACGCGCTAACCAAGCGCTTGCAAATGAGATGCAGCGAGAACGAAATGGAGAGTGTAGCAGAGACGGCGATTAGGTGTTATTAGTTGGGTCGGGAAGATGGTCATGAATCTCCCTGGGCCGAGTCCCCTGTTATATTAACCCTCAGACCGCAGCAAGCCGCAGCATGCGATCCTCCGCACAACGGCGGTCTAGCCAATGGACAAACAGCAGGAGTTTCCGATGGCTCGGCTTGGGTGACTTGGGAGCTGAAACACGATTTCCGTCCCGCGCTGCCACCGCATGTTTCGAGCGCGTTGGGAAATAAATACCGAAGTAAAACCGGCATAATGTACGAACAAAAATCCGGCTAACCGTACATAACTCACGTATGTTCAATCGCGTCGATGGGACCTGATCTTTTCGTGTAACCAGCTCGCAACAAACCATGCTGTTAGATTTGCGATCGACCCTCATGCGCGAACACAAGTTAAGGATAGATGCTCCGGGAACATGAAGCGGAGCTTCGGGTGTTGTCTCATCCCAATTGATCCACGTTACCGCTTGAATGGTTTTGCAAATCTGAATGGTTATAAGCTCAGCTGGAACAATTCTCTTGCGACACACCTTGCTATGCCTTGCCCAATCTTCTGTCTGACATTCCGCGCTTATAATAAGTTAGCACCAGCCGTCCACAGAGGAAATCCGGGCACAAACCTGCAATATCTAGTGGAGTGTGAGTCTTCATGTCTTCACATTGTTGTCAGGACTTACCTGATGAGTTTACATCGACTGCAGCGACTGATAGACGACCCCGGCGCGCCTGTTTCCTCGCGCTGACATTTAGCGCAGCTGCTGGCAAGAGGAATAGCGGGCCCAGCTGGTTTGGGTAAATGCATCGAAGGCCCGGGAGGCACACCACCCGCTTCTAGTGCAAGTTCGCGGGTCCGAGCCTCCACCGCGGTGTGGCATGGTCCACCACCAGCCTCGCAGAGCTGGTGTACCTGCCGCGAATATTCAAGGAAAGTCACGAGTCACCGCTACACTCACATTGAGAACGACTAAAGGCTCGGATGGATTCAGCGAGGGTCGTGGATCGAACCAAGTTTCTCTAGCTGGCTTCCCTTGACGCGTTCCGTTTAAGGGCGTGCACACACCGAAGGAGAGTGATCGCACCACATATCTCGCAATTCCACCTTTGCGTGTGTTTCATATCATAGCCGCTCGCCATTGTCGCCTTTTGGGCCCATCCGTCGAGGAGGGCGAAATTTGTTTGGACTTGTGCAGGGATTTCTTTGCGAAGCGCCACCTCACACCGGCGGTCGTGGCTACCCAGAACAGTTGGGATGGGGCATAGTTTGACTCGGAAGATGCCTCACAAGCCAAAGATAAACACCTTGATTACGAGGGCGGTCATTTGCAAGTGGTGGTTGACAAGGAAGAGGTGTGCCGGTCACGGTCACGGTCACGTCATGACTGCTCATCGGCGGCTTGTCGGCGGCTCCACTTTTGCTTTCACCTCTTCGGTCATGGGCCAACAACCTTCAAGTGAAACTGTTCATCTAGAAACGCGAGTTGAAAACCCAGCAGACGGTATCCCTCCTCTTGGTTTGGCAGTCATCGCCCATGGGCGGTTGGGGGGCACGTTCGACCAGCCGGAAGTCCGGAAGCTTGCAGAGTATCTGCGCGACCAGAGACGCCTCCGAGTCATCAGCTGGAATAGCAGAGGAAATGGTGCCAGCGGCGGGGGGAACGAGTGGTCGGATCTTGGCATTTGGATGGGTGATGCTGGCGTGGCAGACTACAACGTACGTCACAGTGGCTGCGTGGCAAGACCTTTTCGAACTCTGTGTGCTCAAAAGAAATCCCAGCGCGTACTCAGGGAGTCCATGACACGATTCGTCGAAGATTTTCCTGAGATTCAGAAGGCCCAACTCTTCATCTGCGTCTGTCTTCCAAATTTCTTCTGTATAGGTTTTTTTCGAAGTTTTCAAACGTTTGCAGGGTTATTCCGCGGGAGCCATATACGCCGGCTGCTCTCGACCCGCCCCCTCATTCACCCAATTTCTGCCACCCCGATACGTCCTCGTATCCTATCCCGTTGACCTCAACCCGCTCATCGGCTTCTGGAAAACCGGCTCTTATTTCCGCTCGTTGGAGGGCCTTGTCCAGGGCAATGGCTGGTCAAATCTTCCACCGGAGTTCGACGGGAAAGAGCCTGACGTAGCAGGAGTGCTGACTATTACTGGATCTGGTGAGACCTTCCTATTCTATGGAACTTGGACGGGTACGCTTGGGAGCAAGGACACGAGGAAGGTCTTGAAACAGGTTGTCGTCCAGTGGGTCGGACACGCCTGGGGTGACAAGGCTATCCACATACCGGAAGAGGTCGATAAATGGCTTCGAGATACTGAAGGATAGTCGTCCATATGTCAACCATATGTATTGGTCGTAAGTGCATTGAGTGTTTCAAAAGAACAATTATTTTTGAAGAATATCCGCAGTACTGTTCCCGCTTCCCTGCAATAGAGATGGAAGTCACCAGGACGCCTGAGCTACTTATATCGGTATTTTTTCTACCGTCATCTTCCGACTTCCAACTAATTCGTCCGCGAGAAAGTTCAGCAAATCCGAAGTGCGAAGTCACCTTTCGCTCATTTCTCTGCTCTCAGCATGTCTGACGGACCTTTCTTCGTGGACCAGGAGGTAGGTTACGCGCTTCAACCTGCGTGTAGACAGATCACCCGGTGACATCCCTGAACCGGATCTTTTCCTATGCATTCTATCTTCCGCCGTGCTCGTCCTTGCCAGCTACATCTGGCTTCCTTGATGGATTGGAGTCGATGCTGGGTCGAATGGTAATATATCACCCTGAAGCGGTGCGTGAGCATTTTGGGAACTAGAAGGAAAAAGTACCGTCTCTACTTATGTAGATCAGCTGCAAATTTAGCGGGAACACTTTCGAAGGCTTCGAGTGCCCGAGATCATCTCTGAGTCGATGGTTTCCCGATCTCGTTGCTTAGCCTCACATCGCTTCGCGGTAAGTATATCCCTTTTTTTAACCACGCAGCTGGCCGAGCAGGCGCTGCCCTCGGTTTCCTTTCCCTCCCTCTCTTGCTCCCTACGGATGTCTGGAATATTCGTCATTGTGGACGATCAGGATCCTAGTCTCACTTACAGCCCAGGCTGGAGTAGTGATCGGCACGGGTGTCCCGCGGGTAAGGTTTGCTCAACCCGTACCCGTACCCGCCACTTGACCCGACCCGTGGGCGCGGGTGCGGGTACCCGTCGATTGGGGGCGGGTCGGCGGGTACCCGTAATCCAACCGTAACCCGCCAGGTTTTATTTCTCAACACACCTACGGGCAGAGCCCAAATCAGTATTATCGACTTGCTTGGAGTCAAAAGCTTGCGGGAAAACACTGTACGTCGAGTTTGGAGCGTCGTATTCTCTAGGAAGCCGGTCAAAAATTGCTCTCACGGGTATACCACGGGTCGGGCGGGTCAGTACGGGTAGGCCGACTCCAACCCGTACCCGTACCCGCCATCACCCGTACCCGCGACCCGCCGCGGGTGACCCTACCCGTGCCGATCACTAGGCTGGAGTCCCTCACCCTGTGTGTTTATCTCGTCCATTTCTCACCTCAGCTCACGATCCAGGCAGCGGAAAATGAGTTCCAATTTGCGGGGACCATGACTGCCCCAGCCGGACTTACAAGTGTGGGATCCACCGTAACTTATGAGTTCGAAGGTGGGAGTCAACGTTTACCTCTCGTGCAGAGTCTGTATCTATTTTTTAACCTGGGCCAGGGACGTCGATTTCGGTCTTCGGTCTCACCCGCGCTGATTCCAGTAAACCAAACATGACATTGGAGTTCGCAATCGACGGGGTATTTCAACAATCGGCGACATTACAGCCCCATCAGTTCGAAAGCTTCCACTCGAGGTTTTTTGAATCATCCACCCTTGGGGATGGTCAGCACAGACTCGAAATCACCATTGGGAGCATAAACACAACGAACGTTCTCTTGGACTATCTAATCTACGAAGCCTCGCAAAATGCGACCCTGGACAGCTCTGCACAAATTCTGGTACTGAACACAAGTCCGCAGCTGGCCTACTCTCAAGGATGGAGCACGGGGATAACGGGTCTGAGATCTGGGCTCATTGAGCAGGCGATATCACTGAACAACAGTGTCGAGGGCGCAGCGGATCTTGGGGCAACTGTGGCGTTGAATTTCACAGGCGAGTAGCTTCCTCATCTACAATACTTCCCATTGGACCAACTTTCCGATAAAAAGGGAATCGGTTTGAGGTTCGTGGATTGTTGGTGCAGCAATGGCCCAGTCCGGTTGCGGCGTACTCCCTGGATGGTGGTCCCTGGACGGACGTGCAGATGCCAACGAATGGATCCTCCTACTTCAATGCCCAGTCCAACTTCCAATTCATTGGACAGACGTTCAATTCGGTAGATACTCACTCACTCGTCATTACACCTCGCATTGCCGGTGCTTTCTTTGTGGATTTTATCACCGTGCAATCGCCCACCGCATTCCTTCCGCCTAAAGCGAACATCGCGCCGCCACCGGACTTCACAAGCTCAACTAGTAGCAGTAACACATCTCCGACCCTCAGCCAACCTCTGTTACCTACGGCCAGTACCGACTCCGGGACGTTCACTCCTCGTCGACTGCACACAGGAGCCATTGTCGGTATCTGCATTGCAATTGCTGCTTGCCTATGCATTGCGGTCTTGGGGGTGTTTCTATTGCACCGACGAAGGAGGCGGCGCACAACCACAAGCCAGCCAAGTGCATCACCCTCGATGAGTGATGTTACTCGATCTAGTACGTTCATAGTTTCCCAGATTTGTTCTTGGCCTGATGCTCATGTCCTCAGATATAACCAATGAAAGTGCAGCCCCTTTCTTTGTGGCTCCTCCGGGGAGGGCGCGCAAGGGCCAGCGGTTTGTGTTACCCAGAGAAGACAGTGCGGTGATGGGACCGCCAGCTTACGCCGTGTAGATCGTGGCACGTAAACTGACTAGCAGTTGACCCGTGCTTCGCTACGGGTTTCATAGATATACTGCAAGAACGCCAGTTGATTGAATGATTCCACCCTCTTGAGTTAGCCCGTCTATTACCCGAACGCCGCTCGTCGTGAACCTTCGGTTCACTCCTCACGGCCTTGTCTTCCTGTACCAAAGGTAAGTGTTTTTGTGATCCCGATTATTCGGATAGGAGAACCCGTATCATTCGCCAAGGCCCAAATCCCACCCATGCATCGGAGACCTCGTCCATGTTGGACTGAAATGCCGCCGGGATCTTGCCATGTCAAGTTCAGTCTCTTAAAATGCGACCTCAGCCTCGTTTTTATCTATTTGATTGCAGGACTGTCTGCCAGTACCTCCCCAAGAGTTCTCATGTAAGGCTTCTTTGGCGGCCGCTGGGATGGAGTGGAAGTTTTGACTGGTTGAACACTTGAAGTGATTCATGCACTCCCACTTTTCTCAAGGTGGCGTGAGTTCTTCGATCCCTTTGGCGCTACCGTTGTCCTAATTTGCTCCGAATTCCCTGCGCTACGCCACCATCTCAACAGCTTTCCCCACCTAATGGCCAGCTTCATTCTTTTCCTTCAAGGCACCATTCGCCGTGCCCCGTCGACGTGACCGGTCGGAATTTTTGGCCTCGGAAATGAAACTCACTGTGAAACAACTTTGCTCAATTTGGGTGGTCTTCCTCGGCTTCCGAGTAACGGTCCTTCTACGATGGTCCTAGATGAAAGAGCCTCTTGGTCCCGTCCTCTCTGTCTTGTGTTTGCCCATATGAGACGCCCCTGGGTGTGAAGATCCCCATATATAAGCTTCTTTTGAGCCTCGCAGACGGCTTGAACTGTGCAAGTTGTTCTGTCCTTTTATTTTGCGCTCGTCATTTTCCACGCCGCCACTGAACTGACGACCACAGTGTGGAACAACACATTACATGTTAATTCCTTGAACCATTTGGCCTCCTCTCAAATTTTGTTCGCCAGCTCGGGCCCTTTGCAGGTTACGTCGGGCATCTCGGGCAAGTTGAAAGATCGGGATTTTTCTTGCCTTCATGTACATGTACTTCAGTTCAGTTTTCATCACGAACCGATCCCAGCATGCCCGGGCGCATCATTTCGCTTTAGACCTGCCGAATTGCGCATGAGCGGGGAGTGCTCAACATCTTGACATTTTAAAATAGAACCCCAACAATTCAGTGGAGCGGCTTGGGAGCGGCTGCGAAAAATCGCGGTTTTCGGTTGAACCGTGGAGCAAGTGACATCATGCCGTGTTCCGCCAGCCAATCCGGTTATCCCATTGTCAAATGGTCTTGTCTGGCGGAGACAGGAAGTGCTCGATTGTAATAGTGTATATATATATATATAGTGTATGTATGTATGTATTTGCTGCTCAGATAACACGATTTTTTCAAGAAATGATAAGCGAGTCTCAAGAAAATGATTGCACTGGCCAAGGCCCAAGGGCGACATCACTCTCCCGCCAGACAGCGAAACGCGGCTTGGTCGGCGTTTGCGACGTTGCGCCGGGGAGGATGGGGAGGGGACGTCGGCGAGCCGTCCAGCGACGCTTCGAGGGCCTTCAAAGAGCGAGAAATCGTCTGTGGCGGCCAAGTGGCGGCTCGCGCGGGCGGTGAGATGTCCCAAAACGGAAGCCCTTCAAAAAATTCCCAGGTGGAGCAGCACTCTGTTCAAGAAATCCTACGCGAGTCTCGTGAAAAAAATCATCGGTTTTTAACAGCAGCAAATACACACTAATATAGATACAGAAATGCTAGGATTTGCAGAGAACAGTGTGCAGGTTGGGGAGACGAAAAAAGCGACCACGCTGGGACTGTTGGCGCCATGTACATTTATTAAACTTGATTTCGCGGAGCCGCAATCATACGTATAACCCAAAAGGGTACACTTTATTTGCCGTTGACCCGGTGCAACTGATTTGCTATGGACGAATTTGGTCCATTTCAACACATTCCAGGTTGAAAAGAAACCCAACTTGAACCAGAGGTTGAACCATCATTGATGATATCTTTTCAACCGGACATGACCGTCAACGCGTCTTCCTCCGCTTGCTCGATGGCAAGCTCCGATTGCCCACGCTCAGCTTTATATAACGACTGTCTAAGGTGTCTTCACAAAAAAAAAAAAAACAGCATGGAAAATCTTGTTACGAGACGAACGCTCAGCATAAATATCAACTAAAGTAGGTAAGGAAGGAAGGATCAAGATGAGCCGGATAATTCGAGAGGAGGACATGGTCTTATTCACTAATATCCACCGCAACGATTTGGCCCACGTCCGTGGTGACATACAGTGTATTTCCTTGCACCGAACTGCCTCGTCCAAACGCCACCGACGTGGGCTGGATCATCCCAACATCCGTGCCATTTGTATTCCCCACCGCCATCTGCTCTGTCCAATTCCCCTTCAGATCTGAGGATGGGGAGAAAAGCGCTAATGCGCCGGGATGCACGGCCATCCACGCGCGGCCTTGGCGATCGAATGCAAAATCGTCCGGGCCCTGGTTGCCGCCCAGTGTCGACAAAATCTCTGTAGTGCCGCCAGCGGTCAGGTTCCCGTGCTCAACACAGAGCGGCACGCGCGCAAACGTGGCTTGCTGCAGATTGGTGAAGTACAGATACTCGTCGTGCACATGGATGCCGTTTATTCCGAGCGTCCCCGGTCTGCCAGGGAGCATGGTCGGGTCCTGGAGCGCGAGGCGCGCGCTTCCGGTGCGAGCGTCGATCTGCCATACGACTCCCGCGAAAGAGTCGGCCAGAAGGTCGGCCAGAAGGAGGGTATCTGGGGCACTGGACAGGGCCGTCAGTCCGTTGGTGGAGTTGCACCTGGAACGGCGGCAAGGATGCGGGCGGCGGGCGCCGGTGGGTTGAAGTCGATGCTCCATACGACGACCGAACCTAGTCTCTCGTAGACAGACGCTCTAACACTGATGCTCGTACCTCGCATGTTAGAGTCTGTTTGTTACCGCGGGGGTCGGATCGCGTAAGGATTATATTACGCGATCTCATGTAAGCAATGTCACGTGCATCTAGGGCTTCTTTTTCGCCAGCGCAGACGACGCGTTTCCTCCTTCCTCCCTCATCTTTGGCGCACCGGAATGGTACCGTATCGCGTAGCCGGCCTCTCAGATACATTCCCGCCTTCAAAACTCCCATTTCGTCGCTCAAAATCACCGCTACGAGCTGCTGGACGCCAAATCTCAATTTTCATTGCTTTTTCACCCAACTATCGCCGTACTCGTAGCTGGCGCCCCGCAATGTCGACCAAGTCATGCGTACACCGTTGCTACGTTGCACAACGGCCACCGTTGCGCACGCTGTGCGCCAATCACCCTAACGCATTTCTCACCAAATGAATTTAAGTGTGCACCGTCGCCTTCAGACTTCAATGCGAGATGTCTTGATTGCTGCTTCGATAACAACACATGGGAGGTGCGTGTTCCGCAGTATTTTTCGCCTCTCCTTATGACATATGTCTTCGCGCAGCCAACTGTCCCAATACATGGCATTCGTCGGCGGCATTTAAGTTCGTGCACTCTATCTGCGCACTTTGCGCTCGCGGTATCCAGGTAGGTGTGAGCAGCGCCTCTAACTGGCCTCTTTTCTAGGGATTCATGTTACCGCACCGCCGTACGGCTGAATCGCGCCCTCGCGGCCGCATGTCTGTGCCCAGGCTGGAGACACGTCGTACACAACAACGGCGGCGACAGCCACTCGGCACGGCCTTCGCCCGTGCGATGCAAGTCGCGAGGTCTCGCTGTTACTGCGCGCACACTACCACCTTTTCCCTGCGATTTGACTGCTGCGTAGGGGGCGGGCATACTGGGACAAGGTGCGCATACCCTGCCTCGCCGCTCACTTGCAGTGCACTGCGGCCCACAACGCCGATTCACAGGGCAAAGGCGTCCACGGCGCGCAGCAGCTCTCTCTTGCCTTTTTGTCCCTCTCATTCCGGCTACCCACCCCGCGGAGAACGCCCTTCCGCCAGTCCTCATTCAGCGCCTGAAAGTCGTCGGCGCAGATGGGGCGGATTCCGCACGATTACAGTCTCGCCCGGAACTGGCGCATCAGGATGCCGGCGCACCGACGTCGTGCGCAATACAGTAGACCCGCAGCGTACGTGCTCCTCTAATAGTGCCTACGTATTCGCCGCGCGATGCTGCCAACGCCGCGACGGCATGCAACGTAGCTAGCTATCGCGCGACGACTTCGTTACCGCAATAAAAAAATTGATTAAATCCCTGCCAAGCATGAGTCAGTGTTGTGTTTAAGTAAAGGAAAGGTGAGACGTTGGTACTCCATAGTCCAGAGCAAAAGCCGATCCGTAAGAGTCAAGAACGAAGAAATCTACGGGCCTTTTGAACGGCCTGCCCGTTAAATACAGCGTTTAAACGGTTTTCTACGCCAATGTGGCGGGTTTTTGGCCGGAAACTCATACCAGAGGGCATTTACATGCCGGGATGCACTCGCGGTGGGCCGAAGATGAGTGAGGAAAGCGGAAACGCGTCGTCTGGCGCCGCCGAGCGAAGCGACGCGGGTGCACGTGATGTCTGCTTACATGAGATCACGTAATACATTTCTTACGCGATCCGACCCCCGCGGTAACAACTAGACTAGACCGAACCGGGGATCCATCCCGATGTCGGGTCTACTACGGAGGTCGCAATGGCGAAGACGCCGGGGTGGTACTCAGTGATGCCGCTGAGTGAATTGGCGTTCGAGAAGTGTGCACAGGCTGTAGCGTGCCATTGATGGTGGTGGGATCGAGGGCGAAAAGAGTGGGAGAGGCGACAGAAGTGAGAAGCAGTTCCGACAAGGCCCGCACGGCAAGGTTCTCGATGAAGAGGGAGTCGGGAGACTGGTAGATGACCCGGCTTGCGAAGGGGGCCCCCTTGGAGGTTAGTTTCGCATGAGCGGCAATGGATATGGTGGACATAAGATAGCTGAAGCTGTGGAACAGCATCATGATGGGAACGGATTGGAATGTGTGGATAAAATTTGTTTCGCCATTTAAACTTCTGAAGGTGAGCCGACGGATATGCCGCAGGAAAGTCAGAATGACGACTGCTCAACCCTGGGAGACGTTTCCGGGTTGATTCCGACAGTTCCGTGTCGATTCCGTCGATTCCGCGTCAATTCCGAGCCTCAGCTTGGTCAACTTGGCGTCGATGGCGCGGAGGCATTGCCGTCTTGCGTTTTCAAGGGATACGAGAAGTGCATCGCATATTTTAACAGTCACAGATCGGCGATTGCGCTCATGCTAGACTGTTGCAGTTCAAACCCCAAAGCAATTCAACGCAAAAGCAAATCTTTTAGTGGGGAAAAACAACAGCGATATTTGAGCGTGATGAAGTAGACTTCCTTGAGACTTCCCTTGCTTCGGCCCCCTTCGGGATCCAGTTGAACGATGTTGAACCGCCGCTAACGAAATCCGATCGCCGTTCGTCCTACACTTCAACAAGAACTGTGTGTGCGGTATGATACCTATTCGGGCCTCAGAATATCAGTCTCTGCTATACTACATGTACAGCGAAAAGGGAAAACACCTTGACTTCCTAGCTTATGCTACGGGATTTTTCTGATGTGGTGTCGGCGTGGCGAACAATGTTCCTTGTCGTCGATGCCGATCATGCCATCCTTCTGATCGGCAATCACCGGCTGATATCTTTTCAAGTTGGACCACCACGTCAGGTTCGTCGTCGGCTCGTCCCGATTATGATAAAGCTGCTCCGTAGCGCAGAAATCTCTGTTAGCCTGCATTACCACTTGCTTTTGGCCCTCTGTTCTTGCGGTGGCGCTCTGTCCAAGCTCTGTCCTTGCAATTGTCTGTCGGAGGTCCTGCGTTATCGACGATCATCGTGACTTTCTGTAGTCAGGGAAAGGTTTGAATCCTACATGCATGGCTTCAACATCGAGTCAGCTGATTAACCGGGCACAAATCCACTCGTTCTGTCTTATTTCGAGCTTTACAGCACCAATAGACGCGCGCTACACGAATCCACAGCCTAGCCACAGCTGTCACTCGTGACGCGGCAGCACCCATTCACGCTGCTCTCCATCCGTACCTTCGCTTGCCCCCATGTCTGCCAATATGCTCCAAAAATCTTTGACCACCGCCGAGGCTCTGCGCACCCGCTGCCAGACAGAGCCGGACCTGAACGCGTACCAGCCACTCGTCACCTCGGCGGTCGAAGTCTGCGTTTCTGCAGCACCTGTACGTCTCACGCACCTTTTTATCCGGATGAAGGCCAATGAACTACAAAGGAGTCCCGAAAGAAGTTGTCTTCGCTTGCGGCGCATGCCGTGAAGAAGACTGCAGCCTTAATCGAGAACGGGGCCAACTTCCCTTTGACACCTGAGTATCAACTGGGTCTGGAGAACTTCGAGAGGTACTTGGGTTTCCCGCACGCTGATTCTATCTACCGTAATTGATTTATTCTCAAGGGCTCTCGATAGCATTCGGCGGTACATCGAATCGATCCCCGAGCGCAGCAGCAGGCCCTCGAAATTCAAATTCTCTGCTGTCAAATTTGACCGCGAATCCTGGCATCTAAGAGGCAACTTGAATGCGAGTTATAAGGATCTGGCGAGTTCCTTCAGCTTCCCGTGCTTATTCCGTGTTAACATTATTTCCCCAGATCGAGCTACCCAAGAAGCCGAAATCGGTCGTGCCCTCGGGTGCGTCGAGAACCGAAGGTATCCTGGAGATCGCAGCCTTCGGCACGCGTGCAGCGGCCGCCATCTGCGACGTGCCCGTTCCTGGCCTCGCTTTCGGGAAGCCCGCAGTCGCGATTGTGGGTTTGATTTGTGAGACGGTGAAGGTGAGTCGGACTTTTTCAGAATACCGGTTCCTGACCATCCGCATAGACAGTCAAGAGCAATCGCACTGCCGCCGAGTCCCTCGCACGCCATGCACAGAGCGTGACGAATTCAGTCGTGGCTCGCGCTGGCCCCGCTGTGCAAGGAGACAGTTTGCTTGAGCTGCATCGGTTCGTTTTTTTCAAGCGTATTATTGCGCTCAAACTACTAAGTGATACTTCTGCAGCGCACTCCAGCAAGTCCAGGACTTCTTGACAATTCTCCGAAACCGTCGGCGCTTCGCGTCCTGGATGTTTGCGCTCAAGGAGAAGGACCGCTTCAATGAGCTCAACATCGCGCTCGATAGAGCGCTTCAAGTCTTTACGGTGAGTTTCACAATCCTTCCCGTTCTGAACCCGCTCTTATCTTACAACAGGCCAGCGCACATATTGGTACCGCCGAAATCGTACGCGGTAACACGCAGCAGCTCATTACAGTCGTGGCCACCGTAAATCGCGTCGAGGGCGATGTCCAGCGCATGATGTCGGTGAGCACATGCATGGTTCTGGCGCGCTTAGATATTGAGCGCTCATCGGGACCCGCAGCTCGTCCACAGCACTGTCAAGGAACAGGCGCCTAACGCGACACCGAAGAACTGGCTCAGCGTCAAACTTACAGCTTTCGTTCCATTTTCGTTCCATCAGCAGACGTCTTACCTTTTTTTTTAGATCGGTGTTCACCCAAAGCGTCGACGTCTGTTCTCAACGTGGACACTGCACACTGCACAGCATCTATCTGTACCAAATGTCCACGTAACTGCCTAACTTGAACATATGCTGTACGTTCTTAACCACATGCCTGGCGCAAACCCGTGCCGTTGTAAATTTAGAATCACACTGCTATATCACCGAATGCATCGACGTGAAAGTTCGCAGATCGGCTAATTATCCAACCGCGTTGTAGTACAACGTTAATGTGTTGTTAATATGCGAGGGGGAGCCCGGAATCTTCCGATCGCCAGTGGAACTCAACCTGAAAGGTCGCTCACTCATCGCAGCTTCGCTCGAGGTCTGGACTCTGCGTATACATGTATATCATCCCGTTAACAAAGCAAGGTGTAAGCTTACCGACGTTCTCAAGCTCTCATACCAACCAGTAATCACCTTCACACACAAACTGACCACCACCACCACGCCGACGAAATGATATCAAGGCATTGTGTGTATTGTGCATTATCTATGCTTATGGTCATGAATGAATGAACGTATCTCAAACCATACGAGGAAAGAGAGAAAGAAACCCGGAAACCCTATCAAGTACTGGCTGGTATCATCACCCCGTCTGGCTGAACCCTCACTTCACGCGCTCGACCTACTCTCCGCCAGAGGAGGCCGATGGCACCGAACGCGCTTGCCAAGGCTCCCCTATGTCGGCCATACCGCTAACACCGACGCGATCGCAGATGCGCGCGACCTCGGAGGCGGTGAGGGTGTTCTTGCTGGCGCGGAGGAAGTCCTCCCATGCGCGCTCAGCGTCCGCGGGCGAGGGAAACGATTCACTGAATTCACCAACCGTCAGCATACATGATGACACGACGCCACACCAAAAACAGAAGAAGCGAAAGAAAAACGCACTTCAAAAACGTCAACAGCTTCTCACAAAACGCAGGCTCCGCCAGGGCGACGTGGTACGCGCTGATCTCCTCAGCGGGGAGGCCGTCGCCGAGGGTGAGGGTGGTGTCGTTTGCGGGCTACCGGCGAGGGACTCGGAGGAGGGCGAGGAGGGCGAGGGGGAAAGGACAACAGAGAAAATGCGCTGGTGGCGCCGCAGGTGGGCGGCCACGGCCATTTGCCAGGGCGTGAGCGAGAAAGGGTGGGGGGTTTGGCGGGGACGTCGTCTTTATCGGGGGTGGGTGGGGTGGTGGATGCGAGTATGGTGGAATTGGGAGTGGAAGTCGCGGGTAATGCCTTCAATACGAGATTCACAGTATCGCCGTCAGCGAGGGGATACTCCTTCACGAGCTTCGCGTCCGCGAGCGCCTTTCCTTTCAGCAAGAGTCTTTGCGCCGCGACTGGGAGCCCGTCCGGTTGCGCTGCGGGGCGTTCTTTGACGGTGGCGATGGAGTCGTCGGGGTGTACGGCGAAGGTGTACGACGCGGAGGGCCTGAGGCCTGAGGGACTTGATTTTGATTCTTGAAGGTCAAGGAGTGGCTCGTCGAGGACGGGAACGAGGCAGAGGGGGGTGGGGTGCAGGCAAGGCAATCTCAGCTGATCTATAACGGTTGCGGCCACCCAGCAGTGCGTGGCATGGGGCCAGGGAGAGACGCTGGATTTTTCATGGTGAAAGTCCGTCGCAGAAGAAATGATGCGCCTGTGATCGGCAATCACCGGCCCGCTTCACCTCCTTCGCCACGGTGATCTTCTCTGAATCTCCTCTGGCTCGTAAAAATACTAAAGACATGCCTCTTGCTCTACGCTGTGAACCCGAGGACTCAACGTACTCAACAAGCGAGAACGTCAAGCGCGTCAGCGAACTCGAGTGACTCGACTGCTGAAGACTGCCACTGAAGACCCTGCCCACGCGCTCCGTTGGCGCTTCAACTAATGGAATCCTTCGTGGATACAAAGAGGTCTCCTAGCCCTTTATCTGGTGGTTTTGTGTTGCCAGCGCCAATTCGAGACCTGGGCGCCTACATCACCTGCGAAACTGCGTCTTCGTGGTACAAATCGAAATGAATCAACGTGGACTTCCGGAGTTTCTCTGTCCTCCTCCGTGCTATTTCGAGCTTTACAGCCTAAATCGGCGTGCGCTGCATGATCCTACAGCTTTCGACAGCACTTGGCCCCAACGCTGCCCTCTTCCTTCGTCTCTATCGTCCTTTACAGACATGCCCTCCAAGTCGCTCGAGAAATCCATGGCCACCGCTGAGGCTCTCCGCACACGCTGCCAGACAGAACCGGAACTGAACGTCTACCAGCCGCTTGTCACCTCGGCGTTCGAAGTCTGCGTTTCTGCGGCACCCGTACGTCCCTTGCAATTTTGTCCTCAAGCGACGGCGGCTGATCAAGGATAAGGAGTCTCGGAAGAAGAAATCGGCGCTTGCAGCGTACGCGGTGAAGAAAACAGCAGCCGCCATTGACAAGGGACCGAACTTCCCGCTCACGCCTGAGCGGCAGCAGTGTGTTGAGAGTTTCGAGAGGTACTCGATCTCCTCACACATCGGTCCTATTTGCGTGAATTAATTTCCTTTGGGAAGGACTCTGGACAGGATCCGCCGGTACATCGAATCGATGCCCGAACAAGGCAGCAGCAAGTCCTTGAAATTCAGATTCTCTGCCGTCAAATTCGACCTCGAATCCTGGCGCCTTAAGGGCACCTTGAATGCAGCTTATAAGGCTCTGGTAAGTTGCCTCAGCTTGTCGTGCTTATTTAGCGTTCACATAGTAATTCGCAGATCGAGCGTCCAAAGAAATCGACATTGGCCGTGCACTCTGGCGCATCGCGGACCGAGTGTCTCATTGAAATCGCGACTGTCGGTACGCGCATAGCGGGTGCCATCTGCGACATTCCCGCTCCAGGCCTTGCTCTCGGCAAGGCACCAGTTGCGATCCTTGCCTTGATTTGTGAAACAGCCAAGGTGAGTAACAGATTTTTCGAGATCATCTTTCTTTACCTCGGCATAGACGGTCAAGAGCAATCGCACCGCCGCCGAGTCCCTTGCGCGCCATGCAGAGAACGTGACGAATTCCATCGTGGCTCGTGTCGATACACGGACTCAAGGAGAAAGCTTGACGGAGCTGCATCGGTACGGGTTTTGAACGACATTATTATTGGGTTCAACCTTCTAACTGATTCTTCGCAGCATTCTTGAGAAAGTCCAGGACTTTCTAAAAGTTCTACAGAACCGTCGGCGCGCCACGTCGTGGATATTGGCTGTCAAAGACAAAGACCGTTTCATTGAGCTCAACAGCGCGCTTGATAGGGCGATGAATGTGTTCTCGGCGAGTTAAATTTTTCGCGTTCCGAAATCGCTCTTATTTTGATACAGGCTAGCGGAAATTTGGATACAACCGAAATCGTGCGCAGTAACGCCCAGCAGCTCGTCACCCTCGTGGCCACCTTGAACCGAGTCGAGGACAACATCCACCGCACCATGACGGTAAGCACATGCATGGTTTCTGGCGCGCTTAGATATTGAGCGCTAATTGGGACAGCAGCTCGTCCACAGTAGCTTGACGGAGATGGCTCCCCTGGATCAACAGTTGGCTCGGCGTCAAACCAACAGCTTTTCGTTCCATTTTCGTCCATCAGAGAGGCTCTCACTTTTTTTTTTAGATCTTCGTTGAACCGTTCTCCCACACGCATTTGATCTGCTTCAAATAAGATACCCTGATTACTTATCGAGATCATTTGCGCTTTTTGATTGAGAGTCCTTTCGGAATTTGAGCCAGTATTCCCAACTTGAAGTCCAATTGGCTCTCCAAGGTCGTTAAAGTTTGTTAAAGTGAATTCGCAGTTCGCGTGAACCTGATCAAGCTTCAAGAAATTGAACCGCCGGCAGGCCAGAACGTTCGCGCCGTACTAGTAAACTTGCGCATTGGATCGGACAGCAATCGTGATTCTAAGTAAGAATACAGGGACATATCCTGCGGCCGTGATTCCTTCCAAGGGATAACTCTCCGGGAAAAAAAATAACAAAGCTTTTCAGCCATGTCGGAGAATCTCCAGCGCCGTTGTTGAGTCACATCTGAAAACAAGTGGGTGCCCATTTATTCCTGATTTCTTGCGCTCTTCATCCATAATGTGGTTGATAGTTAGTATGCGTCAATCAGACGAGGTGCAACTTACAGCGTCGATTGGGGCAAAGGGACAACCTGCCTGTGGACGAAAGAAAAGTACATGGAGAATAGCTTGCAAACTTCCTTTAGTACTTGACGACTCTCGTTGTTGAGTCACCCCAAACAACAAAACATTGGGGTGCGAAACACCACCCAGCGACTTCACCGGATCCTCGGCGCCTCATTTGATCCCCGGGGGGTCGATAGTCAGGCGGCACGGCGGGATAGGAAGGCAGTCGGTGTGCGGCGCGTTGAGCGCAGCGATCCTGTTTCTCTGGGTGTCTGTCTGAGCGCGCAGCGCGAAGCCCCCCTGGGCTTCAAGGGATCTGCAAGTATGGGATATATGATAGCCGCTGCCAACATGGAGCCAGTTGGCGCTTTGAGGGTGAGCTTGCGGTAGGTCGATCAAGGTGGAAACAGTGTCTAAAACATCAAGTCCAATTAGCGTCGGGCCGGGGTTTAACTCGTTCTAGCTAGAGACCCTGCATGTCGGTCTCAGGCTGACTTTTTGGGTGAGGAAGAAGACCGCTCCCGCCCCTGGGGTCAAATCCCCATCATGGGTCGCAAATGGTGTTGGTTGAGGAAGTTGAACCAGAGGTTGAACCATCATTGATGGCATCCTTTCTCGCCGGCCATCACCGTCAAATCACCGTCTCGCGTGTCCTCTGCTTACTTACGACCAAGCCGCCGCCCAACTCGAAACTCCAGACCTCCCTGGCTTCGGGTTAATATTTGACTGCCCTTACTCTCGTGCTCTCTCTCTGGCGGCGGACAGCTCAGCGCTCAACGTCAGCCGGGCCTGGCTCTTCGGCGCACTTCCTTCAAGATGCCAGTGACTTCCCAGAAATTCTGTGCTCTTCAACTTAAAGTGCTCTTTACGTGTCCGTCGCAATTTCTCTTGGACCGCGACAGATATGAAATGAACGAACAATCAGTCGGTCTATTCACTCCAGATTTCCGTCAACTTCACCTTTTTCACAGGGCAGATAGACGCGCGCTAAATGATCCTACAGCTTTTCCACAGCACTCGTGCGTATCGCTGCTGTGCGCCATTCACGCTGACCTCTTCCCTCGTCCATATCGTCCTCCACAGACATGTCCTCCAAGATGCTCGAGAAATCCCTGACCGCCGCCGAGGCTCTGCGTACCCGCTGCCAGACAGAGCCGGACTTGAATGTCTACCAGCCACTCGTCACCTCAGCGTTCGAAGTTTGCGTTTCCTCGACCCCCGTGCGTCTTCTTCCCCACTTTACTAAGATGAAGGCCGATACACGGCCAGAATTCGAGGAGGAGAGTATCCTCGCTTGCGGCGCACGCCGTGAAGAAAACCGCAGCCTTAATCGAGAACGGGGTCAACTTCCCCATGACACCTGAATGCCAACAGTGTCTTGAGAGCTTTGAGAGGTACTTGATTCTCCCGCCCGCCGATTCTGTCCACGGAAAATAATTTATTCTCTCAAGGGCCCTCGATAGCATTCGCCGGTACATCGAATCGATCCCCGAGCAAGGCAGCAGCAAGTCCTTGAAATTCAGATTCTCTGCCGTCAAATTCGACTGCGAATCCTGGCGCCTCAAGGGCACCTTGAATGCAGCTTATAAGGCTCTGGTAAGTTGCCTCAGCTTCTCGTGCTTATTTAGCGTTCACATAGTAATTCGCAGATCGAGCGTCCAAAGAAATCGAAATTGGCGGTGCACGCTGGCGCATCGCGGACTGAGTGTCTCATTGAAATCGCGACAGTCGGTACGCGCATAGCGGGTGCCGTCTGCGACATACCCGTTCCTGGCCTCGCTCTAGGGAAGCCCGCAGTCGCGATGGTGGGCTTGATTTGTGAGACCGCGAAGGTGAGTGTTGGATTTTCCGTGGCATTGGATAAAGTTGACTCTCCGAATAGACTGTCAGGAGCAATCACACCGCCGCCGAAACCATCGCACGCCATGCGCAAAACGTGACAAACTCTATCGTCAACTGTCTCGATACACGGACTCAAGGACAAAGCTTGACGGAGCTGAATCGGTTGGTTTTAACCACATTAATGATTATTGCGTTTGAATGACCAATTAATACCTGTGCAGCGCACTCCAGCAAGTCAAAGATTTTTTGGATGTTCTCCAAACCCGTCGGCGCGTCGCGTCGTGGATACTGGCTGTCAAAGACAAGGATCGCTTCGTTGAACTCAACAACGCGCTTGATAGAGCGCTTCAGGTTTTTGCTGTGAGTTGCATGTCCTCGTTTTGTACTCGCTCTTATCTTATGTATCCACAGGCGAGCGAAAACATCGGTGCGACCGAAATCCTACGCGACAACACGCAGCTGCTCGTCACACTCGCCGCTACAGTCCATGACGACATGCAGCGTAATATGACAGTGAGCATACCTGCTTTTTTTTTCTGCGCTAAGATATTGAGCGCTGATTGCGAGTCGTAGCTCGTCCACCTGCGGGAGACGGATCAGACCCCGAACGGTTGGCGTAGCGCCAAACCAACAGCTTTCGTTCCATTTTTGTCCATCAGAGGGGGCCTCACTTTTTTTTTTTAGATCGCTCAGCGCTAGACGCTTGGTCTTGGCAGAGTCTGGCGCTGACGTTTGAACGAAGGGCGCACCTGTCATCGATGACAGATGTCAGCGGGATTTTTTTTTAGACCAATGAATGTACTAAGGAATAAACACCGAAATCTGTTCCGGTGCTTATTCCTCCGCCTCCCTCATCCACCGGTCCTTCTCCACCTTGCTACACGTCGTATATAATAGTGTATTTGATCTGCTTTGAACAAGATACCCAGATTCCATATCGGGAACATTTCCGCTTTTCGTTGAACGTTCTTTTGGAATTGGAGTCACTATTGGAGACTGACGGGATCCCAACTTGAAGTCCAATTGATTTTCTCCAAGCCCGGGAAGGTGAACTCGCGGAATAATGAAGCCTCAAGTTCAACTGCCCGTAGAACGTTGGGATCGTATAGCAGTCCAATGGTTGCAAGAATACAGGGACATATCCCGCGGCAGTCCAACTGCGACGACTCCAAATGAATTTCAACCCCAACTCGTAACTTTCAGAGTGCATGCTTCAGCGGGATGGATAGCTGGCTTAATAATTGTCACATATAGACACGGTGTACTGAAATCACTAAGTTTTATCTCGAGGACCACGAATACTCATCCACAGACTCCCGCGCCTCGACTCGGACGAAGCCCAAACTAGTCTCCCGGCGGTCATGATCGAATCGGATGCAACACAGTTGATCTGTATCTGGACGCGTGGTCGAACCCTCCCTACCCTAGAAGCTCCGTCTCCCGAACCCCAAGAGCAGGGCTGCTACGTAGTCTTTCTTCAAGCCACTAGAGATGCACCACAAGTTCGAGCGATTGTAAGGTGCCGAGATTCAACGCAAGTTGGAAATGACAATTGAACCTCGGCGCCCCATTGCCCCCGGTTCATACGACGTACATGTTGGACGCTGCGAGCGAGTATAGGGTCAAAGTAGAGGGCCCAGGTCCCGGGCGAAGGGTGATCGAGAGAACCGGTGTCTGATATCGGTTCGCGTCAGTCAAGTTGGTGGAACGGCCTGGTCGGACAAAGGGAGAGGGATAAATCTGTTTGCAAGAAAAATCGGGGAAACCTCCATTCTTTCATTATTCCAGTGAATGTTGAAGTTGAATCGCTGTTGTCGATTCCCCGCCGAGAAAAAATCGGCGCCGCACAGGACGTCCAATTTCATGGCTGATAGATTCAAGCGCAATCACTTTGCCTTATCCTCCGCTTCTTTTGACGTGGCCGGCTCGGAATTGAGGCATAAATAACAAGGTATGGCCGACATGTTCCCGCGCAGAATGCCGAAGCCTACTTATGCGTCTTGAATGCGAACGCCAAAGCACGCTTGCGGGAAAGCATCCAGTTTCAATTTACAAAGAACAAGAGCTTTCGAACGTTGAGGCTAAAGGCTCGCCGGTGTTGATCCAGATTCTGGAGAGAGGGCGAAAAAAAGGGTGCTCATCCATTTCCTAGTGTCGTTTTAAATTCCTTGACGTGGCTGATATTGTAAATCCAAAGGCAATAGCTCCGCCAGCCAAGGGGGCGTGAAGACCAAGCTGGAGGGTACAATGCCGATTCCTGACAGAGTCAATCAATCTGAGTCGATTGGCAGTTATCCGATAATTTTCCGACAAAAATTGGGCGAGAAATAAGCTGAGACATTATTTCCTTATATGGTATGACAGTTGCCTTATTTGGGGGGGTGGGGTGGTCGACCTTGGGCTGAAATTTTTTGAGATGTTCGCCGTTTTGCTTGAAAGCCCCGAAAAAAAATAAAAGAAAAATATGAATATTTTTTTCCCAAAATGGGCATTGTCCTGGACAATTTATTTTCCGCGCCCCCTTGCCGCCAGCTGCTCTAAAACCTCGCCGACGCCCTTGCGCGCAAACTTGGTGGCTTGACGAATTGCTTGGCGCCGCCTCGGGAAACGGAAAGCCACCAGTTCGGGTTTGCGGCGAGTCGCTGTGTAGGGTCGATTCCGAATCGGTGGAATTAGGGCGAAGGCTTGAATTTGTGGGACTTGACTTTTTAGGAGAAGCTTCAAGCCATCCAGGAAAAACCGGAGCGCGTTGTCCGATTGACCCTTAGATTGACCGATACCGTTGAATTCAATTCAGCTTAGTTCCAGCTACAGTTGCGTTCCTTCAACTTCCGAGTCGTGAGCCCGTGGCGAAGTTCTGGTTGAAAACAATTGGAAAACCAGTTGAAAACCCAAGTGAAAACCTTGAAGATTGAGAGTCGGAGATGTTTCGGAATCTCTCTCTTTGTCAGTTTGTGTGTTGGGAAGAGGAGCGCTCCCGCGTTCAGGGTCGACCCCGACCCTCGCGACCGTCGTCGTGTAGACTCGCTAACCAGTCGACGTCCACTGAGGTTACAATCCGAGTGGGCGGGCGAACGGACGGATTAGGCAGAGGGTAAACATGAGCAACATCAGACAAAACAATGATGGAAATGACAACAACAGGGTAACCTCGTGGACGGACTGGGCCCGCACGTCGCCTGTTTTGGTGACGGATCTTCCCCCCGCCATTTAAGAGGGTACGACTTTGAAAAAGTGCGATTTCTTGAAATTTCAGTCCTAAGGTCCCTCGATGAAAGTTGGATAACTTTCAATTCTCTATCTAATGAGACCAACATGTTTTTTGGGGACTCGAAAAAACAAAGGGGGCTCTATCGATAGAGAATCAAAAGTTATCCCACTTCTACTAAGACACCAAAAGATGATGTTTTGAAGGTTTCGACGTTTTTCAAAGTTGGGACCTCTCATTTGGCGGGGGAAACGCCCGTCACCAAAACAGGCGACGTGAGGGCCCAGCCGGTTCCGGTTGTTGTCGAGTTCTACGATGGCATCATTTTCACCGGGCCGGCTGGTCCACGAGCCTAGTCGTCGTGGTGGGTATGAGGAGGCGTTATTTGGCTGCAGCGCCATCACGAGTGCCAAACACGAGCATCGTCCAAAAGAGGCAACTCCACAGCCTTTTCAATGGCCGACCAAGCAGAAGTCGCGTTCCTGCGAGTCTACCTCAACACCCTCGGCGCCCAGCCCGTCATTTACACCGACGACTACCAGCAGCCCCCACAGAACAGCCTCAAGAAGATCCCCGTCCTCCCCGTGCGTCTCCCCATGTGCCCACCACGCACCCTGCAGGGTGGCCACAGATACTGACGATATCGATCAGATTGCCTTGCCTGCACCGCCTCGCCGCACCCCACCTCCCTCCGCCTCGTCCTCGTCCTCGACGAGCCTCTCCCTGACCTTCAAGTCCCTCAAGCCCGCGGCGTCGTACACCCTCGCCGTGCACCCCGCCGACTCCATCGCCACCGTCAAAGAACGCCTCGCAGCGCAGCCGAACGGGCCCCCAGTCGCGGCGCAGAGACTCTTGCTGAAAGGAAAGGCGCTCGCGGACGCGAAGCTCGTGAAGGAGTACCCCCTCGCCGACGGCGATACTGTGAATCTCGTATTGAAGGCTTTACCCGCTTCCGCACCCACATCCATACCTGCATCCCCACCTACATCCACCCCCGATAAAGACGCCATGTCCGACGCCCCCGCCAAACCACCCACCCTCTCGCTCACGCCCTCGCAAGTGGCCGCGGCCGCGCACCCGCGGCGCCACCAGCGCATCCCCTCCGTCGTCCTCTCCCCCTCGCCCTCCTCCGAGTCCCCCGCCGGCAGCCCCGCGAACGACATCACCCTCACCCTCGACGCCGAGGGCGGCGGCCTCCCCGCCGAGGAGATCAGCGCGTACCACGTCGCCCTCGCGGAGCCCGCGTTTTGGGAGAAGCTGTTGGTGTTTTTGAAGTACGTTTCTTCTTCTTTTCTTTATCTTTTGGTGTGGCGTTGTGTATCTCAGGAGCTGATGATTTGCGCGCAGTGAATCATTCCCCTCGCCCGCAGACGCCGAACGCGCGTGGGAGGACTTCCTCCGCGCGAGCAAGAATACGCTCACCGCCTCCGAGGTCGCCCGTATCCGTGATCACGTTGGTGTTAGCGGTATGGCGGGGACTTAGGCTCCGGTGTTCATGATGTACTGAGCGGCGTGCGCCGATTGCACGAAGCAACGACCGACGGTGGTGATACCAGTGATGATAGGTTTTCCGGGGTTCTTTTCTTTGTTTTCTCGTATTCGTATGGTTTGAGATACGTTCACTCATAAGCATAGATAATGCGCAACACACAATACACAATACACACAATGCCTTCATCTTATTGTCTTTGCGGTTTGTGGAGGTGGAGGAGGTCAATTTTGAGCAAGTGGTCATTTCGCAGGCGCTGGTAATCACGGACTGGCTGCGGACTCACAACTCCGAGTTGACTAGAGCGGTCCACATTGAGGGGATGCTATCAAAGAGCACAGAGCTCGAGTCTTCAAGCTGACATGAGTGGCTGTCCGAGCTGCTGTGGATTTCCTCAGCCCGTGGATCCATGGATCATCCAGGTTGAATGAGATCCTAAAGCACGTTGAGTTTATGTCTCTGTGTCCATCTGTCTCCATCTGCGACAAGTGGGATGGATGCTGATAACTTGAAGGTCGGGAGCCGGTTCGGATACCGTGAACCAACGTTTGAATTGGTGTAGCGACGATTGCGAGGGGACGGAGGTGCGAGCCGTAAGGTTTCGATCGGTGTAAATGGTCCTGAATTCTTGACTACAATTATTACAAGTTGGAGGGACATTGCATGGTTGGTTAGCATGACGAGGAGGTCTTGGAGGCGGAGGATATGCACAAGTATTATTCAACTTTCAATGTGGTACTGCAGTTGGATGATGCCGATTTGCAAACTTTCACGTCAATGCGCCTCACTTCAACGCGCCTCAGTCGGTGATATAGCAGTGCGATTCCAATTTTACAACAGCCCTAATTTGCGCGAAGCCGGAAGGAAGTGGCCCACATGAAAAAAAATATTGTTGACGGGTGGTCAGGAACGTACAGCATATGTTTAAGTTAGGCAGTTACGTGGACATTTGGTATAGATAGATATGCTGTATTGTCACTATTGGGTCCATTGCGATCGGTGCATGATCTAAAAAAAAGTGAGATCCGTGTCTGATGGAACGAAAATGGAACGAAAGCTGTAAGTTGGACACTGCGCCTATTCTTCGTTGACTCATTGGGCGTCTGTTCCTTGAAAGTGCTGTGGACGAGCTGCCAGCGGGTCTCAATTAGCGCTCAGCAGCTTGACGAGCAATGATCGCTTACAGTCAAAGTGCGCTGGACGTCGTCCTCGACGCGATGGACCGTCGCCACAAGTGCAGTAAGCTGCTGCGCGTTACCGCGTACAATCCCGGTTGCCCCAATGTTTTCGCTCGCCTGTAATAAAATAAGAGCGAGTCGAGAACGAGAAAATATAACTCACGGAGAACACCTGGAGCGCCCCGTCAAGCGCACTGTTGAGCTCAACAAAGTGCTCTTTGTCCTTCATAGCGAATATCCACGACGTGACACGCCGACGGTTCTGTAGGATATCCAAGAATTTTTGGACTTGCTGGAGCGCGCTGTAGATGTATGAGTTAGAACTTGAAGTCCGAACCCAATAGTGTGTTTAAGAAACGTACCGATGCAGCTCCATCAAGCTTTCGCCTTGAGTTCGTATACCAAGACGATTGACGATCGAGTTCGTCAAATTCTGTGCATGGCGAGCCAGGGCCTCGGCGGCGGTGTGATTGCTTTTGACGGTCTATGCGGAGAGTCAGGAACCAGTATTCTCGGAAGTTTGGTACCCACCTTCGCTGTTTCGCAAATCAAGCCTACCATCGCGCACGGCGTCTTGCCTAGAGCAAGGCCAGGAGCGGGGATGTCGCAGATGGCGGCGGCTGCGCGCGTTCCGATGCTCGTGAGCTCGATGAGACATTCAGTCCGCGATGCGCCTCGTGCTGCTTGTTTCTTTGGATGTTCGATCTGAAGGAACTATGTGTTAATACCAGGTGTTACGAAGCGGAAGAGCTTACAAGAGCCTTGCAAGCCGCATCCAGTTCCTTTTTCAGATGCATGGTTTCGCGGAGGAATTTGATAGCTACAACAATCTTCTGCGACTTGGCGCCTTGCTCAGGGATCGTCTCGATATGTTGGCGGATCTTATCCAGGACGCTTGGAAAAGAAATGAATTTCGTGCACACACGGTAGATGTGAAGTTACCTCTCCAGGTTATTGAGGCACTGGAGGTCAAGCGACAGAGGATCGCTGTTCCCTTTGTCCAGTAGGGCGGAAGTACGGTTCACGGCGTGCATCGCAAGCGCCCGTACTTTTCTCCGCGATTCCTTGTCGTCGATTAGCCTTGATCGCTCCAGAACAAAAGTTCGAACGACATACTGGTGTCGCAGAAGCGCACACTTCGACTGTTAAGGTGGCGACCCGGCGATACACGTTCAGGCTCGGCGTCCTCTCGCAGCGTGCGCGTTGATACTCGGCCATGGTAAGGGAGTTCTCGAGCAATTGGGAGGGCATGTCGGTTGTAGACAGTAGATATAGGGAAGAGGGGATAGGGCAGCGTGAACGGTGTACAACAGCGTTAGGGCCGAGTGCAGTTGAAAGCTGTGGCCGTTTAGCGCCGTTGCGCGTCTATCCGGGTTGTGGAGAAGGTGAGGATGCACCACGAAACATCGAAGTAACAAACCGGCCGATTGTTCGTTTCATTGCCTATCCGTCGCGGCTTGTACAATGAAGAGAACTGGAAGTAACTTGGAGCAACTCGGTGGCAGAGTTTGAAAGGGCCCCGGGAATTTGCATCTTGTAATGGAAGCCAGCAATTGAAAGAAGCGCGCTGAGTGGGCCCAGGCTTGCCAGCCGACATTGAAGAGTGAGCCGCCGGAGAACGCGAGAGACACATTTACAGTGACATTCCAGCTTGATTCCAGCGTGGCAGCAACTTGAAGATGGCAACTTAGTGGCAATGTCCGAGTGGGAGAAAGACGAACCGGTGATGCTCGGAGTAATGATGCCATCAATGATGGTTCAACTCCGCAACTTTGCCCACTCGCCCTTTAGACGTTTCGACTCATTTGATTGACGTATGATATCAGCCACGTTATTGAACGGGTGCCGGCGATGCTAACAATAACCTCGCTTTATGTGATTGTCTGTCCGCGTTCGTCCTCTGGCTGATTTTAAAAAAAATCATGCATGATTTTTTGGGTGGTCGGGGAGGTCCTGGTGCCTCTGTGCACTCAATTTGAATGATAATTTGGGTGTTTAAAAAGAGTGGGTGGCTACTTCCCATTGTGAAGTTTGACTTGGGGAGAGCTGGAGAGATACAACTTGAATGTTCGATGTGTTGGTGCCATCAAAATGGGGTGGAATGCAGCGAAAAAGTAAATTAGATTCTAAACGGAAGTCATGTGGTAAGGGACATCAAGCAACAGAAAGAGCTTGGTGGATATTCCCGTGCAACATAGTAAAATCAAAGCCCTGTTCGAAAGATCGGGGGGCACCGGAAAACCCCGAGTATGATCAACTTCGACTGATGCGTTGTGCTGTTGCCCTGTTCCTTCAAGAACACAGACAACACAAAGAGGCTATATACTGTCGATAGACTCAGTACATATGGAATGTAAGGTATGGAAAGTTTCAGCACCAAAGATTTTTGCATAGGCTACCTGAGGGGGACCTGTAGTGTGTTTGTACAAAATTGTGTGAATCCTCGAGGTGAGTGAACAGCAGAACACACGTGTTGCGCTTCTACGTTGCGTTGCGCTTCCTAGTTTAAGGCTGTATTTGCTTTTGGCAGGTCTCAAATATGGCAGAAAAAAAAACATCCACAGGTAAATCGGAGACGTTGGATGGCAAAGCTCACTCGACTTACAGTGCCTCACTATTGCGCCGTTCTACTCCGAGTACCTTCCTGTACGGTGTCCCAAGCAGCCGCCTACATTGGCGCACCGCAAACGATTTCTCATGGATCACAGCGGCGAAGACTGGACCTTCTTCAACGGCGACGAAAGTTGACAAGTTGTTCTTGATCTGCGCCCACCTGCTTTCCCTCCCAGACAAATTTGTCTCTTTGCCCAACTCAGCATTACATATCAAGTTGAGACTCCTTCAATCGACACATAATATCAACCACATACTCAGAATCGGACTTTGTGTGCACCAACGCCTTCGGGTGTGGTGTGCGAGAACAAAGAAAAACGGGCTTCTGATTTGAGGCGAGGCGAGGGAGTTGCGTGGATACATGTATAGCATGCTAGGTAGGAAAATTGCACTAAAGGATATGTGCAAAGTACAGGAAGAGGCATCACTACACATACAAAGGACTTACCAAGGAAGAAGGAAGGGTTATGGCCGGTTGTCTAGACATAGGCTTCCCGTCCGTATCGGGAAAGAAGGGTACTAAAAGTCAGATGTATGGCTGATGGTATAATAATAGAAAGCTGTTTAGTGGGTCCATGGTCTGATTGAGCCCCCTCGGAAGCGAGCTGCAAATCGCGGTTAGCACTCAGCAAACCAGGACGCCAGGATTCAGGAGACGCTTACCGACATAGTACGCTGTAGGTCGTCCTTGACGCGATTTACGGTGACCGCGAGTGTGATGAGCTGCTGCGTGTTACCGCGCACAATTTTGGCGGCGCCGAGGTTTTCGCTCGCCTATTGAAAGATAAGAACGAGTTCAAAATGGGAATGATTATGAGACTCACGGAAAACACTTGAACCGCCCTGTCCAGTGCGCTGTTGAGCTCAGCGAAGCGATCCTTGTCCTTAAGCGCAAATATCCAGGACGCAACGCGCCGACGATGCTGGAGAAGTTCCAAGAAGTCCTGGACTTGCTCAAGTGCACTGCACGATTTGATAAAGTCAGTTCGATTCCCAAAGAATTAAGGCAGTTCAAAAACGCACCAACGCAGCTCCTTGAAGCTTTCTCCTTGAGTCCATGTATCTACACGAACCATTATGGAATTCGTCACATTCTGCGCATGGCGCGCGAGGGCCTCGGCGGCGGCGCGATTGCTCTTGACTGTCTTTTCGGAGGGTCAACTTCGTCGATGATCCAAAGGCATGCAACACTCACCTTGGCCGTTTCACAGATCAGAGCCACCATCATGACTGCAGGCTTCCCTAGAGCGAGGCCAGGAGCGGGTATGTCGCAAACGGCGCCAGCTACGCGAGTGCCGATGCTCGCGATCTCGAGAATACATTCATTTAGCGATGGGCCAGAGGGCGCGACCGATTTCGGTTCCTTGGGACGCTCGATCTGCGAGAGAATATGAATACGAGATATGAAAGAAAGCTAAAGGAACTTGCCAGAGCCTTGTAAGCCGCATTCAAGCTGCCCTTGAGACGCCAGGATTCACCGTCGAACTTGAGAGCGGAGAATCTGAATTTCGAGGACTTGCTGCTGCGTTGCTCGGGGATCGACTCGATGTACCGACGAATGTCATCGAGGGCCCTTGAGAGTGAATTAATCGCCGCGGACGGAATCAGCCTCAGGAAAATCAAGTACCTCTCGAAGTTATCTATATTCTTCTGGAGTTCGGGAGTTATAGGGAGCTTAACCCCGTTCTCGATTAAGGCTGCGGTTTTCTTCATAGCGTGCGCCACAAGTGAGGATGCTCTCTTCCTCGAATTCTTGCCGTTTGTTAGTCCTCATCCGAGTAGAAAAGTGCGGGAGACGTACAGGTATGGCTGAGAGGCAGACTTCGACTGCTGAGGTGACGAGCGGCTGGTAAGCGTTCAGATCTGGCTCTGTCTGGCACCGGGTGCGCAGAGCCTGGATATCGAGCATATTGGAGGGCATTTTGGCGGGGCGTAGTGAGAGTACGTGGCAACGTCGATAGGACCCGGCAAGGGCTGTGTAGCGCGCGTCTAGTTTATTGGTGCTGTAAAGGCCGCATGGTAATGTAGCAGGACAGAAACACAGCAGGACCACATTGATTTCATTTCGATTTGTATCACGGAGACGCAGACTCGCAGTGCGCACAGCATGTAGGCGCCTAGGCCGTGGTCTAGCGCTGGCGACAGAAGCCCACCAGATAAAGGGCGAGGGAATCTCTCAGTATGCACGAAGGATTACATGAGTCGCAGCGCCAACGGAGTGCGTGGGCCAGCTCAGGTTCGGTGGCAGTCTTCGGGTTCGCTGACGCTCTTCACGTTCTCTTGTTGAGTCCTCGGGTTCACAGCGCAGAACAAGGGGCACGCCTGTGGTATCTTCGTGAGCCAGAGGAGATTCAGAGAAGATCGTCGTGTCGAAGGGGCTACATGGGTGTCGGTGAAAAGATGCAAGCGGGCCGGTGATTGCCGAGCACAGGCGCATCAATCATTGGCAATCCTTCTCCGACACGACTTCCACCATGAAAAATCCAGCGTCTGTGGGCTCAGGCCACGCACTGCAGGGTGGCCGCAACCGATATAGATCAGCTGAGATTGCCTTGCCCGCACCCCGCCTCCCTCCGCCTCGTCTTCGTCCTCGACGAGCCTCTCCCTGACCTTCAAGAAACAAAATCAAGTCCCCCAAGCCCCACGAGCCGTACACCCTCGCCGTGCACCCCGCCGACTTCATCGCCACCGTCAAAGAGCGACTCGCAGCGCAGCCGAACGGGCCACCTGTTGCAGCGCAGAGACTTTCGCTGAAAGGAAAGGCGCTCGCGCTCGTGAAGGAGCCCCCCCTCGCTGACGGCGATACCGTGAATCTCGTATTGAAGGCTTTACCCGCCACCTCCCCTACATCCGCATCCCCACCCACCCCCGACAAAGACACCCCCACCTGTATCTGTTGACGGAATTTTTCAGTGAATCGTTCCCCTCGCCCGCGGACGCTGAGCGCGCATGGGAAGACTTCCTCCGCGCGAGCAAGAACACGCTCACCGCCTCCGAGGTCGCGCGCATCCGCGATCACGTTGGTGTTAGCGGTATGGCCGGGACATAGGGCGAGCCGGCGCTAACCAGTTCGTGGGGAGTAAGGAGTACGCGTGATTAACGACAGACGGGGCGATACCAGTGATGAGTTTTCCGGGTTTCTTTCTTCTTTTCTCGTATGAATCAGATACGTTCACTCATGAGCATAGATAATGCACAATACACCATACACTATCGTTGCGTGAACTTTTCTTCTGGAAACAAAAGAAGAGGCTCCTCAGAGGCTCATGCTGTCTTGTTGCGCATACCACTCGCGATCGGGAGAATCCGGGCGCCCTGTTGGGACGATCCGATAATGGCCGATCAGCACAGCCCGTTTCGGCAAGTTGAAGTTCGTTTCGTCCACTCCGAGAGTGTAAACAACAGAACAGAGCCAGAGGTTTTCGACGTTAATAACTGTTGTACGGGTGAAGATTGGATGAACATTTTTCCTCGGGTCTAGGGCTCACGTCCGCTTGGCGAAGTTGAGCCCTTGACTTCTTGATCTCCCCACTTAACCATTGCACAAACGTGAAGGGTCATTTAGACAGAATTTCCGAAGTGTTCTCAAGTCACTGGGTCCTGTAGAACAGATTGAGAACAACTGGCACTGTTTTCATCTTCATTAAGAACCGTCAAACTAAGAGCAGCATCCTTGACAACACGATAAATTCTGCAGACGAAATACAAGGGATAGAAACAAATAACAAGTGCTAAGGAAGGCAGGGGGTTACGGACTATGGTACAGTGCGTTCATGAGGAACCGAGTGGGACCGAAGACGGGGACGAGAACGTGACGAGGCTCCGAGCATCGAACAACGGTGTCCGACACGGTCACGCACATATTTCGGCGCGAACGCTCCGCGGGGCTGGTACTAGTGAAAGTGGTCGGGAAAGTTCGCCGTTTATACACGGAAGCAGGCAACATACACTCTAGATAAGCATGATGGTAGAGTGTGTCTCGTATCGTGCCAGAATTCCGGTAAGTTTGACGGAAGTATGAGAAATGGCTGTACCGAACCAGAAATTGCTACATATCTCGGAAGCCAGGGAGAAATTCAGAAATCAGCCACGATATTCTTGCCAGTGGAGGTTTACTTGAACGGAGACTTCCAAATTGGTGCACAGGACCATAATCAGCCCGAGAAAATTAGGTGGGACTCACTGCCTTCCGACCCGCTGCAGACCCAGCGCTCCGAAGTACACCAACATAGTCCGAGGTATCACAGTGATCTGTCAGGATTTTTGGCTCGATGTGATGAGAAATCCTATGGTCGGTCTACGTTGGTCTACAGGGGTAGTGACAGGTAGTCGCAGGTAGTCGGAGTGCCGTTTTCGACCCGTCCCGTCGACGGGCCGGGCGGCTCGGGGCCTTCCGATTTGAGCTACGACCTAGTAATACGGGGCTCTCGGACGGTGATAGTAAATGGCTCATTTTGCTGATGAATGTTTGTTGCGTAGAAGCCATGCAGTTGTTCAATCTGGTCCTTACACCGATGTGTGGAGGGACGCATCTCAGCCTGTGGCAGGATCAAGTGCAACTTGAACATAGACGGGATCAAAGTTAGTACATACACCGTTACCTGCCACAGCCGATTAAGGCTAAAATCTCAAGATGTCCGAAACGCCTGGTGGTGGCTAAAAAAAAATGAGATCCGTGTCTGATGGAACGAAAATGGAACGAAAGCTGTTAGTTTGGCGGCACGCCAACTGGTCGGTGCCTGGTCCAGGCTGGTCACATCCTGCATACTACTGTGAATAACCTAAGGATCTCGATTAGCGCTCAATATCTTAGCGCGCAATAACCGTGTGTATGCTTACTGTCATTGTGCGTTGGACGTCGTCCTCGACGCGACGTACGGTGACCACGAGTGTTATGAGCTGCTGCGTGTTCCCGCGCACGAGTTCCGTCGCGGAGATATTTTCACTTGCCTGTGGTAAAATAAAGGCGAGTTGAGAACGAGGAAATATGAAACTCACGGAAAACACTTGGAGCGCCCTGTCAAGTGCGCTATTGAGCTCAGTGAGGCGATCCTTGTCCTTGCCAGCAAAAACCCAGCGTGTGGCGCGTCGGCGGTTCTGGAGGATTGTCAAGAAGTCCTGGACTTGCTGGAGTGCGCTGCATAAAAGTATTACTTGGGTATTCGAGCACAATGATGTGATTGAAAAAAACGGACCGATGCAGCTCCCTCCAGCTTTCTCCTTGAGACCGCGTATCGAGACGGTTGACGATGGACTCCGTCACATTCTGTGCATGGCAAGCGAGGGCCTTGGCGGCGGTGCGATTGCTCTTGACGGTCTATTCGGAGCCTCAGCTCATCCAATCTCCCACAAAATTCGACGCTCACCTTCACTGTTTCACAAATCATGGCCACCAGTGAGGCAGCAGGTTTAGCTAGAGCGAGGCCGGGAGCGGGTATGTCGCAGACGGCGCCAGCTACGCGCGTACCAATGCTCGTGAGCTCGATGAGACATTCAGTCCGCGATGCGCCGCGTGCTGCTTGTTTCTTTGGACCTTCGATCTGGGGAGAATAAGTCAAGTCTAAGACCAAGTTTTCCCAAGCGAAGGAGCTTACAAGATTCTTGTAAGCCACGTCCAATTCCTTCTTCAGATGCAGAGTTTCGCGCAAGAATCTGAAGCTTGAGAGTCCAATCTTCTGGGACTTGGCGCCTTGCTCTGGGATCGTCTCGATATGTTGGCGGATCCTATCCAGGACGCTTGGAGAGAAGAAATGAATTTTGTGCACACCCGGTAGATGTGAAGTTACCTCTCCAAGCTATTCAGATACTGCTGGCGGTCAAGCGACATAGGATCGCTGGCCCCTTTCTCGATCAAGGCGGAAGTCCGGTTCGCGGCGTGCATCGCAAGCGACCGCACTTTACTCCGCGATTCCTTGTCGTCTGTTAGCCTGGGTCACTCCAGAGCACAAGTTTGAACGACATACTGGTGTCGCGGAAGCGCAGACTTCGACTGTCAAGGTGGCGACCCGGCGATACACGTTCAGGGTCAGCGTCGTCTCGCAGCGTGCGCGTTGATACTCGGCCATGGTCAGGAATTGCTCGAGCGTCTTGGAGGGCATGTCGGTTTGAGACGTTAGGGAGGAGGATAGAGGGGAATCAACAGCGTTAGGGCCGAGTGCAGTCGAAAGCTGTGGTTTCTTTAGCGCGCGTCTATTCACGCTGAAGCAGAATGACATATGGAAGTATCAACCGACGTAGCGTTCGTTTTATTTCCTATCTGCCACGGTCTGGGTAGTACACTAGTAACTCGAGGCAGACAAGATTGAGAGAGTACGGGATTCGGAAGTCAACTGGAAGCATCCTTCAAGGAAGTGCGCCGAAGAGCCAGGCTCGGCCGACGCTGAGGGCTGACTCGGAGCAGTCTGCCGCTGGAGAGAGAGCACGAGAGTAAGGGCAGTCGGATGTTACCAGATGTTACCCCGTAGCCAGGGACGTCTGGAGTTTCGAGTTGGGCGGGTCCTAAGTCAAAGACACGCGAGACGGTGATGGCCGGTGAGAACAGATGCCATCAATGATGGTTCAACCTCTGGTTCAACTTGTGTTCAACTTTCGCAAAACGAGAAACTAACCGGACACCGTTTGCGACGCATAAACGTCTTTGACATCCTGATCACTGCAACGGCCGTGAAGCCGTTCCAGCAAAAAAAGTCAGACCTCCTCCAAGTCTCTAAGTCTCCAACTTCAGCGCCAATACTTATCGGACCCGGGACAGCAGGTTACGCCCCAACGCATTCCCCGGCTCACTGGTCCTATCAAAAACTCGGACTCAAAACGAGAGATCGTTTCTCAGCATGCTACGTCCTATGACTCCCTAGAAAATGAATCCCAGTGAGGCCCAGGATACGAAGCCCGGCGCAGCCTAGGCTACCGCACTTTCGCTTCCGCCTAACTTTCAACCCCCCGGTTGCCTCAAGGAGGCGCCAAAGGTCGTGCGATGTCGCCGGATACTGAAGTGGTCCCAAATTTGGCGCAACAGTCTACTACGTATGACATCGCAACTTTTGTAGGCGAAACGTTACCCATACTAATAGATGAGCCCCGTGAAGAACTATGCAGGATCTTGCGCAAATCTCGGGCTCAATGCGAGCTGGTCGACGTGTCAACCGAGCGAGAATTGGGCCAAATGGTAGGTATCTTCCCATTTTTTTTCTTGGATATGTATCTCTACAGATTGCAAATGTTGGACTCTGAACCAATACTCCCAGAATCAGCCAGCTTTTCCTCATTCACCGTTGTTCAATTTTGAATTTAATGAAGGCCTGAACTGCTCACGGCTATAAGGTGTACACAAATTAGATTGCTCACCAACTGTTGAACTTGCTGGCTCCAGTTAGTGGGCTTTGCCGCGACAGCGCGCTACATGCCATCAAAACAATTGTTCAACTTCCAAAAAAAAAAAAAAAAAAAAGGACGACCGAGCAGCCCATTTGGGGCATCTTTTCATCATCGCACGCAACTCCCTCTTTGTTGTCTGATTCAGAGCGAGTTCTCTGCTGCATAATCCAGTCGGTTCAATCTTTCGGGAGTCGGGACGGATTAGTATGCGTGGCTCGTTTTCGAGGCAATGCATTTCATGATATACAATATACCTCTCAACTACACTTGTGTGAGGACGTCAAGCAAATCAACTTAATTGGCAAATCGGCTATCGTGGTGCAGTCCAGATCTGTGCTTGTCGAACGTGTTGAAAACAAAATCCGATGATATAGATTGATTACCAATTAATTACTGGCCTCTTTCGTATAAGGAGAAGGTGTCAAGCGCATTGCGGGAGTGCACACGAAACCACATCTATAAATAAAAAAAAGGGTGAGCCAGCGTGTCTGATAGGACGAAGATGGAACGAAAGCTGTTAGTTTGACGCTGCGCCAGCGCTTCGGTGTCTGATGGGGGTGCCGCTTGCTTCAGACTGCTGTGGAGCTGTGCGTCCCGATAAGCGCTCAGCACTTGGTGCGAAACGACCATGCAGCTTACCGTCATAGTACGCAGGTCGTTCTCGACCCGATATACGGTGGCCACGAGTGTGATAAGCTGGTGTGTGTTACCGCGCACGATTTCCGTCGCACAGATATTTTCGCTGGTCTGCGGTGAATTTAGAATAAGGTCAGAACGAGAGAAACAAAGTGACTCACCGAAAAGACTTGGAGCGCCCTGTCAAGCGCGCTGGTGAGCTCGGCGAAGCGATCCTTGTGCTTGACAGCGAAAATCCACGAGGTGACGCGCGGACGGTTGTGGAGGACTCTCAAGAAGTCCTGGACTTGCTGCAGTGTGCTGGATGATTGCTAAGTTTGATCCGGAAATGATTGAGAAAGTAAGGAACGCACCCACACAGCTCCGTCAAACTGTCTGGCATGGCGGGATTAGCACGGGCCACAATGAAATCCGTCACGTTCTGCGCATGGCGAGCAAGCGCACGGGCGGAGGTGCGATTGCTGTTGACGGTCTATCTGGAGGGTAAGAGACCGGTATACAAGGAAATTACTTACTCACCTTGGCTGTTTCGCAAATCAAACCAATCATCGCAACTGCGGGCTTCCCCAAACCGAGGCCCGGAATTTCGCAGATGGCGGCAGCGGTGCGCGTGCCGAGGGTCGCGATCTCGAGGATACACTCGTTTCGCGAGGAAGTGGAGTGTGATGCATGTTTCTTTGGACACTGGATCTACGGAAATAAGGTGTGTAAGAGATATATGTGGAGAGGTTGTGTGGAGAGGTGAAGTAACTCACAAGAGCCTTGTAAGTCCCGTCCAGCTCCCTTTTGAGATACAGAGATTCGCGGAGGAATTTAATAGCGAAAAGGCCGATTTTCTGCGGCTGGCCGCCTTGCTCTGGGATTGTCTCGATATGACGGCGGATCCTATCGAGTGTGCTTTAAAGACGATCAGTACAGGTGATACACCAGCCTGACGAGGATAGGCACCGCTCGAACTGATCTAAGAGCTTCTGGCGTTCGGGCACCATAGGGACCCCGACCCCGTTCTCGGCCAAGGCTGCAGTCCTCTTCACGACGTGCGCGGCAAGAGACTGCACGTCCTTTCGTGCCTGCTGGACTTAAGGTCGGTGTCGATCGTTGGAACAGAAAACTGCGAGGCACGTACGGGAGTTGCAGAAAGGCAGACTTCGACGGCTGAGGTGACGAGCGGCTGGTAGGCGTTCATGTCTGGTTCTGTCTGGCAGCGGTCGCGCAGAGCCTCGGCGATTGTCAGGAAATTCTCAAGCGTCTTGGAGGGCATGTTGGTTGGAGACAAGATAGATGAGAGAAGAGGGTAGCGAGAAGAATATACAGCAACCTTAGTAGGACCAAGTGCTGTTGAAAGCTGTGGTCGTTTAGCGCGCGTCTATTTGTGCTGTAAAGACCGGGAAGGAGAACGGATCATCGATGTCGGGGGAGAAAAGACCGACGCAATACTGGTTTCGGTTGCTATCTGCTTGGTTGAGAGACCGGGGAGAGCTCGAGGTAAGTAGACGAGGTCAAAGGAAGTCCGCCTCAAAGAAATCAGTGATCACTGATCACTTCAAGCATAAGTTAACGTGCCCCAGGCTTGTCGGCCGACGTTGAGAGCATGGTAAACGTATGTGAGAGTGGCGCCTGAAGGAACCGCGGAGCTTGAGCCAAAGCTTGGTCAGTCTGAATCAGAGTCGCAACGGTCTGGAGACACATGAACCGGTGATTGCCGGCGCCAAAAGATTGCATCCGAGTCAATGATTGTTCAAGGTTTGGTTCAACTTCGGTTGTATTTTCGGGAACGAGAGACAACACATTGCAGTGCATCAAGAGCAGGAGTAAGACAGAACAACTATTTGCGGCAAACTACAGGGAGCAATGCCGTTCCGGTGCCCACAGAATCACAGATATTCGTATTCCAGTAATTGCTACACTACATACATTGTTGCACAAACCCTCTTCAAGTACACTAAACGCTCATATATCACTGAATATCACAAGAACCCTGCGCTTGGCCTTCTTGGGCGAGCAAAAACCAACTCGTCTCCGTCGGATTCCTCCGCATCCGATGGGCCATCTTGCGTGCGCTTCACCGCGATGCGTCCAAGGTGGGATTTCTGTTTCAACGGAGGGTATGACTAGTGCTATGTCAGCTCTTCTCAAATTGAACAGAACTGGGCACATACTTCTGAACTCAGCTTCCCCCCTGCGGTCCCAAGCTCAGGGTCAGCCTGGATAGTACGAATGTGAGCTGGCTATAAAGCGGTGAGAGGGACAACATGCACGCACGACGATTGTGCTCTGTCCATGGTTGAACGGGGATATGACGCCGTGTTCTGAGACATTGAGCTTGGCGCGGATGTGCTGCCGCGCATTGAGCGTCCACATCATCGAAAACGCATAGAGTTTCGCAAGGAACACGGTCGACGCCAGAGCCGCTGTTGCACGGGAGAAGGGGAACACTTCGGGGAAAGTCAGGGAGAAAATGAACCCGACGAGCGCACTGGGATGTCGCTTGAGTGTATTTCTTGACAATACTCAACAGTGTTGACGTACCAGATAGTGGCGGGTGCAGCGGTTTGGAAAGTTAAGCGGATGAGCGCGTTGAGAACGCCGACACTCCCCGGAAGGACATCCTTCTTGCATTTGATTAGGTAGTACGCCATGCTACATGTGAGCAAGATATCCCCGCCTTAATAGCGGCTCATCAGAAAGACAGTACGAGACGCTTGGGTGGACATACCCAGGGTCAATGGCATTGGCAGATATGTATGTATATCTACAAAATGAAGCTTCAGTCATTGCAGCGATGGAAGGCGTAGCGCGTACCCCATTTCGCAGCTGGAAGAGCTACAGTCTTCACTTCACTGAAGTTCAGGAAGTGGGCTATCTAAAGCGTAGTGATTAGAATGGTCACGACGGGAGGATATGGCCTCTCACCCCCAGAATACTCGCCGCGAACGCGGCAAGGAAAATAGCAACCATCGGTGCGACAATATACCACTTCCTGGATAGCAGATATAGACGCGAGCAGAAGTAACTTTGCACAAATAGGCCAACAGTAGCACGCTTATCCGAGACAAATCAGCCTAGGAAACAAAACAGAGTATTGAGACTCACAATAATCCCGGCCGACGTCGTCAAACCGATCTGGTATGCATGCGGAACCTGAATTGTCCCAAAGTTCACAACGAACTCATCCCACAAGAGCATGCTGCCAACAGTCATGAACACGGTGAAGCGATGGTCGGACAGGAAGAGTTGGACGCACAACATCAGGATGGACAGAGTGTAGGTCATTAGCGCGAGGGCGACGACAGCCAACTTCATAGCCAGAGGATCGTCCCGAAACCTCGCAGAATACTTGACGAACTGGAGCCCGCCTTGTCAGAAAATACGATTGCTCGCAGGGGAAGACGCACTTGTGTGGAAATGACACCTTGGAGCACCAGCTCAATGTATGTACCTATGAGCTGAAGGATTCAGGTCGAGATGAGTGTCGCTCAACCTCGTACTTGAACGCGACGTACCCAGGGTCCAAGCGTGTATTCTGCCGCGAGGTTTGGCGCACTCGAGTCCTGTGGTGCGCTCATGTCCTTTGTCTTGAAATTGGGTGGATTTCTGGATGGCGGGAGGCAAGTGAGCCTTTGCTTCAACTTCGCTTATAGCGACCCCTATTGTTTCAAATTCTGTGAGACACGCATCCGTTCCGCGCGGAAGTGATCGAATCGATACTGAAGGACCTGAGTCGACCCCTGCTGCCTCCGCAATTGACAGCGGATCTGGCCGCTAGTGCGATTATGAAAACTGCACCGAGGGGTAAGAAAAAGGTAGCAGGAACGATGAGATAGAGGAGCCACTAACTCAAACGCGGCTTTCATTGGGCGCTGGCTCATGCCGGCCGCTGCTTCAATGGATGCAAGCGGAAGTAACCGCTTGGAAGACACCGACACTGAGTTGAACTTTGTCCGTGTCCTCTGCACACAAGCATCTGCCGACTCTGCCTTTCCTCATTATCCACGCTCAAAGAAAGGCTGCGGTATATGGCTCAAACGACTTCTGAATGGTTCTGATTACTGCGTCGAAGGGAGCGCTCGTCCGCCCGCCGCTCGACACACTCCCTGATTAACCGCCGGAGTTGTGCTTCCCATCCGCTTCGGGCGTACTCCGATTGAAAAAGCAGCTTTAAAACTTCGAGGCTGCGTTCCCCACTCCACCACACGTCGAGGGCGTACTCTCGCTGTGCCGCTATTTCCACAACATTGAGAAGACTCGGAAAGCAAGAGATGGATGGACGCACGAGCGGATTTCGGCGCTGCTTCGGTCTGCATAACGTCGCAGACAAGCACATGTCTTTCAAGGCGGAGCGGTGTTGCGCGTCTCCTCCCTCTGACGTTCGGGTGCGCGGGAGGGCCGCCAGCCTGAATGTCGACGCAGAACAGAACGATCTGCTCAAAGAGGAACGCATAGCACTCCCGGTCGACACCGGCTTGACGCAAAACGACGAGATCGTCGAGCAGCAGCGTGCCAAAAGTGTCTGGCCGGTGGCCTTGCCAGTCCGCCACACGCCGCGTGCGAAGCACCGACGCTGTTTGCTCGTTCTCGACTTTGCGGGCGGCCTCGTTGCAGCGTTGGGTCACCCGATGCATAGCAGCCGAGGCGTTCTTTAACTCGGCGTAACGCGGAGAGGTGTCGGATGAGCAAGTTTTAAGAAGGGACTGGGCAGAGATAGGACAGTAAGGTAAGATAGCTGCTTAAGGGATTTGCAGGCACTCACGTCGATCAAAAGCGGGTACTTGCACACGCGCGAAACCGGCCTGACTAGGAAGGCTGGGAGCTCGTAATTCATATTCATCAAGTCGTTGAACTCCTGTGGACTGTCGTAGTCATCAAGGCAAATTGTGGGGTAACGGTACGCACGGCCAGGCTCTCTTTCATCTGTAGCACACGATTGGATACCTGCGGATTGTTGTTGGCGCGAGTATCTTGCAGGTCATTGACGTAGTAATTGCGATTGTACGGAGCATAGACAGTTCCGAATTCCTCTTCCTTGTCAAGGTTCGGATTTATCGACACAATAGAAGACAGGATACCCACTGCTTCCAGAAAACGGCGTCCCCAGTGTTGATATTTCCATGGTAGCTTGTCAGTCTCTTCAAGGCCACGAAGGAATTTGCGCTGGAACGCGAGGAGCTCAGGGAGATTGGAGAACAGCAGCTTGATTGTGGGTTTCGGAAGCAAGCCGCTCTCCGTCAAAGCAGTGGCGTATTTCTTAGAGACAAAAAAGTCAGTAAGACAAAGCCAAGGATGCGCAAGACACGAACATGTAGAGTTTCCAAGTCCTGGACGTACTTCTTCTCGGTATCGACGAGCTCGCGGATGATGATGTTGCGAGCCCTTCCCTGAGACGTCCCCCACTTCCACATCAAGGGACGATGTGGGCCGGTTCGGGCTCTGAACTTGATAGAAGTTGACCAAGAAGGACTGAACTACTTGCCATGCAAAAGTAGGTTGTCAAGACCCGGCGCCAATCAAATCAAGATATGATTGCCAGCGGGTCGCCCAGCAGTGAGAAAACGCAATGTCAGGCCATGTCCGGTCACCGGTGTACGGGCCCGGGAACACACAAGGAACACATAAATTCAATCGCCTGGTTTGCCTGGATGCTCTATGCTGACTTGGGTGGCAACGCCCGAGTTAAAAGGAGATTATACGATTTTTTTAATTCTTTTCCGTCGCATGAAATGATACATCGCGCAAAGCTATACGAAAGTAGCGGGAGGCAGGGCCCCCGCTACCGAACTAGGGGAGGTATTTTTTTGTTCTTTTCTATTTTTCCTCAAGATGCCGAGCCCGACGAGGGACATGGCGCGCTCCGGCTGGTCCCCCGTCCTTCCTCCAGCGACTCTCCCCTGCGAGCGCAGCGCGTCAAGCTCGAGGACGATCCGTGGGTCACGCGAGGCCCGCACCCCGTCGTCCAGATTGGGAACGACCCCCCGCCGGTGGATCTTGAGCGGGTTTGGGAACGCGGCCAGTGCTGAGCGGGGATGGACGCCATTGGGAGCGAGCGCGGACGCCAGCGGCGGACGAGGGAAACCGAGCGGGTGGGGTGCGTCTGCGCCTGAATCCATAATAGCCAGAGGAAGATTACGACCCCGGCCGAAGCGCGCAAAGGCGAGTTGGAGCTCGCTGCTCGCCAGGTCGCCGCTATCGTTCTCCTTGTTTGACAGCCCGCGAGCCCGAGGACGAGGGCGGAGGACGGCGGGCGATGGAGACGGTGCGGACGAGGCTGCCTCTACTGAGCGTTGTGCGAGTGGGGTGCGCCCAGGCGTAGCGATGCGGCTCTTGAACTCGCCCAGAAGATCCTCGTTGGTGTCGGCTCCTTGACCTGCGCGCACACGCTTGAAGACCGTATTCCCTTTGAGGGGCGGCTTGCCCTTGATCATCGTGCCGATTGCCGCCATCGCCTTGAGGTGCGCGGCGTCCGGGGTTGGGGCTGTCTCGACGGCGGACGGTGCGGGGGCGGACGGTGCGGGGGCGGCGGGGTCGGTTTGCGTACCGTTGCTGACGCGAGTCGGGGCCGGCGGGACAGGAAAGGCATCGGGGATCGGAGTGGCCTGTTGCGCCGGCGCCTCCGTCTGGGTCCCAATGCTGGTGCGAGACGCGGCCGCAGCGGGCTTGGGCGCCGTTTCTTGCGGTGCGCAGGCGGGGGGACTTAGCGCGGGCAACGATCCACAAAGCGGGCAGGCCTCGGTATCGGACGGTGCTTTCCTGACGCGACCTTGAGTTCCACGCCGCCAGGTGGGCAACGGGATGCGCGAAGGAGCCGGGCTGCGGGAATCTGTGGTCGGTGAGCGGCTGAGTGCCTTGGTGCTAACAGCCGCAGAGGAATACGAGGACGCGGGGGCGAGGGTGGTGCTGGCGCTGGCGCTTGAAGCGGTGGCCGGAGACCTGCTTACCACGGGCGTTTGGCGGAGGATACGCTGCGCTGGGGCGGGAGCAGGTGCCTTCGAGACCGCGGGCGGGGTGCTGGCCTTGGAGCTCGCATCCGCAGAGCGGCGAGATGCAGTCGGGCGGCTTTTTGTCGGGGTGGGCTGAGGACGGGGCGATGCGTGAGGACGGTAAAATGGCACAACGAAGGGGCGCCTTTCGGGCGCATTGGGGCGCGCCACCATCTTCCTCGCCGGTGTACTGGCGGGCGGGACCGTCGTGGCGCTCGTGGCGATGTCGTTGGCGGTCTTGGCCTTGATGCCGAAGAACCGTCGCAGCGAGGCCGATTTAGACGGGGGCTTGGGCTCGATGAAGGCGAGGAGGCGGGGATGAGCCACGGGCACCTTGAAGTCCGCATCGCCGGTCTGGGAGAGAGACGCCATGAGGAGGGTAGGGTTTTTTGCACCCATTCGGGCGGAGTGGGGAGACATCTGCAGGGAGTGGGTCAGAATGAACGATAATCGCAGAGGACGAGGACACGAGAACTTACCAGAGACTGTTGGGGATTCTTTGCGGGTGGTGCTGGTGGTAGTCGGGAAAGAAGGACTGAGGCCAGCAAGCCCATGTCAGCCACCTTTTAAATACACAAAGTGAGCAAGTGGCTGACAGGAGCGGTTCGCTGCGATCGACCAAGAACGTGCGGCGAGGGGGTGAGACATCATTTCAGACGTGACGATTGCTTGGTGAAATGAAACGAGCATCGCGTGTAGATATTCCGGAATTAAGGGTGCGGCCTGTACACCTCGACCGACACGAGTGTACAGTACCATGGGATCCCGGCGTTTGACGCGATCGACGGGCGGCCCAGGCGGGAGCAAACGTCTGCACACCAGTGTGTGCTGCCGCAACCTACAGCGGCAGAAGAATGAGCATCGTAACTCTCGTGAAGACACATTGACAAGATGCTCACCAGATATGCCCCGCCACCCATGGTACATCCCACAAACGACTGGATGGGTCGTAGTCGCAGACCCACAGACGGGGGAGCGCGGGGAGCCTCCCTGAGCAAGCCCTACACGACCAAACGCGACTAGGCGCTGACATGAATTGATTTTGCCACCAAGAACAAGCACAGAGCTTGAGGGTAGCGACTAGACTTGGACTAGACTCAGCAGCTCAGTGGAGTCAAGACTGAGAAGAGAGCATATCTCTCTATCGCGAATACGACGTCGAGGGAGGTTCAAGCCGAAGGGTTCTTGACTTGAGCTCTTGAAGCCGGAGATTGGACGATAAACTCTTGAGTCTTGACACGGTCGCGGGCATTTCTAAACCCTGCGGCAGAGGAAGCACTTGGAAGCCGGAGCAGGACTACTGGGTGGAAACAAGCTGGAGGGGTGCTCTTTTTCCTGCAGTGGTGGGTTCATGAGAAACGGAGTATGAATGCGGCCTGACTCGGAGTACGTAAAGCCAGCTGAGTCAAATAGCGTCCCGAAAAGGCAACTCCCTCTTGCGTTCTTCCTTGTTGCTTGGAGTCTTGGACAGGCTTGGTGGACCGCACTCCAACCCTGTGCTGATAAGCTCGTCGCGCGAACTGGGCTACGTTAAGTATCGTCAACAGTTGGCGTTTAAATTCGGACCCGCAAGTCGCCCAAGAAGTCGCCTCTTTTTTCTGCAGTGGACTGCCCTATACTTGCCAGGGGAAATCTAAACGAGGCTGATAAACGTACCATGATGCTATTCCGCCCTATACTCCGCTGCCGCGACGATGTGTACCAGATGTGTACGCTGATTCACCGCTGATTCCGGGGGTTTTCCGTGATGACGGAGGCACGATTTGCTGAATTTCCACTGTTTGCACGGGTAAATGGCGAGAATCGGAAATCCCAACGGGACCCCACCGGAATATGCCTGCCTATCCTATCTTTGGTGGGTAAACGGAGACTGTAAGCATCGGTAAGCATCCGTTGTGTCATGACTTTTGTCCGCCGGGACCCGTGTCAACACGGATACGCGGCAAGACTGGCGCGCTGCTAATCCTTGCCCTACAAAACGGCCCGTGATTACGAGGCCACCTCGTATATAACCGCGCTACCCACCTCGCTATTTTACTTTTTGCCCTGCCCCTCACGATGTCCCAGAATCTCGGATTGCGCAACTCAGCGCGGGGTACCTTGCCGCGCGGCAAGGCATGCATGACTTGCCGGTATGTGTGCCTCCCTCGATTGTCATTGAGCGGCCCCCGATTTTGGTGGTAGGCGGCGCAAAATAGCAAGTCCATTTACTCCCCCGTTGGCCGTATCAATAATCTCGCCACCAAGAAATGCGATGGGCAGCGGCCAAAATGTGACCAGTGTCTGCGGTCGCCGGGTACGGACCAATGTAAGTACGCGCCGGAGGCCCGCAAAGGCACGCGGCAACTTGAAGAGACGACCAACAAACTCGGGCTGCCAGAACCAACTGCGAACGACGGCCGGTCGTCGATGTTTTTACGCGAACCATGCGACAATTCTGTGGCCAAGGCCTTTCCTCAATTCGTGGGTTCCGGTTCCGACGCAGGTACGTTCATTCTTCATTGATAAACAACATTGAAACAGAACCTGATAGCGTTAGGTCGCGTCGCCAGGGCCTCAAATTCGTCGAGTCGCGGCCCTGAGGTGAGTTCTCTCCAGGCTTTCGCGGACCTGATCCTTATTGGCTCGAAAGGAACCGCCAATCGATGTGGTCGAGTGCCTGTATGTTCCCCGTCTCAACTTATAAGCTGAACGCTTTTTGAATCCATTTCAGAGTCGACGTTTTTCTGGAGAATGTTTCACAAGTTGGGTTCTTCCTCAATGCCGCTTCCTTCCGCCACTCCGCACTCCTGGACGTCGAATCGTGCAGCCATGACCGCCCGCTACCGAGCCTGATGAGTGCCGTGTACATGTGGGGTGCGCGTTTCTCCGCAGCGCCCCGACATCCTGTCTACAACGAAGACGCGTTCCTTGTGTGCACGCTGCAAAATATACACAACGATCTGAGCGGCAACCACCCACATCGGGTAATGCATGGCCTGCAAGCAGAGATACTGTTGTCCTTCTACTACCTCGCGCTCGCGCAGCCGGTCGAGGGCATGCACCACTCCAGCGCGGCGGTGTCCCTGGCCCTCAGCGCGGGTCTTCACCTGATTAACGCTCCGCATACCCTCCAGCCGTGTTTCGGCGACTCGCCGGGTCCGCCGAGCGTACAAGAGGATGACGAACGAATAAGCGCTTTCTGGACAGTCGTGATCGTCAATAACTACTGGGTCGTCGCATACGGCTCGCCATCTATGATCCCTGACAATGACACCGCCGTCGACGCGCCCTGGCCACTTGACCTCGACGACTATGTTTCGTCCGTGAGTGATTTCTTTTTGAACCATGTTCAATTTCGAACGTCTTACCCTGATTACTAGGGACTGTTCGATGCGACTGCGAGCGGAGGAGGGGGTGTGTCAAAGCTTTTGAGCGGCCTCATTGCGGACGGGTTCTCTCCACTCGCGCTTCATTCGAAGGCGTCGATGCTCCTCGAACGAGCCATCACGTTCTCTGCGACATACGCGGGTAAGTACCCTTTTCCCCTCCCCTTGTCGATTTATTGCGCTAACAACCCGTTCAGACGACTCGGAATACGAGACCGCGTTCGACTTCCTCGACACCCTCCTGGAGCAATTCATGCTGAGCCTTCCGCTGGGACTCGAGCCGCGATGTGGGGAAAAGGCGATGCACCGACTGCTGGTAACGCAGACGCTCGTGCACACGGCCGTCATCCGCCTCCACGCACTGCGCATCCACACGTCCGACGAGTCGCGGCGGAAATACATGACCGCCGCGTTGACTGTCGTGCACATTATCAGCAATACGAATTTCTCGGGGTGGCGGACCGTGGATCCTATAATGGGGGTGCGTGTTCTCTGCCAGTCGCCGAACGTAGCTTGATCTTCAACTGACCGGTCTGTTCAGATTCTCTGGACGACAGTGTGCGAGGTATTCGTCGGCGAGCTGGCGAACCTGGGTGGTGGAGGCGCCGTGGCGCTCAGCGAGCAGTACCGGGATCTCACCTCGTGTCTCCAGACAGTCCTGTTCACCATGAGGGCCTTCGCAGTAGGAAGCCCGCTCACAGGTCTATTTCCTTCGGTTTCAGACACCGCATTCCCTGCTCATACAAGCTCAATTTTAGAACACTTCTGCGTGCGCGTTGAGGAGGCTTATGGTGCGGTTGTTTTCATCTGAACTATTTCATTCGATGTTGATTGCAGGTTTGACGACGTAGGGAACACGTTAATGGAGAACTCGGAGTTGGGTATGATTATTTAGGGACTGGACTGTATTAACTGTTTTGTATTGGTACGCGGGCTCGAAGCTAATATGTATACCTCGGAACACCGGACGAAAATCTCGAATACAGAACCCAAGCAACGTCAAAAGCCCCACACCTAGATCACAGTTATCTACATGGTGTCAACCTCCCCGACCAAGCTCGCACTGCGGGCTCGGGACGGGCTCGGGCGGGCTATAACCGACACTATACCGAGGATGCCCGCACCTTGCATGTATTATACAGATGATAATGATAGGGCAAGGACGGCGACCGTCAGAAGATTAGAATATGGGTTTATACAGCCACAAGATTGCGCGATTTTGAACTGCAATCCTATTCAAGGTCGCCGAGATGCCCGGCACCTATATGCCATCTATTCTCAAATCATTCTCTCTGCATATGCAGATAGATGCCTGCAGTCAGAGGTGTACTCGCATACGCGTTTCGAAATAGTCAAGGTACCTATTGACAAGAAATTCGAATACATCCGGAAACCCATTTCTTATCCTACGCGGCTCCAGCAACATTCCTCGTTCTCATTTCAGGCGCCATCCCTCCGCTGGTCGAAACCCCGGTGCTCGCAGCAGTTTGTCCCGGTACGACGACCGGAGCGACCATATCCTCTCCTGCCGGTTGCTCGTCTGAATCCACATGGGCGCTGCGATCCGTCGCCGCCTGCGGCAGAATATCCACGATTTCGGTCTTCTCCGAAGACTCCAGCGCTGCGCGCAAGTACCCGAGCCCAGCCGCGCGCGCCCGGGGCGAGAGCAGGAGCACGACCACACCCACGGTGACGATCCCGTCCACCCCGACAGCAGAGACCACGCCCCTTGGCGACAGCGCGTCCAATATAACCCACTTGAGCGGGTGCGGCGCGCGGTTGCTGCCGAAGACATATGGGTAGAGCGCGTGGTAGCGCATCCAGCGCGGGAGGAAGATGCGCGCGAGGGTGTTGCGGAGGAGGAGGAAGGCGAGGAGGTGCGTGCGGAGGGAGGATGATTTAAATTTCAGCGGGTCGAAGGAGAGGAGGGGGGTGATGGCGGTCTTGAGAGCCGTGAAGGCGCGTCGGAGGGGGATGCTGCATGTTGAGATGTTGGGGGCGTCTGTCGCCGTCGCGCTGGGTGCTGTGGCCGGGGCATCCGTCGTCTGGGCAGGCGCTCCTCCAGATCTGGACTGGAACAGCCCGGAAACTAAGAAATCGGCGACGACGGAGAAAACGAGGGTGCTCGAGAGAACGACTGCGAGGGAGAGGGCTGAATAATGAACGTCAATTGTGTGATACGAGTGTCGGAATGGCAGAACGACCTACCGAGTCCAACAACGACGACAAGTATCCCAGCCAGAGCAACGAAAGAGGCGAACCCGGTCAGTGCGCTGCACATAATCAGCTGTGTAGTACAGCAGGAGGATAACAATAGTTACATGGCGGAGACCACTGGGACGAAACTAGTCACTGCAAATATCACCGCCATCGTCTACAGTCAAATCAATGTGAGTGGGGCGGATGGCAGGAAGGGAACGAGCTTACTGTAGCGGTGGGATATGCTCGGAAGGATTCGGTCAAGAACTGCTTGGCTGGGCCTACATACTCCGTCTCTAATCTGTGGAAGATATTGGTATCTCGGATTGGTGTCTTGTTTTGGGGGCGGAGATTTACCTCCTCAAATGGCTGTGGATGTCCATTGTATAAGGCGCGGTGGATGTGGGCCAGGAGAAGTCGAAAGCACTGAGATGGTCGATGCGGGCTGGGAAGTCTTTGGAGGGTTCAAGCAACATCAAGGGTTTGTCCTGGCTTCTTTCTTAAGTGGGTGCTGCGGATTGCCTGCGGAAATGGGGCCAGGAGAAAAGACCGCTTTTCGGCGGTAAGCGGCAATCATGCGGCAAATGCGCGGCAGTCCAGGCGTCGGTCGAGCGTTGAGCATTCCAAAACCTTGCTACTACGGACATCCATTGAGTATTTTCTATGCTACAGTGTAACCAATGGAGCTTATAGCCATGAATACTGTCAGATGATTTTTTCCCCCGTTTATTACGAGTTCCAATACTTATTGGACTCGTTACTGAGAGTCGAAATCAAACAAGATCATGATTCATCGCAGCAGACTCCGAGTCCAAGCGAGAGATAAGTCTCAGTTTAAACCCCACCGGTGCCCCACCAGCGAGAAGAGATCATTAGGGTGCTTGGACGACAAGCCAGCTTTTTTTAGAAGGGGATATTGTGGTTGACCCAGACAGCATCACCGAGCAAGGCATCCAAAAACAGCTGACATGGCATAACTGCAAGGATAGCAAAGCGGAACTTGGCGGCAAAACACCATCAACCAAGCGGTAAATTGAGCGGTAGGAAGCGGTGCCTTGGCAGTAATCAGCGGTGGTGAAGCCAGTCAAGCGGTGGTGAGGCGCCAGTCAAGCGGTAGTAGCACCGCCACTCAGATTTGGTGAGCGGTAGTAGCACTGCCACTCATGCGGCAAAGCGGTGATAGCACTGCCACTCATGCGGCAGAGCGGTACTCCCTCGCGGGGTTGAACCGTTAAGTGCTGGACCGCTTGTAGCGATCCTCGCCCCGCAGCGAGGAAGAAGAAGAAGGTGAGCAGTTCTTATACTTGCGGTTCTTTCCCGCCTGCTCATCCGCAAGAAAAGAAGAAATAGTATCTAATACTTACAATCCATCGTTGCATTCACTTCGTGAGATGTGCAATTGCAATTGGTTCGAAATCCAATCAAATAATTGCATTGTCTTTAGCCATCGTAGAGTTATTTAATATACCACGGAAGCGTTTTTCCACTGGCATTTCACGTACTCTGCATGAGAGTCGGGACCACTGTGGCTCGCCCGCTCAGTGCGTTGCTCGTATTTTGCAACTGGGCGCACATCGCTGCCTGCTCATCATGCAGCGCAGACACGCACGCCACGCGAGCGCTCTTCGATCTGCGTCTGATAAGTCTCACTGCTATCCTGCGTGAGCGGGCATTTGTACCCTCCAAGCTCCTCTTGAGCAGGCTGCGTGTATGCATCGGTCCGTGATAAATGCTTAACGTTCGACGAACGCCTGGACCAAAAAGGGAGTGACGACATGCACAAGTTAACAGCACATTGAGCGAGCGCCCGTCGAGGTTGAGTACGGCGTATAAGTGGTAATGCCCAGAAGGTCGAAGCCAAGCTGCGGCGCTGGTTTGACGCGCTAATCGCCAACAATACTTAGTCGATTGGAAAGACCAGTGAGTGAATGCATGCCGAATTTGAGGAATCCGAAAGAACATTGTTATTGAAATGCAATTAGACAAAACATGGAGCCCAGTAGATGTCGGCAATGCAGATAAAGCAAGCAGCAGAACTCGCAGCGTTCGTGTGCGGTACGGTGAACGGCAGTCAAGCGGTGGTAGCGGTACAAAAGCGGCAAAGCGGTGCGTAAGCGGTATTTTATCCCACACCGCGGAAATGACAAAGAAGTGATGAATAAAGAGGCTAAACGTTGAACACGTACGCGGTAAAGGAAGTAGCTTTAACACGGTCACCTGTTCGTCTTTGACGTTCGATCTTTCAATCCTTTTTTGCTCTGGTAAAATGCGAAAGGCCAGTTCTCCGTTGGCGCCGTCAGCGGTTGGTCAGCAGTATAAATCTATGATGTTAGCCTTTAGGCGCGGCGCGCCTATCCATCGAAAGCAGCGAGACAGCCTGAGAACAATACAATTGCCTCGTGAACATCACTCAATTACAGAAAGCATAAAGACTCAGCGCGGCCTCCTTTGACCGCCGTTGAAGATTCATATGATTCGGACCGGCCGTGTAATGATACCTACCTACCTACCTACCTACCTACCTACATATAGCCCGAAGACATGGATCGCAAGCTCAGATAGAACCCGCGGGATTGTTGGTTGTCCTCGTTCCTGATTTTTTGACGCGTACGCTGTCTGTGGGGCAGAAATGGACCTCGGTGCCGGGCGCGACGTTTATTGGAGATGCGGCGCACTTGATGAGCCCATTCGCGGGTGAGGGGGGCGAACCTCGCGCTGCCTGACGGACTAGAGCTGGCCTTGACGTTGTTGGGCGTGAAGGAAAGTGGAAAATGACAGGAAGCGGTTGCGGTGTTTGAACGAAAGGTTTGTGAAAGAGCGGCAGGGTTTTCGGCCGAGTCGCAGCCCATCTGACTCAGACGTACCCTCTATGTACGAATTTGATCGTGCACACGTACGTGTAATTTTCCTGCCTGCGAAAGTTTGATGCGGTTGAAAACCGGCGAGACTACATTCCGTCGAGCTTCGAGCTTGGCCAGGAAGGGTTCCGTTCTACCCACTTGATGAATACAGCCCATCCACTTTCCCGGATATCGGAACATGTAGAAGAAGATTTTGGTGCGGAGGACATTCAGCCACTGAAGATTTTTGAATTCAGGCACGCTAGTTTTGATCGTGAACAGTACGGAGGTACGAAAAGTGAAGCGGGAGCGGGAGGGTGAACTTGAGCGCTGTCTGCTTGATGGTCCCGTACTTTTATATGGGAGAAGCCAAAAGCGGAGCGTCGAGGAACGGGCGAGATTGATATCAAAAACTGACAGATGCAAAGAAATACGTTTGAATTCAGGCGCGCGCCAGTTCGAATTGATTAAAGCCAATGTGAACGAGGACCGTTTGAAGAAGCTGGACGCAGTTCGAGGTCAGCGTATGTTCGAAGTTGCCGAGCTCCAATAAGCCATTTTCGGGCTCAACCGAGAATCAGACGGAGAGGTGTTCGCAATATGCTTGTTCTTTCAAATTCCGAGGTCGGCGCTAAAGTTCCGATTAGCGCCAGGCACCGACGTCTGCGAATTGTGGTTGAGGCGGAAGAAGTTAAGCGCTAAAAGGTCACGTACTTTTGAATGCAACAAAACGAACGTTTACCAAGTGAGTGGGACTGTCGACTTCGGGCAAGACTCTCGAGGGAAATCTATTGGCACCGTATGTGTAGATAGAATTCCAGGCTGAGGATGGTGAGATAGCGGGGAATTGCCCGAGCAGTCCGATAATTTGTGGAACGCCGTGATTCTATAGTGTCCGAAGAATGGAGGAAGCTGAATTTATTCTCATTCGTGTCCGATCCGAGTTTGTGAAACGCCAGCTTGCGTCCGGGCTATACCTGACGCTGAAAAGACCGTTCTATTCCAATAATCCGACCCACACAGTGGTCGGGCACTGCGGACGGGATGAGCTGCTGTATTTGTAATCCGTGAGGATTCCTCTTGGTCCGCTGTGCGAAACGTCGAAGCTATGTAGATCACAATTGCAGCTTCAAAAATGTTTGAGACCTCCGGTTTGCCTCTGGTTGGTCCGCTTTCGAGGCTATGTAGAATGAAGATGACGCTTTTGTGTTGGTAATTCTGATCATGAGCGAAATCTAGAACGAGAAGGCGGGCGGTACCGATACCTTGCGGGAAGCTGACGCAAATTCAATGGCGACGCGATGGCAGATGGAGATGGAGATCTGTTGCTTCTTCTTGCCCGTTTTGAATGTAGCAACCGATAGAAAATGCATCGTCGCGGAGAGATGTCGAGGCTGTGTGGTCGGTGTCGTCAGTGTGTGCAGGAGGAGCCATAGAGATCGTCAGGCATGGAGGGAACGGAGATCTTGTGATGCGACAGATGGAGATGGTGATTTGGTGGTCGTCCAATTGAAGAATCAATTCTTTGGGCGCTGCTTCGTGTCCACCGCCGCAGCGCACGGGCTTGACGGGGACTCTGAACGAGAGTCGGTATGGTGGTTTGACGCAGCCTTGGACGCAGTCTTGGTTGAGCATCAGATGTATTTGATGGCGTCAGGCATCGGCAGAGACGGCATCGGCCAAATGGGGTCACAAAACGAGCTATTTATAAAATGTGCAGATGTTTAACTGGTGACCCAGCGTGATCTTTGTTGTCACCCCTTCCTCCTCCTCCTCTCCCTCTGTACGCTCAGGCCCGACTCGGAGACTCGTCCTCTACAACAAACGAGCACAAAAATGTACGCTCGTACCATCTTGGCCGCCTCGGCCCTCTTCCTGGGCGTCCGCGCAGACCCTACTTTGGCCCAACAATCCGCCCTCCAAGGTGAGCTCGCCTTGCTCGTTTTTTGTGGCAATTTCTTCATCTCGTTGCAGACCCTGTCGCGGAATGCGCACCCTACAACTTCGCGCCCATCACGGCGGCGACGGCGAGCTTCCCCCCGATTAGCACGCCCGTCGCAAGCATCCTCCCCAACGACGCTGCAGGCCAGGCAAAGTTCAACGCGATGAAAGGAAATATCCCCAACATACCCCCCACGGTTCGTGTTTTTTCTTGTGTCTCTTGCGCTTCTTTTCTTTTTTTGGGGGTCTCTCACGGCGAGTACTACTTGTGGCAACCGCTCCCGCATCGGAAATCGGCGCTCCCTGTAGCTGCGTCACTGGCTCTCGTTGCTTTGACGCACACTCGGGCAGCTGGCGAGAGCCGCGCGTGCTGGACCCATGTTCCCCCTGGCTCCCCGCTCTTTTTTTCGCCTTTTTTTTTGGCGGGGCGTTCGGGACCGAGGAGTGCGGCGAGATTTTAGTTGCCTCCTATCGAGGGACGCACAGGAGCCGCACCCGCCGGAGAGACGTCGAGCGACGCAGACGGACACTTTCGCTAGGGGCGCAATCTGGACCGAATCGAGGTCGGGGCCGCTCCCTGTCCTCTCGCTCAGGCTCGCTCGTGCTTGACCCCCGCACTCTCGCGATTTTCTTTCTTCTTCGCCCGTTCTCTTATTTTTCTGGGGCGCGAACGTTACCGCCAAACGGTCGTTCTGGTATTACTCTAAGCGATAGAGCGGATACTTGGCGAAGCCATGTGGTTTTTCCGCACCTTCTGCCGATGTGGTTGGGCGAAAAAAACCGGCGCTCGCAACTTTTGATCGGCAGCGGGACCGCCGCAGAGACGTGGCGAGCTGCAACGAGTCGGTGCTCCTTCGTAGCTTGGTCGTACGATCCATCCCATTGCCCTCTTATCAATAGCGACGCAAAAACGGGGAATGGAGAGACGTACTCTCGCTTGCCGCGCGCTCTTATTCTGCATCCTTTTTTCCCTTCCCTTTACTTTCTCTTGGCCGGAACGTTGGGATGGTCGTTCGGCCATATCCGCCAAGTGCAGGCGATATCTCATCTCCTCGCTCTCGGCCTCCTCTGCTCGCGCGACGGAGTGGAGGAGATGCTGGTCGTTCAGGGAGCTTCGGGCGACAGGATCTCTTGACGAGGGCTGTATGTATCGCGAGACATGAGACGGGGGAAGGCGAGAGTTCCGACTCGATTCGGGCGTGGAAGGAGAGCGACGAATGCTGGCTTCTTGCTATCTCGCTCGGGCTCTTTTCTTCCTTTCCGTCTTTGCCGGCACGTTGGGAACGCAGACGAGGCTGGCGTTCGCACACGGCGGGGCGCATTGCTGAGCGAGGGAATTCAGCAGCTGGCTTTGGCAGAGCGTCGAGATGCGACTGTCGTGGTGGTGCGGGACGACAAAGAGAGAATCCGCAGTCACAACCGGAGGACCTCCCTTTTATTCTTGCTCCCGGCCTCCGGCGCCACGCACTCTCACACGCTCCCTATTTTTGGGGACCATGGCTCTATTTACGGACTGACCTCGACTAAGAGGCTGTCTCGCTCGCGAGCGGCGCGTGTGCTAGAGAGCGAGCCGTCGCCGCGAATCGCCGCGTTATGAACCCTTACTTGCTCCTGGACCTTCTCCCTTTGTCTTGAAGCATTGCGTTGACGTCTTTTGTCTTTATTTTTAGGGCACCGACGGCACCATCGACCAAACCATCTTCTCAAGCTACCCCCCGGCCGACCCCAACTGCTGGTGGTCCTCCACCCTTTGCACCACCCCGAAATTGGCGGGACTCGACCCGGACATCGATAACGTGCCTGAGGTGCATATTCCCTCCCTCCCTTCCTCCCTTTCGTTTTGGCGAGGCGAGGTGAGCTGACGCGACATGTTTCGAACAGCCCAAGACGCTCGGGTACGGCTTCGACGACGGGCCGAACTGCTCGCACAATGCGTTCTACGACTATTTGACGTCGAAGAACCAGAAGGCTAGTGAGTGCCTTCCTTCCGTCCGTCGCCCTACTAGGATGGCGCTGACGCGCTGCCAGCGATGTACTTCATCGGGACGAACGTGTGGCAGGAGCCCCTGCAGGCGCAGCGCGCAGTCGCGGACGGGCATGAGATCTGTGTCCGTGAGTCCCCCTTTCTCTCTCTTTCTTGCTCGCACAAGCACAAGGACAAGTGGCTGATGGAAGAGGATATGATATATAGACACCTGGTCGCACCGCGCGATGACGGCGCTGACGAACGAGCAGGCGTTTGGGGAGCTGTGGTACACGATGCAGCTCATCAAGCTCGTCACTGGGTACACCCCGACGTGTTGGCGCCCGCCGCAGGGCGACGTCGACGACCGCATCCGGTACATCGCGTCGCAGCTGGGCCTCGTCAACATCCTGTGGAAGTTTGACGCGTTTGACTGGAAGGTCGCGGCGGGGCTCGCGACGCCGGCGGAGGTGCAGACGAACTATGATAATTTGATTGCGAATGCGACGGGCGGGGTGTTTGATACGGTGAGTTTCTTTTTGGGTTTTGATTCTTGCTTTTTGCTTGTGTTCTCGGCCCCGGTCTGCCTTTCCTGCGTGGCCCTTTTTGCATCTTGTTTCCCTTTGGCGCCCCATTCCCCTTCCTAGTGTAAAGACGAACGCTAACTGGGATGCACTTAGGTCGGCGCGATCATGCTCACGCACGAGCTGGACAACTTCACGATGCAGACGGCGATTGACAACTACCCCAAGCTCGCCGCGGCGTTTAGCGTGCGTATCTCTTCCTCCCTCCCCATCCACCATCGCGCTTGGTCCGAATTTGTGTACTGATTTGATTTTTTTTTCGCCATAGCACATCGTCCCCGTTGGTGTTGGGCACAACAGGACGCAGCCGTATGTGGAGAACAACTACACGCAGCCGTCGTTCTCGGCTTGTGAGTTTTTTTCGTGTTTTTCATCCCTTTCTCCGCGTACCTACACGGCGTTCCTGTCTTGTCTCGCACCTCCTCTTCCGTCTTCCCCTCGTACCTCCTCTTCCCCGCGTACCTTTTGTACCTTTCTTATCCGCTTCCCTTCTCCTCTTTGCCTTTCCTTCCTTGGTTCCCCCCTATCCCTCTCCCTGGTCCTCCTTCTATCCCCTCTTTCTTCCCTCTTCCTTCCTGTATGCTGACCACCCTCCCCAGACGTCGCCGGCACCCGCTCCGGCCCCGGCTCTGCTGGCTCATCATCCGCCTCTGTCTCCTCGCCCTCCGGTTCCGCTGGTTCTGGCTCTGGCTCAGGCTCGGGCTCAGGCGCAGGCACCGCCTCCAAGTCCGGCTCCGGCTCCGCCTCGCAGTCCACCAGCGGCAGCGGCAACAGCGCTGGCGTCCCGCTGCGCGTCACCGGCGCGGGCCTGCTCGCCGTCGGTCTCGCCGTGCTTGCTGGGGCTGTTGTGCTCTAATCGGCACTCCCACCCACTATTATATTATTATCTCCCTCCTCCCTCCTCTCTCAGCGGGCACCAGTCAGATTCGATACCCCCACATGCGCTCGAACGCGCGAAGCGATCGTTACATTACACTACTTACACATTGCTACCTCATCTATTTAAGGGACGTTGACTCACGATTCAGAGTGGAGAGTGGGGGTGATTTGGTGGTTGATAGATAATACGGTGTATACCAGGTTTTGTATGCATACGCCTTGCGCTCTTTATGAAATCACTTTCGTTTTGATGTGAAAGTATGGGATTTGGGATAACCGGCGATTGCAACGGGATCACAGCCGGCGGCAGCACCGGCAATCAGTACTCGATGTACTCGATAAGTACACAGCCTGCCCCCGAGCTTTCGACACCACTTCATGATAATTCATAGGCCAGCCAACTCCTGCCAATCGTTTGCCTTGATGAAGCGTCAGATGCAGGCAGCGGCATATAGGAAGGCAGATTTCTGTATCTCCCGAATCACCGTGCTTTGATGGTGATTGATGGCAATGATCGCGCCGGGTACTCCTCCTGCATTATTCTCAATCTAGGCTTCAAGTGAGGGACGTGTACGCTCAGGATTGTTAGTAATGTTCATTTCACCCACCAGCACAGAATTCGATTCTCGCATAGTGTCTGAACTGCACCGATTCAGGGGCTTGTTCAGCAGCGGCACTAGTCTGTAACTGGAACAATCTCGGCCAATCCCTTCACACTGTGGAAGAAAGGCTGTAGAGAGGACATTCTACAAGCATTGGAAGAGTCATTTTACCACACCGCAGTCGAAGGCACGCAAGAGAAAGCAGACAGCCACTTAGGAGTTGCGATCGGCACTAAAATGCCGATCATGCCGGGATTGCCGGTAGTGATCCCGCTGTTGATCCCGTTGTTGATCCCGTTTACGATCGCCGGTAATCCCATTTCCCATTTGTTCTCTGATTAGAGGGTTTAGTTATTATCTCTTCGAGCTGGTTGTGAGGATGTGGGGAGGGAAACCGAGCGAGAGTTGAGCGAGATTCTGAGGAAGTGTTTGCCAATGGACTTGCCTTTTCGGGACTTTCGCGCCTTGACCAACCATTCGACGAGGAAACTGTGCAACTCATCGCTGGTGCCCGGCGACGTGAAATGGACGCACACTGGGGATTTCAGTTCCGTACCCTTTCCTTGCAGTGATCCTCACAAGTGGCATGGATACGTCGACGACTTGAAGCAGCTCCAAGTACTTAGCGCACCGCTCATACCAAAGGACTGTAAAAACCGTCGATGGCCACTGGCATGGTAACTTCGCGGATGGCAGTAGCATATATCACAACGCTGTCCATATATCAGGATGTCGACAGGGAGTATGTCTAATACACGTACAACTTTCCGCTGTCGACAAACTTTACATGTTAAGGATTTAGTCGGAGTCGCAGACGCAAGAGAGCTTGAGCTCATGGTTTCGAAGTGAGTTCGGCGGCCTTAGTAAGCAGCAAAGCGAGATTGATGGCATCCGGCAACCAACAGCGTTCAGGTTTATTCATCCACGATAGTTTCAAAGCAGTTATGATATTTCCTGGTAATCGAGAGAGCGGGTTTCTTTCTTTCAGTTTTGTTTGGAAATTCAGAAGCCCGTCATGGTGTTGAATTACAGATACAGAACTTCGTGCCAGACAAGATGTGTTGCACACACATATATATAGGCTGTGGCCTGTCCGGAGTTTTATAGCAGACGCGCGTAGAATCAGCGGCTACAACGCTTGGTGATGGGCCGCAGTTTGGCACGAATGGTAACGTTAGCTCGTAGTCAGCATACATTATAACGACAGGGACGCGAATTCTGCAAATTCCAGTGGATGGTCGATCATTTGAAGAGCCTCAGTTGCATCGACAGTGAGTCCAGTGCAAAGATCCAATTCCAGCGGTTCGTCGTGGCCCAAAAACACCGCATTCGCAAAGCACACCTTCCACTGCGGGGGCGGCTCGGTCGGCTTCGAGATCTCGTGCGACGCAATGTCCCAGCACAGCTAGACGAGAGATTTCGGTCAGAGCTTACTTGCAGAAACAGAGGCACAAACCCCAAGCGTGCAGTCAAAATGTTGATGGTCCTCCGGCGCAAAAGACCGCGATATGAGAGCGATGGCATTGATGATGCTGCTGTGTTTTTTGAAGGCGAACGCCTGGAATGGAGCGAACACGGCGTGCAGGATGGCCATGCCGGCCAATGTGACGACCATACAACTCTGGAGGAGGAGAACTACAACTTTATGGGCATGGTCGTGTCCGGTGATTGTGGACCTCAAGGTGAGAAGATGCGCATGGAGGCGCTTCGAGAGGGCGATCCATCTTTCAGCCCATTCACTACCGACCATGCCGTCTGAAAAATGGAACATAAGGTCCGAAAGGCAAAATAAAACGAAAAATCATACACACCAGATTCGACCGTGTTCCATTCCGCGACGAGCTGCTGGCTCTCGTCAAAGTGAATCACAGTCATTGCTCGCAAGAAATTCAACTCGGTTTCTTCAGAATGGCAACCCTGAGTCAGCGCCGAGTCAGTATGAGCTACACGAGTTATACAGAAAATAGTCACTGCCAACCGTCCGAACTTCGCGATCATCACCGCAGGGAGATGTGGAGAGCGCTTCCTGAGGATTCTGCCTGCGACCTCGAGATACACCAGGTGGGCCAGCGCCGACCGCCCCTCCTCAACCGGCCCTTGCGGCAATCCAGCGCCGATGACCGATGGCGGCATAGAGTCGTCGAGACCTAGCAGAGCCTGGTGCCGGAGCGCGACATTCGCCGCGTGCCCGAGGTACTCTTGGTACCCATGAACCTTCTCCCGCCGCACACAGTACACCGCAAGCAGCTTGTATACCTGCACGCGCGTTACCGGGTCTGGCGCCGAGTCCCCCGGCCCGTCGAGCAGCAATAAGGTGCGGTCCAACTGCGCTGTCTCACGCGCGGCCCAGTGCCCCTCAAGATACGCGTAGTCCGCGGATTCGACCTGGCTTGCGAGCACATAGCCAAGGAGTTCACAGACGGCGGTCAAGGCCGGGTGGACGAGGGTGCCGGAGGTGTCTCCACGCGCAATTGCGGCGCGTTTGTCCGCGCTGATGTTTAGCCCGTATTCCCATGACTGGTCGAGGAAGAGATTCCGGCTGAGTGGGATTAGTTTCAGACGCTGCTCAAGAGCAAGAGGGCATACATACACCGAGGAAAGTTCAGCAGCTCGATCAGCTTTTTGACAGATGTGTGTATCAAGAGCTAGGTATGGCACTTGTTACCTTGCGCTGCGAGACGGAGATGGAGAGCACAAACCATTGGTCAGTGATCTATTCTCAACAACTTCGAGGGAGGAATGATCTTGTTCACTTGTGGACGCAGAAACTGTTGGGGATGACAGAGAGGACCGACTAGTCTCGTCAGAAATAGAAATGCGGTTGTCATCGTCGCCAGCCTGAGGTTCGCGACGCGGCACTTTATCCCGATATTGGCATGCATCCGGTTGGGTTGTGTTCTTACATGTCTGACAAGGACGATTTCCATCGCATTTCTGCCGGTTTCAATGAAGAAATTCAGCCACAGACAGATAACCCGACCCACCCGTTTCCTCTTCCTACGGGAGTTAGTTTAGTGAATCAGGATAGACAGAAAACAAAATATTCACCAACAGGGAATGCAGGCGGCTCCTTTTGGTAGCTCTACAGCAGTGGCTGCAGATGGATCCAAGTATTCACAATTGAACGTTTTCCGTCCGCGCGAGCACGGTCCACAAGGTTCTTCACCGTCGCAGCGCTGAAAATTTTCATGTGTCACCAGCGGAATGTCGGAACGGAGGAGCACAATGCACGCACGACTTTACGCTGTCGGCAAACCTTACACGTCGGGGGTTTGACTTTCGCCGTGAGAGAGCTCGAGCTCATGGTTTCGAGTAAACGGTCTGTGGCAGAAGTTCGGCGGCCTTAGTAAGCGAATGCAATCCACCGGATCATGATGGGAATGATCGTATGATTCCGGAGCTGGATGTTCAAAACTTGTTCTTCGAGTACAAGGCGTGGGCTTGTCCCCGTAGTTCAACTCTTTGCTTTCAGGAAGCTCTGGGAAAATATTTTGGCCCCGTGGCGCAATTGAATTGACGAGATTGATAGCACACCATTGATGCCAGCGGTTCAACCTTGGTTGAACCGCTTGGTTTTGTGTGAACGAATTTGCCAAAAGCTGAATCGATGCCATCCACAAACTTGTGCGGCGGGTCGGCCCTCGTCCAATCTCGGCTCGGCAGTCCCTGTCTGGCCACCCGGTCTGTGTGTCCCACTCAATTATTCCCGCATGTACGCATGCTCCAATCGAAAACGTCGGAGCAGGAAACCCTTGGTCTGTCACTTCTGACAAGATTTCCTGTGGCCATTTGGCGTGGTAGGTCCCTGCAGTTGTCTTCCCTCGTGCGAGGCACGAAAAGCAAGACGATATCTATTATTCCGTTCGAAATGGAACCCATGGAGGAATTCATTGGAAATGCGGATGGGATGTAGGTTAAATAATACGATCCCGCAAAGACAGGTACCCTAGTAGCGGCTTCGAGGCACCAGGGGAAGGGCGGAACGTTCCGCGCAGAACAGTGGTACAAATTAAATTGAGGGCCTGAAACAGTGAGTTGGTTCCAGTTGTGATGTAACACTAAAAGGAACAGTAGAATATGAGGGGCGAATATATGACGGGGGGAGGGGGCTAGTGAGACCGTCGAGTCAACGCCGATTCCACTTACCAGAATTGCAATTCAATGTTTTCGTCACTCTAGGCCCGGCAAGGGCCCGGCCTGGCCGCCTGGGGCGGATGCCACCAGTTTTTTTCTGGGACGATTTTGAACCAGAAAACTAACCCCAAGGCATGTTTGGGCGGGAAAAAATGGAAAAAAAAGATCCCGCTGTTGGATGTTCATGCACTTGGTGATTGAACTTTGTTGACTTTTGTTGAGTGTTGCCATATGTGAGCCGAACTCGGCACCGTCTGATCAACAACGCCGCGCCTCACCTTCTCTCCAACTTCTCCCTGCATACCTCCCCCTCTCTGCTCACTCTGGCTCGACATTCGGTGTGAGAGCATACTACGCGCTCTTTCCCTACAACTGGCGGCACTCCCAGGACACTGGATCAAGATGGTTGCCGTGTGTAGCCGCAAACTTGAAATAACACGCTTCTCATTGCGTTCCGGGCTCCAAAAGGCTGAAAAGTCTCCAGGCTATTATCAATGGTCAGTATTCTTCGGCCCGCAAGGATAAACGCATTACCTCGACGTCCGGCCCAATTCGCGAAACTCCGTGTCGCCCGATCGGAAGAATCGTTACCTTTGAAAGATAGAATGGAAAAAAATTGCTCCTAAATAGATTCCGATGAGGAGGAGTGATTCTGCCTCCGTTGAATCACTTCAATCAGGTTTTCAAGACTTTGCAAGCTCGCAGGCTACAGCTCGGTGCAGACGTTACAAGCACCCGGAATCCCAAGCTACTTAAAAGCCAAAACTCCATCATGACGACGTGGATTCGCGAATATGATACGCAACCCCGCATCTAACTTGAAGCGGGCGCGCGCGATGGCAGTGGTCGACGCGAATCTTTGCGTCCACTGCCGTCGTAAACGGGCGGATCTTGTGATCTCGTGCGTCCACATCCGTGTTTTTTTCGTGTCGTGTCGTCACGGGCATGGACTCAATGGTGGGCATCCACAGCCAAGGCAAGCACCCTAATTACTGGGAGTTCGTGAGACATAATAACCCCCTATAACGTTAGCCTCGGATCTCGGTACCTCGATCGGGTGCGGGGTACTTAAAGGGCGTCCTGAATGCATTGCCCTCTACACCTAAAATGTCTTACCTCAACCCCTTCACTGTGCTCGCGGCCTTGCCTCCCGCAGTCATTATCATCCACCTCGCCATTTATCTCGTCGATCCCTACGGTATTCGCAAGTATCCTGGGCCCTTCCTCGCCAAGTTCACCGATGCCTGGCTGGGATGGATCTCTCAGCAGGGGCATCGCTCAGAGGTAATCCACGAGATGCATCTCAAGTACGGTGAGTGCGGTATGATGTCAACTGGTCCCACCATTTCACACGCCGCAGGACCCTTTGTGCGAATCTCCCCGTCCGAGGTGTCTGTCGCGGACCCGGACGCGCTGGCCATTGTCTACGCGCACGGAAACGGCGCCCTAAAGTCCCGCTTCTACGACGCCTTCGTCTCCATTGAGCGCGGCCTCTTCAACACCCGCGACCGCAAGCAGCACGCCCGAAAGCGCAAAATCGTCTCGCACATCTTCTCCCAGAAGAGCGTCGTCGAATTCGAGCCCCACATCCGGCTGTACGTCACCATGCTGCTTAACCAATGGGATCGCCTCTACGCAGGCGCGGTGAAGGGCCTCTCCGGGGACGATGGCGAGAGCGGATGGGTAGGCCGTGGCGGCCGTCTCTGGCTCGACTGTCTCCCATGTACGTCCTACATCTTTCTGCCTGACCGCCATTGACACCCCGCCAGGGGCCAACTATCTCGCCTTCGACATTATCGGCGACCTCGCCTTTGGCGCTCCCTTTGGCATGATTGACGCGGGACGTGACGTCGCGCCCGTCCCCGCATGCGGCCCATCCGCTACCTTTTCCGGCAAGCAGACGGACGTGGTACACATCCCCGCCGTAGCGGTCCTCAACGGGCGCGGCGAGTACTCGATGTCAATGGGCGTGCTCCCCGCGTGGGTGCGCCCCGCTCATGCGCCGCGTGCCGTGGTACTCGCGCGGGCTGCAGGACGTGCAGCACCTCGCGGGCATCGCGATCGTCGCGGTCGCGAAGCGCCTCGGGGAGCCGTCGGACCGCGTCGACCTGCTCAGCAAGCTGCAGGCGGGGAAGGACGACAACGGGGACCCCATGGGCCACGCGGAGCTCACCGCCGAGGCGCTCACGCTGCTTATCGCGGGCTCTGACACCACGTCCAAGTACGCCGCGGGTATTCAGGTTACTAGCTATGCGCTAACTCCGCCTCCGTAGCTCGACTTGTGCTATCATCTACTACCTTGCGGCGAACCCAGAGAAGCAGGCGAAGTTGCAGGCGGAGCTGGACGAGCAGCTTGGCACGGAGGACGAGCTGGTCGCGACTGGTGAGCAGGTGAAGCGCCTGCCGTACCTCGACGCGTGCATCGACGAGGGCGCTGCGCCTGCACTCCACCTCCGCGCTTGGGCTCCCGCGCGTCGTTCCCGAGGGTGAGTAGCCATCGCATTTCATTCGACAACCGTTCCCCCCGTTTCGCTCTCCGTTCCCCCTTACATGGCCGTAAGCTGACGTGCTCGTATATTTCAGGCGGACTCGTCATCGCAGACCACGCGTTCCCCGCCGGGACCGTCCTCAGCGTACCGAGCTTCACGATCCACCGCGACCCCGCCGTCTGGGGCGCGGACGTCGAGGCGTTCCGCCCCGAGCGCTGGTTCGAGGAGGACCGCAAGGACGCGATGCAGCGTACCTTTAACCCGTTCTCGGTTGGCCCCAGGTACGCTTTGCGTTTTCTTTTACGTGGCGTAAGCTTCGGCGCTGACGATTCGCAGGGCGTGTGTGGGGCGCAATCTTGCGTCGCTGGAGTTGCAGATTATCATTGCGTCGATATTGCGGAGATTCCATTTCGTGCTGGAGAAGCCGGAAGAGCCTGTGAGCATCGTTTCATCTCGCATCGACCACCTCGGGCTTCGGACTGTGACGCTGACTGTCGTTTGTAGCTCGCGACACGCGAGGGCTTCCTGCGCAAGCCGCTCGAGTGCCGTGTGGGGATCAAGCGCCGCGAGGTGCTGTAGCGGAAGGAAGGGGTGTACTTTTAGGGGGACTTCATCTGTAAATAGTGAGGTCTGGAGGGCGACTGCGTAGTTTGCGTGGACGGATGGCGTAAGAGAAGGTTTCGAAGTACTGTATACGATACGACCCAATAATGTACGATAGCATTTTACCAATTTTTTTCTTGTACTTGGGCAATTCAAATTCGCGTGTACTTATTTGTGGGCAATCGACTTCGTGAGGAGCTGACATGTTGGGTGGCCGCCGCAGGACGAACTGGTCAAAGTTTGTCAAATCGATTCACCGGGGAAAAAACATTCGGGATTGTACATTCCAATTTTCAGAAGCGAGGCCCGCGAAAGGTCTGGCAAGCAATATTGATAAATAGTCTTGACAGTCGACCGTAAAACGCGTTTATCGCGATCGTATATGCGGGGTGATGTACACTACAAAGTACAACTTTACTCTGTCTTATCGTATACGCCGCTCCAAATATTAATGCTACTAATGCTAATTTGGCCCAATAAACTGGTACAAATCTTGCGCACCAGCCCCGAGAGGTGCTCCGGGTCGTTCTGGTAGATGCTCTGAGGACGAAAACGATACATGAGTATCGATATAGAAAGGCGGAATATAGGATACAGGGGAAGGGGAGGGAAGGACGGGACGCACCATAACCATCCCCATCGCGACCGCGGTCAACGCGCTCTCGCCCCAGTTCCCCGTGCGGAACACAAGCCCGCGCCCGCGCGCCGCGACCCACGCGCTCTCGAGCCCCTTGGGCAGGACGTACATGGCGAGCTCCGCGCGCCGGCGGTGCTCCTCGATCAGCAGCGCGAGCCCCGCGAGGAAGCCCGAAACGAAGAACGAGCCCTTGGAGATGAGCAGGCCGACGAGGGGCTGTGGCAGGAGGCGGCGCAGCAGCGGCGAGGCCATGATGCGCTCGAGCAGCTGGATCTTGAAGCAGTTCGACGCTGGACGAATACACGGCGTCAGCACGCCAGGATAAGCATGGAGATGGAGAGAACGAGCACCACACCTTGGTAGATGACGACGAAGGCGCCGAGGAACGCCGAGCTACGAACGCTGCCAATGGTCGAGCGCACGAGCACCTGCGCCGGGTCCGCACGGAAGTGTTTCCAGCGGAAGAGGATCTGGGGCACGAAGTGCAGCGCGGAGTATATCGGGAGCATCCACTTGAACACGTTGGCAAAGCGGTCGAGGGGGACGCTCCAGCAGCTCGTCATCCAGGGGTGAATCGCCTCGCACGGGCCGTAGTGCGGGACGGGCCCGCCCGCAAGGACGCTCTCGCGCAGCGCCCGGAGGAACCCAGCGTTGGCGGGCGTGGTGTCCGGGCGCGCCAGGATGGCGTCGAGCGAGGGGAGGTCGAGCGCGTGCTCGCGCACGGCGTGGTAGTTGATCTTGACGGTCGCGGCAGGCATTTGGCTCGCGCTCTGGATCCCTGTAGCGCAGGTCAGACCAGTTGCGGTGCATGCACGATGGAATGGACGCACAGCTGATGTACGAGTACGGCAGGGTGTCTGGACGCATCGTGAACGCGTACATGATCTGTCCGCACGCGAGGGCAAAGACCATCACAGAACCGTAAGGCACGCTAACGCCATACTTTTCCGAGTACGCGTTGTATGTGCCCTGCAGCCCGCTACGCACAGAGTGAGCTGCATATCTCTTCCAGATCGTGTTGGCGCTCACCGGACAAACATCTGCTGCGCGATGACACCACGGCGAGTTCGCTTCTCCCAGAGGATGGCGAGACCGCCCGCGATGGCGCCGGCGAGCGCGGAGTGCCACCGGCGCGTGCGCTTGCGGACCAGCACCATGTGCGCGGCGGCACTCAGCGACAGGCGCGCAGCGCGTCGCCGGTGAAGCGGTGTGGCTGGTCCGAACGCCGGATAGGATACGGTTCTCGGGAGATCCATCTCCTCCTCGTCGTCTTCGTCGTCGAAGGGGGACTCCAGTGTTCGCGGTCGTGGCTTGATCGCGGGAATAAGGATAGGCAAAGCATTTATCAAGAATTTGTACACCGCAGCGAACGTCCCTGTGCAAAGGAGAAGATTTGAGAACGATTTCAAAGCAACGGCAGAAGCAGAATTGGGATGAGAAAGATAGCCGACCAGCTGCGCCGCCTGAGATTGAAGCGGGCACCTCCAAGTCTGTTTGGAAGCCGACCGCCATGGCTTTAGCCCGACAGTGAAAGAAAATTTGGCGGTCAAGCCGGAGGTACAGAGCCAAGCCACAATGCCACTTCAAAAAATAGTAGCGGACTCCAAAACTAAGTCGGGCCACAAGAAAAGTTCTCCCGCGTGCAGAGGAGCCGACAGCCAAAGCAGAAGGCGATATACTCCGAGTCTGCTGAAGTCGTTTCACGCGGAGTCGGTCGGCAAAGGCCACAAAACAGGAGCAGCGGGCTACACCCCCTGATCTCCAGAACCAGAACACCGCAGAGAAGTTCTCCTGAGTCCGAGCAGGGTCTTTGCGTGGTCCCATTTGACCGAAAAATGACAGTCGAGCCAGAAAAGGCGGTCCAGAAAAAAGAACGCGCCAGGAAGGAAGCCTCCAGCAAGAAAACACCAGTCGAGACGACGTGCATCGTCGTTAGGTCACGATCTTCACCGTGTGCAACCATTCGAGGCAAGAGCCAGCGCCGCCGAGAGCAAGAAGCCCAGAACACCGCGCGAGTGCAGTCATCCCAGACAAGACAGCTGGAGGCCGAAAGCGAGAGGTATATTTACCGAACATGGCTGCAAAACGCAGCGCGTCCGTCCCAAAGATTGCATTGCGGATTAGCGCCAGACGGTCACCCCTAGAAAAAATCATCAGTGTACGTCACCCCAGTCTGACGCGCCCCGAGCCCACCTCGGGATCTTGTGTATCCGCAGCAGAGCAAGAACCAAGTTGAACGAGGCGCGGATATTGAAAGCAAGCGTCGCAGATCCTACGCAGCCAGAGTCGATTTGAGTCTAAAGCACCAAGGCAAAAGGGGATTTGCGCACGGAATCCACCCAGTCCCCGCATGCTCCAAACAGTCCTTGAGCGTCCGGGAAGCTCGACCACCGGCTGCCCCCGGTCGCGCCAACGATCTTGCGCGCGCCTTTGAGGCGTTCCTGGTAGTTTGCGAGCGCGACTAGGTTTTCAAACGAGGCCATGCCGCGGTGACGCGGGGTAAACGGCTCGCCGGGGGTGGTCGGCGAGCTCTGGTTAGGGCTCTGGAAGTACGAGTAGGAGTCCTCCAGTCTCATATATGGCGCGCAGCAAAACTTTGGGGCAGTCTAGTGAGGAGTATGGGGACAAGGCAATTGCAAAGCCCGCGAGGCGATCGTCTATCACATGGTCAATTCCAAGTCGTGATTTTCTTGCCTTTCGACCTGAAAAGTGAATGGGTACTCTACTGCGAGGGGAAGCAATATAATGCCTTGATTTAAGTCCTTTCTCTCTCGTTTTATCTCTGAAAAGAGATTTTTTCTTGCAGCAATATTATAAGGTTCACCCCTAATAGGTCTAATAACTCCACAGGCTCCCAAACCGTTTTTGCCCGACGAACTTCTCAGCCTCCTGGATCTGGAACTTCTGTGAACGCGAAACTCTGTTAAAAATGCGACCCGAAAGAAAAACCGCGAAGAACATATGGTGATGGTTCCGAGTAGGGTGCTACACGATGGCCTGGAGTGGTGAGCGTGTGGGTAGAGAGCCGTTTCTCGTTGAAGCAGCAGAGCATGAAGTAGGCACCACTAGTACTAGCCGAGCCTGAGACAGAGTCTCTCATGGGGGTCTCGAAAGAACAGAGCACTTGCAACTGATTGAATCCACGTCTCGAGCAGACTGAGGAATATTCTTCATGGCTTGCCGTGTTGTTGTTCCTCGTGATGCTTGAGGCAGGCAGGACCATTGGAGAGGCGTGCTTGGGGTTACAGACGCGTCTTCTGCTTGCAGTGCTTGAAACCCACGTCGGCCCAGAATCCCACACAGGTCACAGTCCAAACGTCTTGTAATTCAAGAGAAAAGTTCCGCGATGTCGATAGTAAAAGACGTGTAATATGCGATAGGTTGTGCAGGTCGATGGTACTGATACAAGTTCTGGATATTGGATAGCGGATAGCGGATGGGTGAATACAATGTCGAGCCTCGCCTTCACTTCACAAGGAATCTTGCCGCTTTCACGCCCCTAGCACACCCGTCAGCAGCCTGATTCGCACAAAAAAAATACACTCGACTCACAGAAGCAACACATGCTGCCCCCCAGCGCTCGCCCCCACAACGCGATGCGCCCTCGCAGCCGTATTCGCCACCCTCGTCGGCGTCTTCGCGTTCGACACGTTCCCGAGCCCCAGCTGGCTCGCGTTGCCCTCGCCCCACGCATACAAAATCCCGCCCTCCGCAATCGCGAGCGTGTACCGCTCCCCCGCGCTGATATGCTGTATGCGCGTCGCAGAGAAGCCCGCTGCGCGCGGTGGCAACGGCGGCTCCGGCTCGCCCGGCGTCGGCGGGGGCGGGAACGCCACGCGCAGCGGCTCGCTCACAAGAAAGTCGTTCCGCTTCGGTTGGTTGTCCGGCGCCAGCTCAGGCGGCAGCTCCGCCTCCGCGCCATGCTCCGCGACATACTCCGCCACGCGCCGCGCAGCCGCATCGACCTCGGCGCGGTGCTCGAGCACGCGCGGGTGGTCGTCCGCGAGCCCGAGGCGGTCCGAGCCGTAGCGCCCGCACGCCCACACCTCGCCGTTGTCGAAGAGGAAGTGCGTGTGGTGCTCCCCGCCGGCGATCTCCACGACGCGCGCGCCGCCGTGCTCGTCGGGGTGCAGCGCGTCGATCTCTGTCGGCGCCTTGATTTGCGTCTCCGCCGAGTCGACGCCCGTCTGGCGCATCTGGTTCAGCCCCCACGCGTAGACGACGCCGTCCGCGTCGACCGCGAAAGAGGTGTGGTTGCCCGCGAAGACGCCGACGACGGATTTGAGCGGGAGCGCCTCGGGCCTGAGGCCGTTGATCTTGCGGCGCTCGAGGATGCGGCGGCCGAGCTGGAAGTTCGCGCCGTTGCCCCAAGCGTAGACGGTGCCGTCGCAGGTGAGCGCGAGCGCGTGGTCCTCGCCGCAAGCGGCGCTGCTGATACGCTTCTTGCTGAACGCAGGAAGCGCGGTGGGTGTCATCATCTTGTCCTTGTGGCCCATGAATCCGAGCAGGCCGTCGGACTGGCGCGGAGTAAGGGATTTGAACGGTACACGCGCAAACGACTCACGAAAAATGTGCCCCATGCACGAAGTTCTCCCGTCTCGCTGATCGCAATACTGAGGTTGTCGGACGCCGCGATTGCGGTGGTGCGGAACCCTTCCAGACCCGTGACGAGCTCCGGAATATTATCAGGCTCCCCGCCCGGTGGTTTGGTTGGCCGGCCCAAGGCAAGTGAGTCATTGAGGCCAAAAGACCAGACCTAACGGCGCATAAATAAAATAAAATCGCTACACAGAAAATCACGTACCTTGCCGTTCGAGTCCAGAATGAGCGAGTGCATGCCTCCTGCCGCGACCCTCTCTAACCCGCTTGGACCCATGGTTCCGTCTGTGACGCGCTCCAGGACGAAAGGATGCACGCGGGGCCGCATTACTTCCTTCTCCTGGTCGTCGCCGAGTCCGAGCTGACCAGCATCGAACGCGCCATGAACCAGAAGAATATGCTTCTCCGTCGACTGCGAAGGACCAGGAAGGGGATTCAGAGGCGGCTCAGACTCGAGACGCGCGCGTTTTGAAGCTCGGGATTTGGTGGTTTCTGCTGCCTTCCGCTTCCCCGCTGAAAAAAATTCAGTGTCGGGTTGAGATCTCATGGGTTATACGAACGGGTTTTTGGAGTTTTTGGAGCAGGCGCCGCTTTTCGAGGCATTGTAGATGAGGGTTCAGAAACAAGGTTGAAGATGTCACGCCTGGAGTGTGACCAGACCTGTCTGAGCCTGTTGCCTCTTGTTGGACAATGGCGCCGATGCGTTGATGCCAGCGCAACCAAACAGAACCTCCGTCTTACCACCACCATGGTGAGCTTTCCCTGGACTCTGCTCGACGCGTTAGGCTCATTCGGTTCAGTCTGGCTACAGCTACACCGGAGGTCCCTCACGCTGCTCTGCGTACTGGCAGGAATTCACGAAGGTGCGGCCGCTTGCTCATCGTTCGGCTCTTGAGCACTGAGCCCAATTTCGCAGTGCTACGCTAGCGCAGAGTTTCCCAAACAGTGCATCATGCAGCGTGACGACTACCTGGAGTGCATCCACCGCACGAAGGAGGTGCGTCGAGCCTGTTCATTGGACCCGCTTCTGGCTTGACAGTGACGTGCCGCCAACAGAAAGCGCGCAATGCCGCCATCCAGGCGGAGTTCGAGCGCCAGCAGGCGCGGGCCCTGAAGGACCACAAGCACGCGCTTGATGCGCAGGCTGACGGTGTTCCGACACGCGTGGGGCTCGTCCCGACACCACCTGCGGAAGCGGAAACAAAATAGAGGAGAAATATATTTGGTTTCGCGATAAGTGAAAGCAAACGGCCTTCTTTCAGGCCGTTTGAGATTGGGACTCCGCGCGCCGACGAGATTGAGGATGCTTGCCATTGTACGTAGGACTTGCGGGTCTTCGAAGTCTCATTGTGGCACTGCTACCAGCCGTCGAGTCGGATATTCTTGGGCGGCAAACTGGTTCCAGCGTTTGGAAAATTGGACCCGGCAGGACCCAGCGCTCTCTATCCCGTCACGTTCAATCTACCCCTTGGAAATTCACTATTTACCTTCTATCTAACTTACTTGTGGGAGACCTCCTCGGTAGCGTACAATGACCGTAAATTTCTCATTGACCACAACAGTCGATGCTCTCCTCCTTCCATTGGAATCGTCCTGTTCTGGCCAATTACACTCCGCAGAGGCACCCATTGCGGCCGATACATCCAAGCAAGTGCCTCTCTGCAGCTTACACATACTCGATTCACTTTTCAAGGCAGCTCTACTGTGGAACCACATGTTCAACAACAAACTGCCTGTGTACTATAGTCCAGCTCCGACCACTATCTGACTCCAGCTCTTTGCAATTGCATCGTAAATCATACCGTCACGTGTTCGCGAACAATCGCTTTGACCGGTTCTGATCTTTCTAATTGCCGCAAGCACATTGCCAATCTAAATGAGTAGTGGTAGCGGAGAGAAGCCGTAGCACCTCATCGAGGTGCGTCGAGGCATGGTGTCAACTGACCACTTTCTGCGACCAGTTCGTCCTTCGTGTTGATCTTCGCTTGCAACCCCACCTGCTTCTCCTGGATCATCGAGCGTCGATAAAGTAGCTCACCACCCTCCACGACAATCTAGCACTCAGAAACAGTGGAACGGTCTCGTCATTGACATACAAAAGACTCCAGAAAAGGAAAGAAGAAAAATAAAACCGTCCCGTAGCCCGAACAATCACTGAGAGGACGGGCTGCGAGAAAGAACGAGGTACGTTCATGACGTTGGCCATATCTCATGGACTGAATATTTATTTCGATGTTCCTGGCTTATCAATATATATTGACTGTAGACCGACGCATACCCATCTACGCCGCCCAACGCCGCCCGAAAAATAATACGGCGCGCCCCTGCAGCTTGCTCAGCAGCGCAGCCCATTCAAAGCAGGCAGTACGAGTTTCCGTTTTGTTTCCGGTCGGCCCTCTTCGGCGCATAGATCATTTGGCTGGGGGGCTGTCAGACTGAATAGGACTGAATTCTAGCGAGTGATTCGCGCAAAGCAGGCCCTTCAAATCTGGCTCTCGTAACAGCTGTTGGTCCCGTAACGCTTACACCCACATATGCCCAACCAAGGTGAGCGATGAGTAAGATTTGGTCAAAGCACAATGACGAGTTTCTCAGGACATGATAGACCGCATCTCTTAAAAAAGGCCATGATCATCCTCTCTTGTATCTACTAAAATGTCGCCGCTCTCTCTTCTCACCTTATATTGCGCTCTGCTTTACAGTCGCTTTGCTGCTGCAGGCGCTCCCACCGTGTCCTTGCCATATGGAACATTTCAAGGCTTCGTCGATACCAATTTGACCAAATTTCTGGGTGTACCGTTTGCTCAAGCGCACGTCGCTCTTATTTTCCTCCAATTCATATCATTGACCCTTGTACAGTGGGCGTTTTGAAGCTCCCAGGGAACCAGGACCGCTGTCTGGTGTACAGAATGCGACAGCCTTCGGGCCCGCCTGTCCCCAGCAGGCACTAACTCCTCAGCCCATTCCTTTCGCTGCCATGATTTATCCCTTAATTTCTGAACAATGTCAGTCCCTATTTCTCTTCGATTACTAAACCCCCACTATCAAGTGAACTTTTGAAGGCCTCACGCTCGATATCTACAAGCCTATTGCCGCTGATCCCAAGTCCAACCTTCCTGTCTTTGTGGTGAGTTGAATCGTGGTTTTCTCGTCCTGGAATCCGACACTGTGTCGTTAGTGGATATTCGGTGGTAAATCACAGGTCAAGTTGCAGACGTGACGCTCCATTCACCATGCAATCCACCAGGCGGATTTGAGTTCGGCAGCAGTCGCGAGATTGAGCTTTCTCCCGTGGTGCAACGGTCAATCGAAACAGGCGAGCCAGTGATCGTTGTAGCATTGAACTATCGTGTCACTGGTGAATGTTTTCCCAATCGACGCAAGTGATGCGACTCAATAAGCACCTTTTCTACTAGCATTCGGGTTTTTGGCGGGGAAAGAGGTCGCTGCCGCAGGTATCAGCAATTTGGGTCTCCGTGATCGTAAGTCTCCTTCTACTGCAGAATCGAACATTGATTAGTATTTCCCCCAGAAATGTTCGGCCTCGAATGGGTTCAAAAGTACATCTCTGCCTTCGGCGGAGATCCTGATAGAGTGGTGATGTAGGATGGCAGTTGCGTTCGTTGTTCTCTTAAAACCATACCGTTCCAGCGGAGGCGTGAGTGCGGGATCCGAATCAACTTCCCTCCTCCTTCTTTCCAACCATCAAAACTCGGATACCCTATTTCGCGGAGCGTTCATGGCAAGCAATATTAATACCCATTTTAGCTCGCTCCCCTTGCTGAAAGATATCCTGCAGGAATCGGGTTCCCCTTTAACCTTACCGTCCGTTGACGATGCCCAATCCCAATCCCACTACGATGGTCTCGTAGCCGCCAACAATTGCAGCGCATCAAGCGACACCCTGGACTGTCTTCGCCGCGTCCCTTTCGACGCGCTTATGGCCACGGTCAACAAAACTTCGGATGTGTTGTCGTATTCCAGTCTTTCCAACGTCTGGCGGCCTTACGTCGACGGAGACGTTGTTGTCTACGACCCTTTGATCTCGGTATCTCGGGGATTCTACGCCAAGGTGATCTGGATGCGTTCCGATGCGGCGCATGAAATCATATCTGCTGGATAGATTCCAATTCTGAGTGGAGACTGCGATGACGAGGGAACGTATGTGGCTCCTTGTACTAGTTTCGAGACCCTCTAACTATCATCGTTTCAGCGTCTTTTCTTTCGCCAACATCAACATCACGTACGTTGAATTCTCAACTCGTACGTTAGAATGATATCTGACCCATTTCCAGAACCGA
>JARKID010000228.1:0-115768 GCA_029449255.1 Mycena polygramma
GATAATGGTTCATCGGCTCAAGGACGTCCCGACTGAGCTTGGCCATGAATGGGTGCTGAGCGTAGGCAGTGATTTCCTCGATGGAGGGATATTCGCAGTTCAAGAACTCGTCGCGAAGAAAGAACGGCTTGGGAGCCGGCAGGGAATCGCAGAAAGGCGACGGAGAAGACATTGGATAACAGGGCAACGAAGATCAAGGGTCCCCCTTTCCCAAATGTTCACTGGGATTATATACGCCACCACCCGGACAGATCTTCCGCGAAGCTAACTACTCGGCTACCCTAAAACGGACGACAGCTCCCATCATATCAACAATCTCATCCCAAAAAGGAACTGCCGTAAACCTTGGGCCCATCGGGAAGAAAACATCAGAATCGAACATGCGGACAAGAATATTCAGGCGCACCAATCACACGTAGCTGGACGATTCCTCCGGAATGAGGTCGATTTCGTGATACAGCGGGCGCAGCGTTCCGTCCTTCCAGTACTCGTGGTACTCGGTTTCTCCCCCGACGATGCGATAATCCGCGATTGCGTCAAGGTGCATTTCTGTAACGCAAGGCCGAATAATGGAGACGAGTTGGTCGTCGACGGCGGGATCGGCAAGACGAGCCAGGAGAGAGAGAATAATAATAAACATATTCGCGGAGCAGCCAGGGATTCGAAAATGCTCCTCCTTCGCGGCAACTTCGGCAGGCGAGAGTAATTCCCGGAAGGGCAGCGACGGATGAAGCGGGATGGTTCGCTGAAGGATACGGCACCGGCCCAGGACGCGCTAGAAAAATATGTTAAGCTCCAGCAAGAAAATAGTAACAGCAAAGACGCCTCTGGACAGAGTCTCCGGGAAGTAAAGAAAAGCGAAAATAAAATCGAAAACGGGCGGACGCAACTCACCACGGTCCCGACCAATCGAATCATCAAGAGGCGTAGTTGCGCCTTCTCCGAAGGGTGAATATAGCAGGGAGGGCCACGGAACGTGCCCGTGTCCACGGTGCATTTTTGCAGGAAATAAACGGCTGGGCGGATCTTCGTCCGGAAAAGTTCTTCAAGAGAGACGGGCGGGCAATAACGATGGTCCAGCAGCTGCGCATCGTCCATGAGCAGTCCCGAAAAATAGTGTCGGTACTGCGCAAGCCAGGCACGGGTCATCGCAGAGAAAAATTATGGGCCAGATCAATGGAACGGGAATTATTCGATCGATCGACCCTCCCCTTATACGGTCGCGGAGGAATATCCTGGCATCACGACTCATCGAAGCGGAGCTGGCGGACGACGACAATCCGGACAGAATATCCAGCGACTATTGGGCCTTGCCCCTTTGCGTATAATGCCTCGGACGGAAATTCCGGTCTCAAAGACACCCCATAACCCAGGATCGGAAGCAAGATATCATTTAAACGAAAATTACTCGAAGTACTACACGGTGGTAGAGTCCCCGGTAACGGAGGGAGTCACTAAAGAAGGCATCGACCCACTGGAGCACTCGCTGAGCGCGCGTTCCTCCTCTTTGACGAAGAATTCATCGGGCACCAAGGGCCCTTCCGCCAGATGCGACGCAAGCACCCGATAACTCCGTCTAGTGGGCAATTTCTTGATAAACTGGAAGGACGCGTTAAGTGCCGCGTTAACCACGGCCGCGTCCGCAACGTCCTCGGCTTCGTGAACGACGGGAAGAGTCGGGCACAGAATGCTTTTGTGCGGCTTTTCGGTGCAGTCATGCGAGGAATCCATAGGAGTGTGGCCAGCATGCGTACAGGCCGGTCGGGCTTCTGCATTCCTGCGGTTGCGTTCCCGCCGCTCCTCCTCATGTATGCGGGAGAGGATCAAGTTATAGTCGAAAGGGTCCGCGAGAGTGTCGACAATCGGAATGGGATGAAAGGACGAAGGGCGGGCGCGATAATGAATATTGCCTGACACCCAACGCGCGCTGTCGTACGCAGGGAAATCCAACTGGGCGTCGTCGAACCCATCCTCCTTGTGCGAAACGAAGGTAGCCAGAGCCGCACCAAGGAAGAAAGTGGCTTGAGACTGGGCAAGAGCGCCCTCCGTGGTCACGTTGGCCGAAGGAGCGGGCACCAGCGCCGCCTCCTCACCCTCGAAGCCCACCACGACGAGGAGGACCAGGATAACGTGAAACAACCACGCGGCTTCCGAAGGGACGACTCCGGACTCATAGTGAACCCGGAATTCATTTTGTCGGATCTGCGCGGCGTAGAACTTGGACGTATCAGCTCCTGGAAATATTCTCCGAGAAGGATAACACTCACCATATGACGGACAATGTCGCGCACCCGGAACCGAATCGCCAAGCGCTCTCCCGTTGTCAGCGACTTCACGGTGTCGAACGCATAGGCATCGGTGAAGACCGCCGTCATAACGAGGAACACCTTGAAACGGAGGTTGTCGCACAGGAAGTTCGTTAAACCGCCGCGAGGGATGAATAATTTTTCGGCAGGCCACTCGACAGTTGGTACTAAGAAAGCGACGGGTGGAACTGGGATCCATGACCAGGAAATGAAGAGGTCGGGAAGATTGGGGAGGATTGGAGAGGAAGCTTTGAGAGATCGCCTTTTATAGGTTTTCTGACCAGGGTGGTCAGGAGTAAAACTACCGAGGAGGTGTGAGGCTGGTGTTGGTGCTACGCCCTGCACACCGCCTCATGGCCCCTCCAAGCGAAGCTGAAGAAGACGCTCACCGGGACACGCCCAAAAAGGAAACGCAGTTACCGCATTCAATCGAGTGGCGCAGAGACTCTTCAGACACCGAAACCCAGCGCAATACGTTCCCGGAAACAAGTTCCAGACACTCTCCACCCATAAACGACGCTCTCCCCCTACTTTCCACCAACATGACCTGATGGGACGATACTTCCAGACACATACGAAGCTCAATCCTCGCCTACCGAACTATAACGTAACAAAGCTCTCTGGACGAACTTGCCACCACCTCTGGCGCACGACGAAACACGTTTTCTCCCATGAACGACACCTCCACGCAGCTCCGCAGTGCCTCACCCCGCCCTCTTACCGAATTATATCGTAATAACTCACCGGACAAAATGTACGGACAGTGCTCCACATGGCGGACACTCGGCAAACCAAGGAAAATATCAAATACCGTCTCCGGACGAACCCTCCAGCTACCAAATCACCTAATAACCTTCCGACCAAACCGTTCAGGCAGCTACCTTGTTCCCAGAGACGCCCGGCGCCGCGTGCTACAGGGTGTTTCCAGGCACAAGAAGGCGCCTCGAGGCAAGGATGGAGAGATATAAAAGGAGAGGCGAAAGTAGGAGGTAGTCAGTCAATTACTGGGCTTTGTTCCCTCCCCCACTTGTACCCCCACAAGCAATTCAGTCCTCGTTCACGCATTTGACCACAACTCCCCTCACTTGTCCCACACCAGGGCCACTTTACTCTCATACCTCCTTCTGCAAGGTGCCCCCATCACAGGCATCCCAAGTCTACACTCCAGCTAGTCATCGTAATCGACACTACCTTCGCAGGCACCACGCCGTGTAGAAGACAAGACGAGGGCGACTAGCACCAGAATCATCACGGATAAACCGCCGTCCGTATTATCGAACAATCGAGTATCCGGTGTCGTCGTAACCAATCGCGGTACCTCCTACGGGTTTTACCAAGCTATCGAATTAGCGCACGTTCAAAGGGGAGGAGCGCAGAAGAGATAGCAAGCGAGAGCTACGGGATCCAGGAGACTAGAAACCCCCAACAGGAATTCTAGGACGAGGAGACAGTATTTTCATTCTTACCTTTCTTTAGCTAACTTAGGCCGTCGTAAGAACGACGAAGCCAGGACACGGATATAATTTCCAGGAACGCCCCGTGCCACAGGCAACGAACAATCACCCGGAATTAACGATATAAAGCTCTCCGGAAACATTATCCAGGAAGCTTTCCACACACACGCACACGCTTTCCAGCCATCCTTGGCATCCCACACACACACACACACATTCCCCAAGAGGCATTAGTCTAAACCAGAATTCCCTACTATAATCACATCATATAAAATCCCCAGAGGCCGAGCACGTCGTTATTAAGAGGACAGTCACACAACCCTCCAATAGCTACACCGCGGTCTGCATTACACCGTCGGTACGTCTTGAAGTACATGGCCCTCACATTTACTCACCAGAACATGACCTCCAGGCTCGTTTGAACCGAGGAGTATGGCATTATTTATCGTTCTTTATTCACACGTTTTGTGCGAGGTCCAGGTCTTCAGATCATACTTATTTTAGTCCACAGTCCAACTTTCATAATCTCACTCTCCACAGTTTTCTGCAGTCCCAGGTCCACACTCCGATGTCCAGAACTCGTGGACTTGAGAGTTGTGACTCAGATCGCGGTCCAGAATGATCTCGGCACGTCCGGCAACACAACCACCAAGCTATTCTCACGGACTTTTAACGAACTAGATTATTCCTCTTCCACCCTTTGCGGGCAAACAAATTCCAGAGCCCTTTGAAAACATGCCTACGAGATTGTCCGATTCTCTCAATGATTATCGGACCCATTCGGCAAATGGAACATCCATGTCTCAAGGAACAAAGTTTGGCAGGGAGCCTAAGGGTGACTGTGACTCAATATTTCCATCTTCTGAAAGAAGCCAAGGTAAAGAGTACCTCTTCAGTGATTTTGGGAAAGATACCTGTTGCTACTTGATTCCCAGAGGCCCGCTATACGGAAGCCGAGATAGAAAGTCAATCAACCGCTGCCAGCCGAGGTCGGCATAGGTCGGCATCGCCTTGGCTGATGCTTCCGTAACGAGTTCAGCACAGACAACAGTTGAGGATCTCTCATTGAGCATTAGTCCAAGACTAGCAGGTACCCGTGCTCCGCACGGTCAAAAATTTCACGCTGAAGATCATCAATGTCAACGTCAATTTATGAAGGACACTCGTCACCAACCTCTGGTTGGTTCCTCGTGTCCCCGTAGTCGAGACTCTCCTGAAACAGATAATCTTCCTGTTGTCTCCCTTTTGCCGAGGAATTCAGAGGGACTCGATGCATTCAGAAGCAGCTGCAGTTTCAAATGGCCAGTCAATTCTTTGTCTACCCGTCCTCATTTTGTCAGTATATGAAGGACACTCGTCACCAACCTCCGGTTGGTTCCTCGTGTCCCCGTAGTCGAGACTCTCCCGAGATAAATTATCTTCAAAAAAACGGGTCCCGTTGTCTCCCGTTGTCTCCATTTTGGCGAGCAATCCACATGGACTCCATGCATTCAGAAGCAACTGCAGTTTCAATGATCAGTCAATTCATTGTGTACCAGTGCTCGGCTCTCCCGTTCGAATCGTCGGCTCAATAAATTCTCTGCATCTGATGTCCGCCGTCTTCGCGATTCCTCGTGTCTCCCCTGACTTGCCTGCTCAAAGGTGGACTTACATGTAAGTATGCTCCATATCTGATGCCCGCTCTTTGGATTTGTGTCCCTGTGCTCAAATTTCCTTCTCAGATGCCGACTCAAGAAGGTGTGCATGCTGTCAATTACAAAAGCTTCAAATCCTGGGGAAAACATTCCCGTCACTGAACCCGGGTCCTCCGAGTCGCCAGTTCCTCGCGTTATCAGTGCAGTGGATTCATGCCGTACGCTCGTCTCGGCTGACTCCATTTGCTGTAATGTATCATCGATCAACATGTAATTCTGTACTCCCGTAGCCAGTGGTAGCTTGGATCGAGCACCCGAAGCGAGCGCTCGTTTCTTGAAGCTGGGAATCCTGAGATGCCGGCCAGAAGGCGTTGATTGATCATTGATCCCGGTGTTCCGATTGCCGTTGACATTTGTCTCGACGGTCATTGGACAGTTGTCTTGACGTTTGTCTCAAGTTTGACTCGAGACAAAGGTCACATGATTCAAGCTCTTTTGTATAATAGACTAGCGGGAACCCGTGCTCCGCTACGGATGCACCTTTCCGAACGCTGGAATGACATTGAATTCCTTGAACACGACTCTTCAGACGCATACCTATTTATATCCAGAGAACGATGAAGACCATGTCGAATGGCTTACTTAATTCCACATGGTCTTCATCGCTCTCGCAGCATGTGACTTTGGCTCACAAAAAATGAATTCAAGTAGTGCTACGATGAAGGCATACGGAGTGTAGCAGTACAGCAAGTAAGTAATTTTGTGGTCTAGCGAGTGCCAGAGGGACCTGGCGAGGATGAAGGTGCATCTCCCGAGTCATCCACCTTGCGCTTTTTGGTGTCACGGCTCAGCCAACTCGGAGTTCCTTGGCTACTACTCGGTGTCACAGGCAGAACAACAGCTAGAGATAAAGTGAGCTACATATGTCGACATGAAGCTTGAAACATACCAGGAGTAGACGGAGCTGCAGCCACTCCGGTCGTGGTACCCATAAAACGGATGTCGATGACGTCCATGGCGAACCTTGTTTTATGAGCGGAGCCCTTGATTTTGTCGAAGGTGGAGATACCCGTCAAAAAACCGGCGACGTAAACAGGCTTGTTTCCAAACGGCATGGGTTTGGTGTCGTTAGACTTCCAACGGCCCGAGTTCGGAATGTTGCACGACAGCGGAAAACTGGCGTAACCGTTGTTGGCTGCTTGGAGGTATGGCCTGATGTCCATGTCGAAGGTGGCCGTGTCCTTGTTGGGGTTGAAAGCGGGGCCAGTGACAATGAGGTAGGGAAGGAAGTCGATGTTGATGCTGGGGAGTCTGACTACAGCAACCTCCTCGTTGTCGTCATTCTTTTCCGTCACCATCTCGTGAAGCGGAATCAACTGCAAGGTGTGAGTGAAGGTCTGCCAGAATGCGGGCAACCACGTACCGTTTGAACGTCTCCGATCAGGGCATAGTCCTTTCTGGGACGGGCGCCATCTCCGAGCTCGAACTTGTCGTCCATCCGAGCGACCTGCGGATATAATGATCAGCAATACGAAGCAGCAACATAGAGCTGAATGCTGACCCATGCATTTACGCTGTACAGGCCAATGTCGCCGAACACAAAGTCCCACTCATTGAACACGCGCAACCGGGCAATGAGCTCCTTTTGTCCAACGCACATGTGCGCGTCGAACAGCCATACCTTTGACTGTCCGACTTGGCTTGGATTCTGGAAGTAGCAGATGACATTGAGCCCAGTCCCAGACATGATGGAAGAAGAGAGCGAAAAAAACGAAGACCGAAGCCAGTGGTTTTATAGCGACTGCGCCACATCGCCCTCCGAGCGCACGGACACCACCAAGCATGTGGAGTTCGTGGGAATGGTCGGAGAGGTTTCCTTTTCTTGCCAGTGCTAAAACTCCTTTTGGTGGCAACTCGCGAATGAATGTGATTTTTTGCTGCCAGGCGATCGAACACAAACAATCACAGCCCGATGTTCATCGCACATCGTTACAGCATCCAGGGAGAGCACACAGAGATACACTGGCCACTGCAGGGTTTGCTCAGGTAGAGATATTCTTGCGACGTCAAGAGTTTGAGAAGGAAGTACGGAGTGTTTGCAACTGTTTGATCTCGACGGAACTTGCCCGTAGTGGCTTGAAAAATATTCCGTGTGTGCTCAAATCTTGCCTGCTGTTGGTAGCGACCCTTTCATTCTGATTTGATGATTCTAGACTCCGATTTCCGAGTGCCCCTTTCCGCGCTAAAAGTATCCCTCGATCCCAGAGGCATTAAGCAAAACGATAGCATTGACCATTATCTAGTCGAGTAATACTTCTGGATATACGACATTTTTGGTGGAAGATGTAAGAACACTGTCTGCAAGAAGGATCTTGATGCGCTGCTCGGATGTGGCCCGAGAGAGCGCAACATACAACTGTCCATGCGAGAAAACAGGTACGCGAAGGTCCAAGCCCACATATTTTACAGATTGCCCTTGAGCCTTGTTGATGGTGAGGGCAAAGGCAAGGCGAACAGGATATTGACGACGGCTGAGTCTGAAGGAGAAATCGGTCGTGTTTGTGGGCGTAAGCGTGATTCTCGGGATGAAAGCTATCTCGCCATTGTGGTCGCCGCCGATCAGTCTGACTTCCAGTACACGTTCAGACATCCTCCGAAGGACCATGCGAGTGCCGTTGCAAAGACCACGGGCTGCAGCTAGGTTGCGAAGCAAGATTAATGGGCATCCCACTTTGAGGGAGAGCTCTCCGGGAGGAAGCGAGGAGCTGTTGATAGAGCGCAGGAACTCGACGGGCAGCGGAGGATCGTCGGTCTGACCATCGGCACCCGCTTCTTCGACGACCTTGTCAGCGCTGTAATACACTCTTTCTTCACCTGCCATTTTGCCCAAGACCGTCTCGTTGCTCTCCGAAACATCCACGTTGCGAGGTGCCAAGATCATGCGATTGAGAAAGTATTCCGCTGGAGGTGGAGGGTCGCTGGAAATCCCGGGATATACAAAATCCACCAATTCGGCGGGACCATCGACGCGCATGTTTGGACGGAGCTCCACATTACCCTCTTGATCACTGTTGCGTCCATGTCCGACGTCGAGAAGCCATGTCGCGAAATCCCGCGCGTCTTGCCCCTCGGATTCCAATCGCATGTTTCTGCGGAGCATGAGAAGCTCGATATTTGTCCAGAGTGGGGAGCGCTGGATCGATGCGTTCACAACCTGCTCTCGAGAACCCTTCGGAACAACGGGCAGGATCTGTTGGAAGTCCCCACCGAAGACGACGGTAACCCCACCGAACGGCCGTGGATCATTGAGAAGATCCCGAAGAGTACGCTCGACAGCCTCGATAGCCATGCGATCTTGCATGCCCACCTCGTCCCAGATAATGAGACGGACTTTCCGCAGCATATCGGCAAGCTGGCTGTTTTTGGGAATGCTGCAGAACGATTCCGGATTGAGACCATCGACGGGTATCTTGAAGGTGGAGTGAGAAGTGCGCCCACCAGGCAGTAAGAGGGCTGCAATCCCGGACGATGCACTGCAGAGAACAATGGCACCATCACTTCGTGCACGATGGCATACCGTCTTGTACACGAACGTCTTTCCCGTCCCGCCCGGTCCGCTGAGAAAGAACGTCTTGCCAAGGTCCTGGTTGACGGACTCCATGATCTTGGCAAAAGCAGCGGCCTGCTCTTCGTTGAGGAGAGCCTCGTTGTGTTCTGCACGGGCTCGCTCGTTGCCACGGCCGTAGTCCAGCTGCTCCGCAATCAAGGGGTTGTCGACATGGGCATCCCAGTCCGTCTGGAACGATGGTATCGAGGGAAAGTCTGTGAGGCTCCGGCCCTGCTCGTTCAGGACTTTATTGAGCAGGAACAGCCCATAATCGTAGACATCGTCATCAGTCGGCTGCCTGTTCATGATTTCCAGACGCCGACGGAGATCGTCGCAGATATGGTGACGAAACTCGTCCCACAGCGCACCCGGCCTTGACGGCTCGCAAAAAAGCAGCAGGGTAGCAAACAGATGGCGAAGTCGCGTGCCGGTCTGCATCTCAGCAGCCTCCATCAGGCATTGCCTCCACTCTCCGTCGTCCTCAAGCAGACCGCGTGCCAAACATGCACCCAGGAATGTGTCGTGAACCACGCCCTGGTATGTTCGCAAGTCCTGGAAAGATTTCGGGCCCTTTACGACAGTGAGCAGTGTTCGGAGATAGAAGCGCTCTCCAGCATTCGGAGGGACAAAATACATTCTTCCGAGTGCGAATCCCCTCTTGCGAATGCCCCAGCGCTTGTCCTTCACGATCCACGTGAAACGCTGGGGGAATTCCTGGTACGTGTATTTGCGTGCCTCGGTGCCGAGTTGTCCGTCATTCGCGTTGGCAGCAAAAAAAGCGGTCAGGCAGGTCTTCTCTCCTGCCGCACGCTGGAGGACCTCTTGGGCGTCATCGTTAGGATTGAACGTCACCAAGTGCTGCCCCGGAAGATGCACCTATAATCAGATTGAATGAGGGTGCTGACAGAGCTGCATTTCTTTACGTACCTGCAGACGCACAACATTCGGTACCTGGTCATGCATGTCGAAATGAAGAATGCGCCATGCCGCCTCCGAAGCTGAGATGTACCGCCCTTCGATCCAGCGCTTGATCTCGTCACGTTTGTCGACCTCGATGCCCGCAAGGTCGCCGCCCTTCTGAATGTACTTGAAAGCATACTTGAAAGATCCGAGAGATACCGCGCACTCCACGTTGATGTGGCAGTTGTATTTTGCGGACAAATACGGGTTGTACGGCACAATCCAGGAATTGTCGACTTTGTGCCCGCCGACATCGTACGCGCGACCATCATCCGGACGATAATACTCCGGGTAACCCTGCTCATCCATGTTTGTCGAGTCCTGGAAACGCTTGGGGAAGCGCTTCGTGCACTTGCCATTCTCCATGCAAGGGGCCCGCGGGTTTGCCGTACCGCACGGACCATGCACCATACAGGTCTTCACCGTCTCAAAAAGCAGCGGCTGCGTCTCGGGATCAGGCCACCTGGCTGAGATAGCGGAATCGATATCCTCCGGCGTGAGGAGCTTCTGCCCCTGCTGGAGAAAAATCAAAAGATGAATGTGAGGCAAACCCCGCTTCTGGAACTCGATTGCGTAGACATACGCCACAGCGCATCCGAAAATCCCATTCTTATAGATGTCCTCGATCAAGGCCTCCTTCTTCAGCTGAAAGACGCGAGACACCAAATCGGGCCTGTCGTGGGCGGCCTGGCCGGGGAGAAGCTCCCGAGTGATTTCAGGCCATTTTGGATTGGTGGTGCACGTCAGAAAGATGTCGACTTTCTTGTAGTACCGTGCAATGGCCATCGAGTCTTGAAAGCGCTGACCCATGTGCCGAGGACCACCAATGTAGCTTGAGGGAAGTACGGTCCGCTGCCCGAGTTCGTTGAGGTCGACCTCGTCATCGTTGTCGTGCACAGCATCTTCAAGCCCGCTATAGAGAGACGCCCGCAGAGTGGACTGGTTCATCTGCAGAAACTGCAGCCGGTTTTGGTCCGCTGAGGCCCACATATCCACCAGATAGCGCTGAAAAAGTCGGCCACCCCGCAATGGTGTCGAGAACTCATTCCGTCGCACATGAATTCGATAAGCCACGTATCTGGTTTGGGTCAGGCGCTTTGGATATTCACGCTCCGGATCCTCGAGACACAGATCCGGATGCCAGCCGTTCTCTCCATACGGAAAGAGGAGGACATAGTAGAGCGGGGTATAAGACGGATGGAGGTCGCTGATGCGGAAGAGTGGCCCATCGCACTGGTGGAGGATGATGTCTCTAGATTCCATCTGGGATTGATCTCCTGGCAGGATCACGGCGACCTCGTCTGCAGTCGGAAGATTACCCCGACGCCGGTGAACACCCGGAGCGACACGAAGACGAACAGCTGCTTCCTCGATGTCCGGATGCTGCTTAAGAAACTCGTGGGCATGCACATATATCGGTGCATACTGGTGGTGGGCCGTTACAATGTTTTGCAGAAGCTCCATTGTATCACGTCGAAGGTTTGTGTTGTTCTTGATGCGATAATCAAGAGCTGCGTGCGGCTCGTAGATGTACAGCTGGGCATATGCAGGTGTTTTGCCTGCGGACGGAAGCAGTGCTCCCGACTTGTGTACCAGCTCCCCTTGAATCTTGAATATAGGCGGACCTCGACCGCGATTGACGGACTGGTCTTCCTTCACACCGAGAGACGTGAAGGAGAACGCAATGTTGTATTGCCACATGTTTTTGCGGTACTCCTTCGCCTGTTCGGTGTCGTCGAGAAGCAGACCGCGCAGGGCCTCGGGAGGGTCGTCGAGATTGGGCAGCACAACCTTCCCGTGATTGCAGCAGGCTCCAAACTGAGGGTTGGTCTGGGAAGAGGTTGCCAGCTTTTCCGCTTTCCAGTGCAAGGCACCGCAATGCCCGCACTCCAAGTCCATGCGTCCGAGATCATGGCGTTCTTGCCCTGTCTCGACGTAAGGTCTTCGCGCTTTAGGGAGAGGCCGTTCTGGACGCAGGTGAGTGCTTGCATCATCGCAGTCAAACAATTGATACATACCTGCTGGTCGGATGGCGCGCAATCGTGCACCTCGACCCCCGCGTCCCCGTCCCCGTCCCCGACCCCCGCGCTGCGCAGGCTCTTCGATGTGCGGGGAACGCGCGCGAGGCAGCTGCGGGTCTGCTGGCCGCGGTTCCCGAGGACCATCGAGTGGCCGGCCTTGTGCTGGAGGAACGGCTTGACGTGCACCCGGCACCTGGGTCGCAGGAGGTGTTGCCAGATGCGCTGCAGCTGCAGCCTGCTCGCGCAGTCGCTGTTGACGGGCTCTTTGTGCAAGGCTTCGCGCGCTGGGTCCGGCTGCTGGTTGTGCTGCCTGCCCAGCAGAAGCAGCCGATGTCCTAGCGGCGGCCTCGCGTTCACGCCGCCTGCGCTGCCCAAGAGAGCGCCTCTCAGCAGTGGTCAGCTGGGAGTCGGGAGGTGTTGCAAGTCCCAGCTGAGGAACAGCTCTCTGCGGATAGATTAGGTTTGCAAGACGCAGATACATAATTTACGCACTTGAGAACCCGGCGTTGGAGACGATGCCCGATTTTCTTCCTCCTCGCGCTGTGCCGGAACGCGGCGGTGACGTCGACTCGGTGTCTCCTGCAATGACACTTGACGTTCCCTCTCCGCATCTCTAAAAGCCGCGCGCTCGCGTTCCGCAGCGGAATCATCCGCGCGAGGAAGATTCGCGATGTCTCCCAGCGGGTTTCGCGGACGCGGTTGTGCATGAGCTTGACGCGGGCCTTGATACGGGGAACGCATCGCAACATGTCGTGCTCCCCGCACGCTCCTCTCGGGTCGATGTGCGAGAGACGAAGAGGAGGGAGTCGGAGGCGGAGAAACCCTGGCGTACCGGTTAGCAGGGCGAGACAGACCGAGGAGCGATGAACGTACATTAGAAGCAGCAGAACAAACAGCAGCAAGAGTGGAAACCTGGAGAGCATTGAAGACTACGCACCAACGCGCCGAAGGAGGAAAAAGAGTGTCTGCGTAGCTCTGATTAGCCGAACGCCCGTTCACGCTCACGCAAGTGTTCAGCAGGAAGAAAGTATTCATTAGTCCTCAAAAGCGGGCCTACAGCAGCTAAGGAGATGTACAGAGAGATATATACAGCAGAGATTTTGACGTGTCGAGGATGTCGAGTGAACGCGAGAATGTCGGTGATGGGCAGAAGAACGGCGCGTAGTACAGCACAAACGGCGAGAGTGTGTCCAATGTCTTTCATGTCGGCAGGCAGAATGTCGAGGAAGGAGGGCAAAAGGCGTGTCGAGAGCGCGACGCGAATGATGCTGGAGGCAAAGCGGCAGCCTTTGTTTGTCCCCGCGTGCCCATAGCCTGCCTACAAACCTGATTGGCTCTGGGGGCATTCCCGTGACCTTTGTCATTTGTATAAGTAGATATGTTGCGTCGATACCCTGGGACTTGAGACTATGAACTGCGGTTCACCACTTTGGTAAGGCGGTCATATGATTGGGTGCTACGGATTTGGAACCCGGACTTCCCGGAATCTTGATCTCCATGACTGGCGACTACACCGAAACTGGGACCTACGATCTTGTGAGTACCCCAAAAGTGCGGACTGAGGTCTGGGACTGAGAATAAGTAACGAAAAAAGATCTCATAGAGGAGTGTTCCCACTTAGTCCCTCGTAGACAGTCCAAGGATGTATGTGCGTAGGCACAAGTCAGTAGCTGCCGCAAAACCTCTCGTTTGCATATCTCAGGTCGTCGTGATAAGTGCACGTTTCGCAATGCGCAATGGCTTGTCAACCTTTGCTCAAGTACTTCCACTGAAGAAAGAATCCATTCAATCGCAGCATCGAGTTTCGGCACAGCAACACCTTAAATCGCCTATCCACATCTGCTACTGCGCGCACTACGCGCTAGCACCGGTCCGCCGTGACCCAAGGTTGTCCTCAGAAGCTTTTCGAACGCAGTCCCTAATCTGCAGTAGTAGATCCCTTTGCGCCGTTTGTCGAGAATTTTGTGCGAAGTAGCAGAATATTATTATTGCATCCAACTCTGAAATCGCGATCACGCGCTTTGATTTCTCTCTTCCCCGACCACGACCACCATCATTCCGCCTTGCCAGTGATCAACTCCAATGCGATGGTCACATAGACTCCTCTTGTTAGCCGCCCTCCTCGCACCGCACGGCGCGCTTGCCAACACCGAGATCGTCAACTTTGGCGCGCCGGAGCGCACGGACGCGCTGGTACTACGTGGGCAAGCGTGGTGCGTCTTTCGCTGGGTTTCTGCGCTTCGTCGACTCTACCGGTGCTGGCGACTGTTGCGTTCTTTGCTGTATCCCATGCTATCTCTTTTACTAGAACATCTTAAATTCACAATGAAATCAATGAACTGAATAACTGAATACATCTGCGCCAGGCCAACCCTCCAACCGCACACATCCACGCACTGGACCCTCGCGCGCGCGCCACTGGGCACGCCGCCATCCGCCATCTGCCCCTCCTCGCCGGAGGAACCATGCCCGTACGAGCTCTGGTTCGCGCTCGACCTCCCGGAGACGGGCGCCGCGGGGGTGTATGAGCGGTGGACGCTGCGGCTGTCGTGGGCTGCGTCGGTGCGTTCGCTTTTACTGTCTCCATTTCATTTCTACCTCTGGGTAGACATACCATGCTGAATTATTCAATACCGCTACGCACAGACCCCCACGCACTTCACGCTCGACGTGCTCGACCCGCGCGCCGCCGCCGCGCTCTTCCTCGTCCCGCCCGAAATCGGCGCGCCTCCAACAAGACGGAAATACGCGCGCGTGCGCGCCGTCGACGAGGGCGTGCGCACCCCTGGGCCAATCTTCCGTCCCAGCCTGTCGACGCTCATGCGGGCACTCGGCGTCCCTTGGGATTCGAATGCCCCGGGTGCAAAACGAGAAGGGGATGGGGATGAAGAAGCAGGCGTAGGTGCAACAGAAGGAGACGGGGAAAAAGAAGGAGAAGCAGAGAAAGTCGAGTTCATCCTGACGCTCGAGCCGTTGCTCCTCGGCGCGCTGCCTGCGAGCCTGCTGCCGTTCCTACTCGTTGCAGGCGCTGTGCTGGCGGTGATTGCGTTCCCCGGTGGGGTCTTGACGCGCGTGCAGCGGGGTGTGGAGGGGTTGGCGCGGGACGCGAGGAGGGAGTTGCGCGAGATGGAGGGGAAGAGAAAGGAACAATGAGAAGTTTTTTTTCGGCAATTGTACTTTACTTTCAAGTCGGGCGCTGTTAACTTTTTGCTGCAAGCTCGCCGTCGCACAATAGCGGGGCGAAAACAAGGAGCGGGGGACAAAGGGACTCCGATGAATAGACCCAACTTGAAACAGAAGATGCCAAAAAGATTGTGATATTTCAAAACAAGGACAAGAAGGTAGCTAGCATAGACACCGGAATTGCGTACGGCGTATCCTGTATCGGATACCCCGTACGCAATTCCGTTATCTATGCTGCCTATACAGGTAGTACTCCGATGCACCACACCCGTGCAGCACGGCGAACGGCCCAATGAGGACCGACGCTGGGAATAGGACGACGAAAAAAAACGGCTGATGGTGTGGTAATACTTGGAGATGAATAGACAAAGCAGGGTCGACGGCCTGAAAGAACAGAGCGTCAGTTTAATGGGCACAAGACAACAATGGCAACGGAAGAAGAAAAGAAGAGGACGGAGGGGATCAGAGAACCGAATTCGACAGATGCGGCTCAACAGACGATAAATCGACCGGAGGCATTCAGACGGCACTTCCTAAGTTTTCGGTAGGAATCGTCATGCGAGAGGGCTAGTGCTACAGTGAAGAGGAAGGAGAGGAAACTCACTGAGCAGACCGAGGTTGTCGTGGTTGAGGAAGAGAAAAAACTGGAGGTAACGGTGTCACATCACGCGAGGTAAGCAAAGGCTAGGCGAACGGGCCGGCGGGGCCGGTCCGTACCGGTACAGCGAATAATCTTTAACCCGGTTCGCTTTGACGCGACGTCGGGCGGGCTCCCAACCACTGCACAATGCAATTCAGAATCGTTGCATGTTTGTACATCCACTGTACTGTGGCAGCACAGAATAAATTCATGGAACTGAATATCTCGAATACATGTACCTTTGGTCGCAACCAAAGCCGGACAGCCGGACCCGCAAATTTGAATGTCTTGGCCGCGTAACTTCTAGGTACCGCTGAAACCGCTCTAAATGCGACGCTTTGATTTGGGTTTGAGGAGACTCTGCGACTGGAACATGATAAATAGCTACGGGTCGTCCAGTTTGAGCTATATTACGCCCAAAAGAGACAGAGGAGCGCCTGCAGGCGTGGTCACGTAGGCTCAAGATGGAAATTGTTTCCGCGGGGTCGGACGATAAGTATACTTGGAGGTAAGGGTCGCAGCTGAATGGGAAGTCTTGCTCGCGTTCGGGAGGAATTTGGACTTCTATCGTTCCAAGAAAATTTGGTGGATTGACAGATGGACTGGATGTGGCGGGGGGCGAGGCAAGGCTTGGGCGTAGGGCCCGGGGCAGGGGACAATAGAAGAGGAAGGATAATTGTGGTCGGAGGATAAAGAGAAACGGAGTTGTACAAACAAGCTACAAGCAGCACAAGCTCTGTCAAGACTGCCGACCTTGTCGACTGGCGGGCCAAGGAGGCTCATTCCCTTTGCTTGTTCTGTCCCCCATTGTTTCCCTTTTCCTCTTCTTCCTTTGCCCATTCACGACCAAGACGACCGCGACGACGAGCACTAGTAAAAGTAAAATGGACCCCCACCACAACAACCACCACCCGATCGACACCGATGGCCAGCTGCATGCGCCCCAGTACTACTACGCGCCCGAGCAGGAGCAGCAGTACGCGGCAATGGCCTACCCCCATCCGCAGATGCCCCCGTATCAGGTCCAGGTCCAGCATCCCGGGCAACAAACGCGTGCGTGCAGCGTGTAACCCGCGCCTCGTGTCTATCCGATTATTGTATCTGAACTCTGTTTTCTTGTCTCTCCAGAGCTGCAGCAGCACTCGATCCAGCAGCAGTACCACCCCAATATCACCCTCATTTCCTCCCATCAGTACCAGAGCCCCGTGTACCCCCCCTCGCCGCCTCATGTTTCGCAGCTTCCCCTCCCAGCTTCCCCTCCGCCTCCGTCTCCTGATATGTACGACCCCCTCTCGCCTCCGCTCTCGGGTTCCGACACCTCTGCCGACGGCATCTACCAGGGCAGCAACAGCAGCGGCGCAAACTCCCCCTCCTCGTCGCGCGCAAACAGCCTCGTCCAGCGTCAGGTCCGGTACAATCCTACCCCGTCCCCAACCAGCTCCTCCGGCGGCGCTGCTCGTCGCCGTCGCGGCCGCTCCCAGGACTCGGACGACGACGACATGAACCTGCTCTACACCGAGAACCTTGCGCAGAACCGCAAGGAGGCGACGCGCCGCCAGCGCATCGAGGCCGAGCAGCGTCGCCGGGACGAGCTGCGCGACGGCTACGCCAAGCTCAAGGACGTTTTGCCCGTCTCCAACCAGAAGAGCAGCAAGGTTTCGTTGTTGGATCGAGGTGCAATAAATAACATATCGGCATAGCAACAAGCCACATCGCCGTGCTCGAGTCGGATAACAAGGCGCTGCAGGACCGCATCGCAAATCTCGAGGACGAGATCCGGCAGCTGCAGGCGATAAACGAGAAGCTTTCTGGCAGGTGTCGAGGGCGCCTCACTTGCTTTGGAATCTCCCGCCTCAACGTAGTATGTATTGACGAGCCCACTGTGTACATAGAGATGAATATATTGGTTCCCCTCACCGCTGTGTGCTTAGTCAGCCCGCTTAAGACCGACGCCATTCCCTCTGTCTCGTGAGATGTATGTCGAACCTCGAGTCGTAGTTTCGGTATTCCCGAAGGTCGCAGCAATCGAATTAGCGGGACTGGTAAATGGTAGATGGGGAAAAAATGAAAGGGTTGGGTGTTTGGCAAGGTGGAATCTGAGTGACAAAAAAAAAGGACAAGTCGGCGAGGATAGACTCGCCGAAATGTAGGGCTGAAACAGAGAAACTCAAGGTCAGCAACTGGAGAGAAAATGGAAAGAAACAAGACTCACCGATGGAGTGCAACATGCCCGAGATGGCCGAAACGTGGTTCAACTCGAACGTTGAGGATGATCTGGATGGATGGGTGTTAGTATGAACCACAACCTCGAGTTGTAAACATGTACTTGAATTGTAGCTTGAGTAGCGGGTCCAGAATTGAACTGGAAAGGTGATGGTTGGACAACGGCGTTCGATGGCATTGAAATGTACTTGCCTTGGGGGCGGACTTGGAAGAGATCGGATGGAATTCAAGGCAGAATTGCAGCAGGGTTCGAGGGGCACATAGCATCTAGTTGGATGGTTAGTATCAAGAATGAATGAGGAGAAGGGAAAGACTGAACGCACGTGGTGAGCAAGCCGGCACTCAAAAGGATCCAACCGAGTTCACGGTGGATGTTGGCGAGCAGCGAGCACGGGATCGTCGGTGGTGACGACGAAGATCGATCTGTACATGGTCTGTGAATATCCAGATGAACGTGGAGTAAGGCGACATACGTACATTCAACCAAACTGCCTGCTCGCGGGAACGTTGAAACTTGTAATTTTGATTTGATTGGTGCGACCGTGGTGCTGGGTTGGAATCGAACCTAGATGGGAGTAATATGAGCAAGAAGCAAAGGAAATGTACTCCGAGCAATGTACCTTGGTGACGCAGTTCGCGGGACGGCGAAATATCGAATTTTGATTTGATACTTCGCCGGACGTTCGAAAATGTAAACTGGAATGCGGGGCTGCAGGGGGAAGTTTAATAGGGGTGAACATGAGGAAGGTGAGAAGAGAGCGTACCTGTGACAGCGAAACTCGACCGCGTAGAGGGTGTCGGCGTGCACAGCGCACGCAACGGTTTACTGCAGTTGAGAACGCAGCGTGCGTGCTGGCCGCCTTTGGCCTAGAAAAAAAGCCAGGGATGAGCGTCAAAGTTGAATCAGTTTACCTTTGAGAATGGAAACTTACCCGTGATTTCACGCCGCTCGCAGGACGTTGATACGTCGTGTCGACGATTTCGGCGCCGCTGCGCGGCGCCTCCACGATGCGGGGACCACAATGTTGAAAAGGTTAGGGCGGCGGACATGGTGCATTGAAGGTGAGGGCGACATATGCCTACCGGCGGTTTTTTTTCTGGAAAAAAGGCGAAAATTGGCATTAAAATGACAGGAGGATGAGAGGTAGAAACAAAACTCACGGAGGATTTCAACCCGCTCGCGGGACGTCGATACATGGCCTCGGCGTTGTCGGCGCCGCTGCGCGGCGCCTCCGTGGTGCTGAGCACACGGACAACGTTGGCGAGACACGGCGCATTGCAGGTGTGGCGACGCATGCCTGCCGGCGGCCTTTTTTCTGGAAAAAAAGGCGAGGATTAGCGTCAAAACGAGAGATGGAAAGAACAAGACTTACACAGGATTCAGCTGGTTTGCGGGACGTCGTTATATGGTGTCGAGGTTTTTTGGCGCCGCTGCGCGGCCCCTCCGTGGTGCTGAGGGAATGCAGGACGTCGTCAGGGCACGGAGCATTGCAGGTGAGGGCGACATCTGCCTGCCGGCGGGCTTTTTTCCTGAAAAAAAGAGGCAAAGAGCAGGTCAGAAAAGGTGCTCGAAGGCATATTGAGGAGGGAAACATACGTGCATGTTGGTGTGGTTTGCGGGAACGCGATACATCGTGCTTTCGCATTCTTGAGGGAGGAGAGACATGGGATGGTGGTGGTACGGAAGAGACCTGTTTGTTTGGTTTCCAGGGCTCGGTTGAGAGTTGAATCGAACAAAACCAATACGTACCTTTGATAGATTCACATTTCAACCCTTGATGTGACTGCGAGAAAGAATACGCAAGCGGTATCTTGTTTTGTACATTGCGCTCGCCGGAGGCTGAGTATTGAGTCATGGAATTGGGCTGCTGGCCTGCACAAAATCCAAGTCCTTGAAGGCTGAAGTCCTGAGGTTGAACAAGAGAGAGTTGTTTGGTTCAATTCGCCAAAAAGAAATTGGACGCGTACCTCCGTGATGTGTACGGTTGCATCTGCTTCACGGCGCCTTCCGGTGCGTGGATCAGGGGCAGAAAAATCCAGGTTGAACTCCAACTTATTCAATAGTTGAGCGATTTGAGTGTTGAAAGAGGTAAACGGCTTATGCCGTGAGAGGTCCGATCAGATTTCGTCGATTTTGACCATTTGTGACCATGGAATTTTTCGTCCGTTTGTTACGCATTGTGATCAGGTGGGTCCGTTTTGCTCTGAGTTCGTCCGCCAACGCGATCGGACCTCAGATTGCGAGAAGGTGTTTTTTTGGGGGATTTTTGGTGTCAGTTGGGTTGGACGGCAGAAGCTCTGTTTTGGGCAAGTTTTGTGTGGTTTATTGGCGGTTGGGACATGGATTTGGGCAATTATGTCCGCAATAAGATCGAACATTGCTCTCCAAAGGCCCTCTTCGTCCACACTTTGGATCGAACATTTTGGCTTTTGTCAGGCTTTTGGTACGCATTGGGATGGGACATGGAGGCTTTTTTCGGGCTGTTTCCGTCCGCCTCCGGATCGGACCTTTTGGTGCATAAGCCGTTTACCTGTTGAAAGTCGGCAACAGATGCTGTTTTCGAGGGGAATCGATTCCGCTCATGGCAGACCGAAAGGGCGAGCCAGAAGAGATAGGCTCGGCGCGTGGTTACGTTGACGGGTAGCGGGTCACCGCGTCGCGCTTCGGTTAAGCAGGGTGAAACCAGGTCCGCACCGACTCGGTTGATGTTGATGTTTTCACGGCGCGCTGCGCGAGGTTCCCTCTGCGTTGGGTTGCTGTAGGATGAGGACGTCGTACACTTGACTGTGCGTGCACAAGAACATTCGGTGCCCAGACGCGACTTGCCGGCATAGTTGTTGCACCACAAAACTCTACGCGTCGGCTAAAATTTGACTGGGGGTAACTTAGGCGAGATCTCGGGCAGTTACGGGGCGGCGATTTGAGGTCGGTGTCGAGTTGGCCGCGGCGCGAGGATGGCAAAGGATAAGATAACGAAAAGCGGCCGGCGGTTGCGGAAAAGGTTCAACTGATGGCTGTGCCCAAAAGCCGTTAGCCAACAAACCCAAAGAAACGCCCGCGTTCCGGATTAGGCAGCTGTCATCTCTTTGCTTTCAACCATGACCATCACTTTCCTCCCTTTCACTCCTCCCGTCCACCTGAACCTCAGAAACTCACTCAACTACATCAAACGCTTCCCTCTGCCGTATTCCGGCCCGTTTCTCAGCACAGGGGCACCGGGACAGCACCAAACGCGTTTTCGCGCATTTCAAAACCTTCAGGCTAGAAGCTCTTAGCGGTCGCCGCATCACGTTGCATGGTTATCATCAACTGCGGTTGATACACCGCTTCCTTTCCGGTGCTTTTTGGGGCCGTCCGCGTACGATTGACGTTGAAACGGACTCATTGAGCTTCCGCGCTGTCTCGCCAATTGCGGTGTTCCTGGCCCCAATTCCGACGTACGAATGGCCCGAAATTGTTTTTCAGAGCTCATAATATCATTATGTACCTCTACAGTGCCTACAGAATCCCACGAGCGCTCCCACTTCGCTTTTGCTGCAAATTCAACATACGCACTTCAGCAACGCACCGGCGGACTTCGGGGAGATTTGATGATCGGAGATTGATTAATGCGAAACGATTGATGTGTGGTACGGTGCGTGGCTTTTCCTCACACGTTTTCCGGGACTTATGAATATTTCCAGATTCTCAACCAGCCCATTATCCCTTCTCATCCGCCCCGTACTCCACGAATCGACTCAGGTCGGATCCGAAATTCATATTCAACCATATTTATTTGCGTTTGGGTCCTTCGCCGCCCTCCACCATCGCGCATACACTAGCTGTCGGGTAATCCAAAGTTCAACTTGGTCCGAATGCGGACAGTTCCTATCTTCCCCCACTGCTTCAACCCTTTCCCCCGCATCAGTTTCACATACGTCATACACGTCTCGGCTGCCCTGGATTGCTCATGGGCGCCCTACGGCAATCTTTTTGGAACAGTGCATTTTCAGGGTTTCCGTCGCGGCGGACTCTCCCTCACCGCAATGCCCGTCGCGTATCCGGATGCTTCGTCATGAAGCATTACGGGTTCGTCCCATGGCCGATCTATAAAGACTGGCCCTCATCTCCCACCTTTTGTCATTCGCACCCACTTTGTCTTTTGGTACTTACCTCTCGAACTCAGTAGTCCCTTTGCTTCAGGCATTCAGACGCTATTCGTAGTCAATCTGGCTTCGATTCCAGCTTAGCTTCACTGATCGTCTTCAAGTGCCGCTCCATTTGTTATTTTCAGCGTCGACGTTCAACATCTATCTGCAGTCAACTTTCAAGCGTCTTACTCTTGGGTCAACTCGAACGGCTTCACTTCCTAATAAGCTTTAATCTCTCTTCGCAAAGCTTGTTAACACTCCCTTCTGTACCGTTGTATCCAAGTTGATTATTTGGTGCGCCATTCCTTTTTCATTTGAACCGTTCACACTTACCTTTCCTACAGACAATACATTCATTTCGTACCTCGTATTGACTGGATTGTGGATTTGCGTTGGATTCGGGTCAAACGAGGTCGTGGTTGTGATATTCGGGGTGGTTCAACTTGTGGTTGAAATTCGGTGCGTACCTTATTCTGCTTTCATTTTCAATTGTAACTGACTTTACCGCTCTACATTAGGCCCTGTATCCTAAACCTAACCATGCTCGAAGGCTCTGGTTGAATTCGAGCTCAGTTCTGTTCATTTCAATTCAATTCCTACCGACTCAATTCAACTTTCCCGCTCGAGTCTTAGGAAAGCGCCGTTTTGGCGGGTAGGCTTTCAATTCGGTTCATTTCACTGACGTGCATCTGTAGATTACTCAGATGCTTTGAAAAGCACAGAATGACTTCAGGTGTGTCCTCCATAAATATTAACACCTCATTCGTTCGTTGACATTTGGCCCTGCAGATATGCCTTATTTGAAGCTTATTGCCTTCATCTTGGGTTCATTGTGAAAGGTGCGCACAACAAGGTGAGCTCCATTCAAATTTCTGACGATTTTGCTTCGTACTAACTCTGCTCGTTTAGAACTCAAGTAGCCCTCGAATGCCTTTGGCATTGTGTTGCTGTGAAGACTTCAACATTCAAGGTACGCTTTCGCCGTGGCATTTGTATTTCTCAATCTGACACAAATCCTGCAGAGTGCAACTGCATGATATAACGAATGTATTCAAATCGATACGTACAGCTACATACGTCTGTAGCGGAAGTCCGACGCCCGATTTGCGATGCGGGCACGCTTCCTCCCTACTCTTCCGCCGCGCCGCGCCGCGCGCCGACCACGAGCGCGGAGGTTGCGATCTCTCGGTGTGCGCAACACGCATGCACCACTCTCCCGACCCCACCGCGCGGGACGCATGCGCACCGCTCGACGAGCAGACGCCGCCGTTCGCGGTTGCACACTCCGCGCGAGCGTGATCCGCGGCGTCAAGCACGAGCACGACTACGCGCGCGCGATCCGTGTTCAACACACCCCCCCTCCCCGAGCGGCGCAACCGCTCCTCGACTCCGATTTGCGCCCGCTGCGAATTGCCTCGCGAGCGCAACTCGATGCGTGGGACCGCCCGCCTCCCCGAGCACGCGCCAACCGCCGTTCTTGCGCATCGACTCCGCGTTGCGCACGCTCCGAGTCCCCTGCAAGCAGAGCTGGATGCGTGAGACGTGCGTGCACCTCGACGCAGTCTGTGCGCACGCACCCGACTCCGCGTGCCGTTCGATATGCGAGTCCGCGCACGGGAGTCGGAACGAGTTGGCCTCGCCGACGTGTTCAATGCGCCACTGACTCGGCGTCCGTGCGCGTCGCCGCACGGTTCGAAAGGGTGCGCGTGCGCGGCCGACACGGCGGCGGAGTCGGGGCGCCGGGTGCGAGATGGCGGCAAGGGCGCGCCGCGCGACGAACGGGTGCGGGACTCCGGGAGCGCGCAGCGGGAACGAGAAGGGAAGGCAAGAGGAAGACGCACCTGATGCGATGCAGCGACATGGAGCGTTTGGCGGTGGGCGTTGAGGTAGCGGGTGAAGGGGCCGGGCGCGGGTCTCTAGAAAGAAATGTACAAGTTAGTAAAGCAAGCGGGGAGGGAACGGACAGTGACGAGGTCCGATTGTCGAGCGCGGTACACCGAACGCGCTGCCCAGATGCGGCGGGCGGGGGCGTAGAGCGGGGATTGATGATTTGAATCTAAGAAGAAAGAAGAAAGAATAAGTGAGCGGGGGACGACACAGAGGGCGTGCCACGTACCTTGTTCGTTGTCGGCCGTTCGCTCTCCACCGAAGTCCTTCCTCACGCGCTCTTTTGCAGCCGCCGCTCGCGGTTATCCTGATGTCCCCGCCCACAGCGCGCAAGCCGCGATTGGCGCGAGTTTTTCTGCGGGTCTTTCGAAATACGTGTCAGTCCGGGGGTGCGCTAGAGAAGGACGAGGGGTTACGCACCGGATGTTTCGTCTTCAGTGTGTTGACAGCAACCTTCAAGCGAAGGAAAAGACACTTGGGGCAAGGTAAGTAAAGGAGAGCAACGGGCAAGGCGGGACATACGAGCAGTCCACACGGCCAGCAGGTCCGGTCGTGGGCGCGACGGCGGCGACATTGAACAGGTACGGCGCGCGGCTTGCAGGCGGTAGTCCAGGAGGCGCACGGGAGGAGGGTGAGAGGAGGGAGCGTGCGCAGGTCGGCGAGCTGCGTTGCGGGCGGAACCAGCAGCTGAGTGCGGAGAAGAGCCCGAGAGGCGTATGACGCGTTTCGAAGGCGCGCGTTGGAGAGGCGAAAAATCTCTTAGGCGGGTGCGGAAGCATTCAGACGGCAGTTCATAAGTTTTCGGTAAGAATCGTCATGCGAGAGGAGAGTACTAGTGCGATGAAGAGGATGGAGAGGGAACTCACCGAGTACACGCAGGTTGTGGTGGTTGAGGAAGAGAAAAAACTGGAGGTAGCGCTGTCCCATCACGCGAGGTAAGTAAAGCTAGGCGAGCGGGCCGGCGGGGGCGCGTTAGTGCCGGCACCGCGAATAATCTTTTACGCGGTCAATTTCGACGCAACTGAACCTAGGTGAATGAACCACTGCAAGCAAGATACCGGCCAATTTTAAGGCCGTGCTGGACGCTAGTAACGCTCTATGTTGGCCAAATCGCGATATACAACACGGTATCGTTGCAAGACATCCTCACTCTGCAAAAGGGAGTTCAATCAAGTTTGCGACATGGATACTGGCTCGGTAAATTCAAACTAAGGTCCGGGAGCAGGGTCCTGCTTCCTTCTGGCCAGGATTTTTTGGAGCGAAGGGTCAAGAATCGGTTACTCAGCACTTTATTTTGCAGGCAGGTCGGTTTGATCGCTGGCGGCATCCTCGCTGTCGCTTCAATTCAACTCCAAACCTTTAGAGAATTTAGGTTCTGCATATTGGGGCGGCCATGATACTGTGTGTCGATGCCGAGGGTCATTCAACGAGAATTGCGGCCGTAGAATTACCATCGAAGTCGCTAAACTCTCGAAAAGTCAAAGCCCGTTCCTGTGCATTGTTCAACCATTATCAGACATACTCGTGAAATCGTTGCATGGTTTGTACAGTGTGTAGCTCAGTCTGTAGCAGAATAATAAATACGGAAACCAACAAGACGGAGTATCTCAAATGCGTTCGGCCGCAGCCAAAGCGTACCTGGGCCGGACATCCGGTGCCGCAAATAATGTCTTGGCCGTAACTCCTAGGTACCGCTGAAACCGCTCTAAATGCGACGCTTTGATTTCGTTTTGAGGAGACTCTGCGACTGGAACATGATAAATAGCTACGGGTCGTCCAGTTTGAGCTATATTACGCCCAAAAGAGACAGAGGAGCGCCTGCAGGCGTGGTCACGTAGGCTCCAGATGGAAATTGTTTCCGCGGGGTCGGACTCCAAGTATACTTGGAGATAAGGGTCGCAGCTGAATGGGAAGTCTTGCTCGCGTTCGGGAGGAATTTGGACTTCCATCGTTCCAAGAAAATTTGGTGGATTGACAGATGGACTGGATGTGGCGGGGGGCGAGGCAAGGCTTGGGCGTAGGGCCCGGGGCAGGGGACAATAGAAGAGGAAGGATAATTGTGGTCGGAGGATAAAGAGAAACGGAGTTGTACAAACAAGCTACAAGCAGCACAAGCTCTGTCAAGACTGCCGACCTTGTCGACTGGCGGGCCAAGGAGGCTCATTCCCTTTGCTTGTTCTGTCCCCCATTGTTTCCCTTTCCCTCTTCTTCCTTTGCCCATTCACGACCAAGACGACCGCGACGACGACTAGCAGTAAACTGAGTACTAGTAAAATGGACCCCCACCACAACAACCACCACCCGATCGACACCGATGCCCAGCTGCATGCGCCCCAGTACTACTACGCGCCCGAGCAGGAGCAGCAGTACGCGGCAATGGCCTACCCCCATCCGCAGATGCCCCCGTATCAGGTCCAGGTCCAGCATCCCGGGCAACAAACGCGTGCGTGCAGCGTGTAACCCGCGCCTCGTGTCTATCCGATTATTGTATCTGAACTCTGTTTTCTTGTCTCTCCAGAGCTGCAGCAGCACTCGATCCAGCAGCAGTACCACCCCAATATCACCCTCATTTCCTCCCATCAGTACCAGAGCCCCGTGTACCCCCCCTCGCCGCCTCATGTTTCGCAGCTTCCCCTCCCAGCTTCCCCTCCGCCTCCGTCTCCTGATATGTACGACCCCCTCTCGCCTCCGCTCTCGGGCTCCGACACCTCGGCCGACGGCATCTACCAGGGCAGCAACAGCAGCGGCGCAAACTCCCCCTCCTCGTCGCGCGCAAACAGCCTCGTCCAGCGTCAGGTCCGGTACAATCCTACCCCGTCCCCAACCAGCTCCTCCGGCGGCGCTGCTCGTCGCCGTCGCGGCCGCTCCCAGGACTCGGACGACGACGACATGAACCTGCTCTACACCGAGAACCTTGCCCAGAATCGTAAGGAGGCGACGCGCCGCCAGCGCATCGAGGCCGAGCAGCGCCGCCGGGACGAGCTGCGCGACGGCTACGCCAAGCTCAAGGACGTTTTGCCCGTCTCCAACCAGAAGAGCAGCAAGGTTTCGTTGTTGGATCGAGGTTAGCGTCGCGTCTTTTCATCTCTTGCATTTGTTAAACAACGTATTGGCATAGCAACGAGCCACATTGCCGTCCTCGAGTCGGATAACAAGGCGCTGCAGGACCGCATCGCAAATCTCGAGGACGAGATTCGGCGGCTGCAGGCGATAAACGAGAAGCTTTCTGGCGGGTCCCTCGAGACGCCGTCCCCCGGCATGTACGAGCGTCCACTGTCCCCGCCGCCAGAAGTGACGACTCTCCGATCGCACCACTCGCATTCGTCCCTCGCTGGCGCGACGGGCCCCCCGCCGGATCTGCACGACGACACCCACTCGTCCCCCTCCGACGGCGGTTTTTGAGGAATTACTGCTGGACCGACTGACCGACTGACCTGCCCCCCGCCTGCTGCCCCCTTGTTTTGCGATACGTTTACTCTTGCATCGTTTTCTTTTCCCTGGTTACTTGCTTCCCACACACATTTTTTTTATGGGCGGCAGCGTCCGCTTTACACTTGCACTGTTGGAGACGAAGAATGAAGAAGAAATGGATCCCATATCGGCGCTGGCACCACGGACGCGGGTGCGCCGTGCGCACCTGTGCGTCGTGTTTTCGTGAGAAGCTGCAAAGAGGTGTGGGCTCTGGAAGGCATGTCAATGTGGGATTGGGTAGCAGCGCAGCTCGGTTCGAGCCGGTTCTTGCATCGTGTTTGATCTCGTTGATCGAAGATCAAGCCACTACTCTCTCTCTCGCCCTTCCTAGCCCTCGCCCCCTCTTCGACGACGCCAATTCCGGAATAGGTGGATCCCCTGGCGATCGCCTCACCGGAGGTCCTTTCTTCCTCGCCGCGCCCCAGCCCCAGGCGCAGCACCGCAACCGTTCTTCTGTCTGTCCAACAACCACTTCTTGCGCCATCTTTTTATTCTTGCACACACCCACCGCCCGCGTTTTGGAGAAGAAGCACCCTCCCGTCCGTCGATCTATCTCCATGCAGCTTCTTGCACCCTGCCATCGATCCCCTCCCCCCGGACGGTGTACATTTTGTTTCCCCATTCCCCAGGGCGCGGGCACTTTTTGCACCTACCTACCCATCGCACTCTTTTTTGCCCCACGAAAACGCGACGACAGACGGGCCCCGCGCGCCGAGCCCATCCAATGCTGTACATCGATGGATGCCTGCCTGGCGCGCGGGCACAATGAACGACTCACGATTCTTGATGAACTCGCAGCCTACCCCCCCACACCTACCCAGCTGTACCACCAAAATAATGACTAAGTACGCGTTTCGGATTCGGACTCGGAGAGGAGAGGACAGACGGACAGTTAAATAGACGGAGGGAGGAGAGAGATGAGGATGCTGACGATGACGACCCCGGAAGGAAGGAGGACGAAACCAGGATTTGACGACACCGCGCCGAGTAGATCTGGGGCGGGTGAGCCGCGAGGCGGGCTCCCCGACGGATCCGTTGTCGCAACGACGATGCCGGCTCTTTATTGAGTCGTTGTCGATGGTTGGAGGCGATGGCGGACTTGGAAGCAGGTGACGACCAACCGACCGACCGACTGACCGTGTACGTGCCGGTCTCTTGACGAGGATTGGGACGCCCTAGCTGGCGCCCCGCGGACGGACGGACGGACGAGGGAGGGCTTGGATGGAATCTTGGTTTTGGACTTTTTTGATGTCGTTGGCGAACTCTCGGACTCTCTACCCCCCTCCTTCTCTGCGTCAGCCCTAGACCCGCGCGAGCGATCCGCGAACGGACGACTGTATTAGGTACATATAGGTACATAGACACCCGTTGTAGTTAGTAGTAGTGTGCAATCTTGTTCTCAAATGCAATTTCCACTGTTTTTTATTGTTGTACTGTATGGTCGAGAACCAAGGATTCTGTGTCGTGTGAGTCGAAGATATTTCGTCTCGATTGATGTTCCGTTATGTGTCAGCGGGCCCAGAGTTGAGAACTCAGAAAGGCCACCGGTCACTTGGGTGTAACTCGGTCCGCCGTACAGTAAATCGAGGGCGAAAATTTGGTGTTCAGCGGTCCGCCTGGTAAAGTAAATCGACCCGAAATCCAGGTAACGAGGTCCGCTGTAAAGTAAATCAGCGCCTCGCGGGAAGATTTTTTTTTTGAATGTACATGGGCTGTGAGCTAGAAAAAGGCGTGAGTTTACTCTGATTTTGTTCTAAACCAATACAATTTGATTCTGGCCACAGGAAGGTGCTCTTACGGCCCAAAATCGCGACAAAAATGGGTTTCCGGAGAAATTTTGCGGTTTTCGGCTATTTTTAGGCCTCCAAGTCGGTCCGCCGTAAAGTAAATCGACAGTCTGGAGCCCCAAAATCGTAGAGTAAATCGACAGGAATTTGGGGATTTTGGCGGACCGAGTTACACCCAAGTGACCGGGGGCCTGTTGAGAACCTGATTGAGAATTCCAGTCAAAGAAGGGGAAGGGATCCGTCGTGAGCGGGTGCGGTACGTCCCGCAAACCTGTCCGTTTTTTATTACGGCGGGTCCTGTACTTGGGTGATAGATATCGACCACAAGACCCCGGTCCCGTCGCTCTCAGGCCCGGGCTCGGGCGCACTGCCCACGGAGCTTGAGCAAGTTAAATCAGGTGAGATCACGGCCTGAGGTGCAGAATTTCCATCGACGACAGGAGGCGACGAGCACGGCACACGAGCTCGGTCCGGCTCCCCCTCCTCTGCACCCAGGCTTTTATTTCAGAGGCTTAGGCAGGTTGATTGGATTTTGCATTGCAAGCGGTTGAGTAAGTCTGAACTTTCTTGAAATAAGATATGCCGAGGGGTGCAGCGCCAGTAGGGCCAGTATCCCGCGTAGATTTTAGACGCAGGCATGGAGATGAAAAGATTCAGGTTCTGTCGGGTCGGGGCCCCGCGAGATGGGCGTGAAATGAAAGCGAGGGAAGCGAGGGAAGGGTCGAGTAGCGGTCGGGAGCACAGGACCGACGGCAGTGAATCTGGCGTCGACGATGCAGGCTCCGCGGGCACAAAGACCGGAATTCTATGGGAGGTGATACTCACAGAATATCTGCAGCGTGTAAATTAGATTTCACCCTATCGGGTCGGCTCGGAGGCTCCAAAGAATGCAAACAAACTTGCGGTTGTGTTCTGCAGGTACCCGCGGCCACGGTCCACTGGATTTGTGATTGTGTTTTTGTATTGGATCGAACGACTTGCAGCGGCGGAGAGTAGCAAGCTTCAAACGGTTCCTGCAGGGGTGGCCTTTGTACGTAAAAAAACGAATACGTTGTCGAATAAAGTTCCGCGTTGTTTCCCTCTGCTTGGGTGGGACCTAAAAACATTTAGTCGTGTGTAACGCTTTTCTTGGAACTGCCCCCCATGACCTCGGGGTCAAAAAAGCGCTGCAGCCCACTCCACCGCTGTAAAATACAGTGCAATTGCTCCGGCGGCGCTGTCGATCATGTCAGGGAGAGTTAGCCTATAATTAACGGGTGTGGAGCTCCACAACGCCAGCCGAAATAATACGCTTGGACCGGATCCACAAGGGGAAAGACGCTTGCTTTGCCGGCGCAGCTGCTCGTGTGCCCCAACCGTCGCGGGGATCATTTTTTGGTGCACTACAACTGAATCTCACCCAGTAAAATGGCGCGAGGGCAACAAACAAGAACGTCGGGGTACTGAAATAATTCCGAACACGCGTCCCGCGACGGTGCCAACGGAGTATCAGAGTTGGGCTCGAGAAAAACATGTGCTGCAAGCTCCGGGTCTTGACAAGCTTGACCTTCAGGCTCGACCTGGGTGCTATCTGAGTGACAGCGGCGAACTTTTCACTCGCAAAAGTTGAAGAGCAACCGGAGGGGGCGGGGACTCCGGGAGACGGCCACAGCTCGGCTTGGAGTTGCTGGCTTCACCGAAGTTCTCAAACCAATCCGCGAGCCTCGAGTTTATAGACGCCCGCCGTAAGGTCTCGCTTGTGGGTGGTTGTGGGTGCGGTGAGACTCTTCGTGCGGTCGGAGGCTGTGCGAAAGTCGTGATTCGCGATACGCGCACTTTTTGATTATCTCTGCGCTGGGCACGGAGGTATTCAATTTCCAGGGTTCACTGGCGTATAACAATCCTGTTCGGATTTCAACCAACGGGATTCCAGTCACTGCTGTAGGAGATCATTCCGTTAACTCATATCGATAGACGCTGGCAATGACAGGAAAGACTATCTGCTATTCTGATCTTATGCGCACCGACGCGTACTGTTATTTAGACCTCATATGAGCTATATGGCGCGTATGAGGTTTAGGTTTCCCGCCGGCCGAACTTATGAAAAATCTCCCTTCCAATTCGACGCGAAGTCGTGTGATATCAATATGCCGAGGGTGAAGGACAAGTTCCGTACGTCGAGTGCTCTTCACCGCGTCGCCGCGGTATGAAGTCCGAAACAAGTTCCCCGCGCAACTGACTGTTGTTATCAAAAGCTCCTAAATATTGTCAATTAATGAAATCCCGAACGCCTTTTACGGCAAGGAGGCGGCATACGAGGCCGACCATTCATACAGCCTGGTCAGATGGTTAACGGGCATCTGTCCGGTCTCTATGTGGCGCAGCGGCATTGTCCAGCTGAGTTATTCCAGCAGGTATATTCGGCCGCCGGTCCGCAGCCCGACAGGCAAGGGCAAAGATCGCCTATGTACGGCGGAGGGACGCTGGCGCCGGTGCGACGGTTCGGGGGACTCGCTGAAGTCGTCGCTCGGTCGCCGACAGGGCCTGTAACGGGGGACATCCGGGTGGGCAGCAGCCCCAATCCGATAAGATTGATCTCCCTCCGATCGACAGTGTGCGTTCCCAGGCAAAAATTAAGAACGCAGAGAACCCTGGAACAACGCGCCTGCGAGCCAACGCTTGTTCGACGGGCCTGCGCCCATACCCAAGTCAAGCCAGGGCACCGTGTCCCATCATCACATCCCAGCAGCGTCCCAAACGCCTCAGTGACCGGTGTGAGTTTGGCGCGCAACGCCACCGCCATGCGCAGCGGTCGCAGCTTGCGTCGTCGGTACCACCCTCGAATTCGAGACTGGATTCATCAGAGCCATCGCATTTGCGCGATATGTAGGACACGTGGAAGAGGCGCGCTCGGAGTGACTACGCTTCAAGCTATGTTTAAGCACTGACGAAGTCTCCCCTACTGTGGAGATTAGTTTCTTCCTCGGGACGCCGGAATTGGGAATCTGTCTGATGAGACATTCTCGAGGTGCACAGATACCATACATGGGAAAATTCCCCAGTCAGGATCGAAAGCCTGTGGGACACGGAACGGAGAGACAGGCCGACTGGAGAGCGAGACAGCCCGGGGGAATCCTGGCGCCTGAGAGACTCTTCGATGAATGAAAGAAAATGAGGGAAAGCTCCAGTAGTCAAGCCAAGTTCATGGCGAGCGAAGTCAGAGATGGGACCACCTAAGCGGCCTCGCTGCGAATGCTGTTGGGGAGAGCACCAATCATCGCAGGGGACGCGTCACCTCCTTATGACAGTGGTTACCTCAGAAAACAAGCCGATCCGCTTCGCCTCGCTCGGGGCCGCCGCAGGAGATAACCAGCGCAAGTGACTCAGCAGGCGATGTCGCACAGCAGCGGGGCTTGTGCGGGAAGTCTATGGGTGCATCTGCGCAGGGATCGAGGCGTAATGGAACTCTGAAGTATGTGTCCCAGCGAAATAAACCCTGGGTAGTTTGCGAGTGCCTGCCAGAAAACGCGAGGCTACCGGAGGGGAATGATAGGATCGGCGTGCTGCCTCTGATTAGAGTTGATTTGGTCGCAGCAGAGGGGCTAGAAGCTGGGTCGCCGCCAGATTGCTGGGCCTTGTTCTGTTTTGGGAAAGTCTACACAGTTTTGGCCAAGTAGATTTTGAAGAGCGACGAGTCGAGGCCTCCGTCGTTGCGCGGGTTCAGTGGCTGCAGAAGAGAGCGGTCCGCCGTTGCGTAAAGACGGCTGCAGACGGAAGGCGGACATATTTTTGCGGCGGCGGAAGGAAGTTGAAAGCCGGGTGCCTGAGTAGTAGCCGAGAACAGCAGAAAAACCAACCATTTCGAGTGAGAGAAATGATACAGGCGATGGGCTCGAGATGTTTTGGCCAACATTCACACAGAGGGCTTGCTCGCCGGCACAAAATGGACATAAGAGGAAGACTGCCAGATCGGACAGGGTGCTCAGCGTTCGGAATAGAATACGAAGACCGGCAGACGACTTTGTTGGCTCGGCAGGTTGAAAAATCGACGATCGAGGAGACGTTTTGCTTCCTCGCTGCGTCCACGTCAGTCAATAAAACCTCCACTGCGATCGAGGAAAAAGTGTTCTTGAAGTTGAACCACAACACGCGTTTGAGCTGCGGTGGAATTGGGTTTGAGAATGATCTGAAACCTGGCCTATCCACGGAGTTGTGGATTCGCCCCGGACATTGGGAAATTATAGGGATCCTCCTGAATCCCGCCAGGGGATTTCACTGCGGTCGGTTGGTTGTCGGACATGAAACACACGTTCGCGCGCCAGACAGGTCACGCCATATGTCGGGGGGTCACGCTTTGTGACCTCATCCTTTCCTCTTTGCTCCACGACGCTGAGAGCGGACAAGGCGCACTCACGACCGCTTTCACGACCCCGCGCGATACCCAAGAGTCTCTCCCGCATTCTCGCTATCTCCTCGTCGATCTTTTAACCTCAAAGGACCCTCTGATAGTGACGTTCATTTAACAATGTGGTGCGTACGGCCCCCGCTTCTCAGACCGGATACCGTGTGCTCACTGAGCCCAGGTGTGACAACTGTTTACTCGTTCTTCCTCTGGTGCGCTGCGTGGACCATCGTCCCGCTGACCTGAGCTGACCGTGTGAATTCATTGCAGAGAGCCGGCGCAATGGCTTGGGGTGTTATAATCGCTGTATGATTAGCTTTTTTTCTCTTCTCCCCGGACTCGTGGACTTAGCCCGGGCCAGATATACAGTCTGGGCGGTGGTATTTTCCTCCTGAAGTACGGCCAATATTTCTACTTCTTTTCTCCCGAATGGTACGACAGTTGCTTTAATTTCCACATCCTGTCCGTTAATGTTTTCCCGTTCAGGTCAATATACGGCGGTATTTCGATGGGTATCATGGGCGTCGCTATCGTCACCATTGGAGCACTGGCTGTTGTAAGTACCGGCGGACAAGCCCCTATGTTCCGGTGCTGACGGTTTTTATTTCCGCAGCGATCCTACACCTTTGCACGGACCTCGCAGTTCATATGGCCGTTCGTCATTGTCGCCTCTGCTATTAGAGCGATTATCATGATTGTGCAGCTGAATCGGGGGTAGGCCTTGTTTCATTTCATTTCGCGAGCAGTCCCGTCTGACTCACTTTTCTATTGTAGGAAAGAGAAGATCGAGTGGGAGTGTGACAATGGCGGGCAGCTTTACTGGGAGTCGGTCGCAGCGAACATCTCGACGACACCCGCATTCCCGACAGAGTTCTGCATTGTCGGGTTCCCGTCCATCAACACAGGGTTCATCGTGTCGCTGCTGATAGACCTGGTCTTCCAGGTATGTTAACTGCCTAGACCTAATGTGGCGGACAGACGCTGATGCGGACGTCGCATGCAGATCTACATGTTCTTCCTAGTGTGGCGCTTCTGTGCGAGACTTGTGCACTATTCCGGAATGAAAGGACCATTCGGAAACGGTAAGCTCGCGCGATGTGCCGTAAAGTGACTTGGGCTGATTGCGCGCTAGGATACTACAACGCATAGGCGGTGTCCGTTATCGTGTGCGCTTATCAAGGACTGTTCTTGCCTTGTTTCTCTGTTTATTCGACCGTTGACTGGTACTACTTACGACCGTTACGACGTTGCTAATGACTGCTAATGACATCGACCGCCTTTTGTTTACAATGACTTATTACCTCTACGCCTTCGTGTACCTTGTTTGCGAATATACTGCGTTACCCGCAAGTGAAATGAAAAGCATGCTGTGGGATTCTACGGGATTGCCTCGGTGTCCGGGGCAGGGCCACCGGAGACGGAGCTGGACTGGGACGAGATCCAGGTCGAAATCACAGATGGGGAATCATGAGATTGGGCTGCATCCGGAATCCTGGGCGCATCTTCTCCCTTTGACCAAATGCCCCCGGGTATTCCTCGAGTATAAATACTTCCGCGGAACTATTCCCTTCTTTATTCCTCCCCCCATCCTCCTCCTCCTCCTCCGTCTCCCTTCCGCTCTCCTCCTCCTCCTCCTTCGCTGTGCTGCTCCTTGCTCCATCTCTTTCGTGTCTTCCAATTCCAAGCCATCCAATCGACCCTCATCTCTAGTCTCAATGGAATTCGACCACGCACCAAAGACCCCCTCCTACATGGACGCAATGGACACCAGCTTCTCCTACATGGACAGCGAATATCTCCGCTACCCGCCCTCGCCATCGTCCTTTGACCAGTCCATCGACCGTGAGTGCTCGGGTTCTTTCAATTATTCTGCAGTGCCACTGACGATCTTTGCTGTATATAGTCCCCCCGAGTCCTACGACGTTCAGTTCGCTCCACAACCACATGGGGCTCGCCCACACCCTGAACGAGGCGTACTACTCGTCGTCCCCGCCAGCCGCCCCGACCCCTCTCGCTGCACCGTTTAATCCGCCGACGCGCCCGTACACGCCCCTCGACGGAGCAGGCATCTCTCCGCCGTCTCTCGTCGGGCCTTCGTACACCCTCAGCGCCGGCGAGATGTCGTCTGACGGCCTCACCTCTGGTCGTCGGAGTCGTGGCAGTGGCTCGCACTCGCCCCCCGCGACGTTCCCTAATGCCGCCTCCGTCCCCCGCGCCCTCTCGTCGCATCGCTTCAATCCGATCGCCTCCCCGGCGACACGCACCCGCGCCCCGCGCAGGAAGCCCACACGCCGCGACGACGACAGCGACGAGGAGGATGACGACTTCCAGCCCACGACCAACAGCCTCGTGGGTGGCGCCGACTCGCGCCGCGAGACTATCCGCAAGCAGCGCATCGAGTCGGAGCAGCGGAGACGGGACGAGCTCAGAGATGGATACGCGCGTCTCAAGGACACCCTCCCGACCACTAACCAGAAATCGAGCAAAGTCTCCCTTCTTGACCGAGGTCTGTTCTTGCCCAACTTCGATCTGCTTCGATCACTCACGATGACTTTTTATTTTCAGCAACGAACCATGTTCGGAATCTCGAGATCGCAAAGGGAGAGCTGGAAAAGAGGCTGAAAGAGGCCGAGTCAGAAGTCAAGCACCTCCGTCACATCAACGAGGTCTTGAGCGTCCGTGCTGTCAACCAGCAGCGCGGCATCTCCTCCTTCTGATTCCCCCCTCTGGCGTCTCGGTGGTCGGCCGCCCCCAGAAAAAAAACTTCAAAAAATCCACACTCATCGACCCCCCAAAAATCACTCGGCTACCTTCTCGAGATTCCGGATCCCTGTCTGGACAGGTGACGCTGCTTGATTTATGACCATGGACCCCTCGCATTATTGTATATATCACGCCAATCATCCTCCACCTTCCCCGCGGCGCCCATGTCCTGCGGACCCTTCTAGCCATTCCGCCGCCTTCCACGCTAACGCGACCGATAGAACGCCTCTTTGCTGCCGCGCCGCACGCGTCCTTCACGGCATTTTGGACTGCGAGGCTCGGACCTGTGGTCTGACCTTCGCTCCCTCCTGCTTGCCGCCACCGACGTGGAGATTCCCGAAGAACCCAGACGACGACGATGGACCCCGGATCCCCGGTCGATGCTTTGCTAGTTGACACGACACCCACACAAGACTCAGGCAGAGCTTGAGGCGCAACATCTCCCTCTCTTAACTGATGAGCGGAGTGCGTGCTTCGCCCTGCCTGTGAAGCTTTCTTGTACCCCACCCCCTTTTCACCCGTCGCTTGTCCTGCATCCCATCCCGAAATCCTGACCACTCCATCAACGCGCTTGAGGCGACGACCACTTTGCTGTGGTTCCGTGCCTCGCGTGTGCCGATACACTGGCGTCACCCCTCGTCTCTTCTTCCCGATTCTCAGTCCCGTTCTACCCTCGCCCCCGCTGGTCCGCGCCGTTGCCAATTTACTAATGGCCTGTACATACGACCGCGCCCGCCCGACACCCGCCGCCCCGCCACGCATCGCAATTGACTTATTATCCTTATGTCCCAAACTGTTTCAGTATACATGTCTTACCACGCCCTGCTCTCCTCGCCTCGCTATCGCCTCCTTCGCTCCGCCGCGCGCGCACCCAAGCGCTTGATCACCGCGCCGCCGCGCCCTTGACCCGTCCCCTGTCCTCCCCGCGCCCGCCCGCCAGTCACGCACGCAGCTGGACGCGCCGCACGCACTGTCCGGATGGTGGACGCACGCCCGAGGCCTCGGCACCCACCCAACCACGCACGCACGCCTGTCCCCCGATTCCGATTACCGACACGCACCGACCGACCGACCGACACACGACAGCAGCCCAGCCGACAGCGGCGCGACGCGACGCGACGCGACGCCCCCTCGTGACGGGCCAGCTCTCCGAGCGGGCGCGCTGCTTGCCAGTCTCCTGTCCCTGTCTCAGTCTGGCATCCTGTCCTCAGTCCGTCCGTCCGTCCGTTTAGCCGCCGCGCTGCGCGTGGCGCGTCGCATCGAATCGTCGAATCTAGCGGACAACCAAGGCATCGACCGCGAGCCTGGCGCTGCTCGCGCGTCCCCGTGTTGGGGTCATGGGGTGTCACGACGCCTACGCTATGCCCACCCCGGCGCCGCCCCTGCCCAGCGCGGGGCGGCGGTCCGCGACTTATGTATGCTGCACGTCTCCTCACCCGCTGCTACTGCGACGCTGCTGCTGCTGCTGTTCCTTGCACGCGCCGTCCCGCTCCGCTCCGCCTACTTACCGACTACGCAACCTGTACTTATCGTTTTGTTGGAGATTTTTGCTGCAGCGCTTGTATGTAGTACGATTTCTGTGTGATCTTACGACGCAATGAAACGATTTCTGTATATTATTATTGCATGGTTCTGACTCTTGAGATGATTTTCTACGACTGAGTGCTACGAAGATAAGGAAGGAAGGGACTTGAAGCTAAAGCCACTGGAATGAATGAAGATTATCAAGTCCCGAGATTGGCGGTTTCTGTGACGCAGAACGCGGGGGACTTCATGGGAAGTAAAGCTAAGCGCAGGGACGGGGACTACTGTGAAGACTCTGCGAAGACTCAGACGGTGACTGCACTCGGGACTCGGGCCCGCAATATCGAATAATCGATGGCGGTGAATCCGAATATTAATTGAGAAAGCCACGACGCGTCCCACTCCGCTGATACGCGTGCCTTGTTGCTCCCCTCCACGCACCCACCGATAACATCTACCTAGCTACCCGTCGCCCATCTTACCAAACCCACACAGGATGAGCGATACCGCAGCCCTGCGCCGGCAGCTGAAGATCAAGGCTGGGTCCACGGCGCGGTGAATGTCTTTCCTTGTCTTTTCCGTTCTCCGTTTCTCCGCTCCGTCTCTCTTTCGGCGGTTCCTCCGTCCCCGTCTTTCTTGCATTCACACCGTGCCCGACCCCCCGATCTGACCGCGCTTGTGTGTTTTCATTCGTAGGCTCAAGAAGGAGCACGAGCTGTATCAGAAGGAGCTGGTCGATCAGAAACTGAGGAAGGACAAGCTCGTCGCGGAGGGCGCGGAGGAGTGGCATATCAATAATGCTGTAATTCGCTCGACTACATCCAAATATCTACTATGCATTAACACGCCGCGCAGGGCAAGATGATGGACGAGTCGGAGAAGATGATCAAGGACGCGGCGGAGCGCTTTGGCAAGGCGTTCGAGGAGCTGAGGGAACTCGTTGTGCGTGTCTGTCTTGGGGGCACGAATAGTAACGGACGGACGGACGTGCTAACTTTTGCCTCCCGTAGGTGTCGGCGAAGAAGGACCCGGAGCTGCAGGAGGACGAGGCCTTCCTCAAGGCCGAGGGGATCTTGGAGGAGGCCGCTTTGTAAGTAGGTGCGGTGGTGCGAGAGCTGCGAGGAATGGCGCGAACGGGCGAACGGTACACGAAGAACGCCAACGCCTTTCAGGGGGTTACTAAATTGAACGCGAAGAGAAAAAGACACTGTATCCTGACTCACCTGTACTCGGTATTCATTCACTCATTCCTGCCTTGTGTCCATGTCCACGTCCGTCGAGTCCGAAGCTGAAGCCTGCGGATCGTTTCGCTGCTGCTGCTGCTCGGCCTTGAGCCGCCGCAGCGCGTCGAGGATGCCCTTCCACGCGTCGCGCTCGATGCGCTCCTCCTGCAGCCCGCGGTTCTTGCGGCTGCCCTCGTCCGCGGACGGCAGCCCCACGCCGAGCGACGGCGGGACGAAGTTCGGCGGCGGCGCGTTAATCGCCGAGGGCGCGATGCGCGAGTGCCGTATGTGCGCCAGCGAGGAGCGGATCGCGATCTGGATGAGCTGTTGTCGTGCGCAGCGTATATGAGAATCGTCGTCTCGTGGATAGAAACGAAACGCACATCGAGTCGCTCAAAGTACTCGCTGACCTCGAGCACGAACTGCTCCGAGCGCTCGTCGCCCTGCGGGAGAGTGTCCTCAGGCGAATCCGTCTGCGGCAGTGTGAGGAGGGAGATGGAAGAGGCGGCCAGCGCGAGGAGGCGCGTTATGTCCTGGTGCAGCCAGTTAGATACTTGTTGTACGGCGACGGCGCGCGTTGGAGGCGCACTTTTTCGACCTGGCCTAGCGCAAAGATTTGGCGGGCGGTACGGCTTGTTGTCCAGATAGGATCGATTTCGAGCGCGTCGGTTTCTTCGTCGGTCTTGGAGGACATCATGGTTGAGACCAAGTTCTTAGTTGGATCAGCTGCGTCTCTTTCTCCTGCTATGCCATCCGAAATCCTATTGTTGGACCTATCCTATGGCGCCTACCACCTACCTCTAGTCAACGAATACAAAACAGCGTGAACAAGCGACAAATTGCGCCAGGCAAGGGCCAGCAGGAGGTTTTTCAACGCGATAATTACACCAAGATGCTGGTTTACTATGCTTAGTCGCTCTGTGTCAGTCTGTGTCCATGAACTAGTCAATCTGCTAGCTCGCAGGGGCTCCATAGACTGCTCCTCTGATATCTTTCCGTTGGTTTGGGGCTGGCTGGTAACAGTCTGATGATTGATTTGGACCTCGCTTGTGTCTTCAGACACTCCTCCCCCGACCAGCCCACCCCAGATGAGCAAAACACAAGGTACTCCTCATAGAGTTTCCAATGGCACCCTCATCTCCGCCCCGCCTATACTTCGGCAGTCCATCTTCGCCTCGACTGGCGCTCTCGCTGCATTAAGCACGCATTTCGCCCTCCGTACACTCTACCGCTCCACACCCCAGCCCGCGCTGCATTACTCGACCCTGGGGTCCGCGGTCCGATTTTGGGTATTCGACCTCGCGCGCCTGCAATGCGAGCACTCGGGCGTGAAAGACCCCGCGCTGAGGGGCGCGCTCAGTGGTTCGCTCGGCGGCGTTGTGGAAATGGTGCTCCTCCGGGGCATCCAGCTTAGTCGCACGGGCGGTCAAGCAACCTCGCTCATCCGGCCCGTGGCAGACCATGGCGCGCTGCTCTTCGTGGCGTTTGGGACCTACTCGTTCCTCGCCTCGCGCTACTCGCCCGACGCGCACCCGCCCCGCCCGCTCCCGCTCGTCTTTGTATTCGGGGCCGCAGCTGGCGCCGTCAGCGCCGGCGTTATGACCCTCTGCAAGACAGCCAACCTGCGCGCCGCGACCAAGGCCTTGCCCATGGGCTCAGTGCGCGTCGGAATGACCATCGGCACGCAGGTTTGCGCTAGCAGTGTGATCTTGGAACACACATCTGCGGCAAGGTGACTTTGCACTCGACCGTGAAAGTCTCTGGGTCGTTCTCTGGGTCTAGCGCGAAACTCAGGTTTAGCGTCCTACGCACCCACCGAAGACGGGTGTTCGAGGTCGCCCGACCCTCCCTCTCCTCTGGAGATGGAGACCGCCCACTCGGATCCATTACAATGTCCCCGCACTCTGCACGCGTCATCAAGAGGGTTAGAACGTCTGGTCCTAACGCGAAACCCTTTCCGGATGCCAACCAATTCACGGCTGCCCAGCCAGCTCCCATCCCCGTCTTCACCACAACGAAGACCCTAATGAGAGTGTCCGGAGCATACATTTGGCGTTGTGTATGTAGTTTACGGGCCCCGCTATTTTCCTTGATGGGACCACTGCGGTTATAATACAACCTCCTCCTCTTCCCCCCAATTGTCTTAGAACCGAACCCAGTCAAGGACATAAGATGTTTATTGCGTGTTTGTCTTGTACTGGTACATTTATTCGACACCGTTCTACTCAATAGTTGCTTTCATACTCGTTCCTGCGCCCGTACTCCTGCTCCCGACCATACTCCTGCTCCCCGCCGTACCCCTGCTCCTCGTTGATGTTCAGGCGCTCCGCACCAAACGTCTCGTCGCTTTGTCCGTACTCCTGGCCGCGAGAAGAACCATACGCAGGCTCCTCAACCCTACCATACTCACTCTGCTCTTCCCTGCCATACCCGCCTCCCCGCTCTTCTCCCCGCCCGTACTCGCTTTCCTCCGCCCTCCCATACCCAGAAGCACCCCGGCCCGCCGACGACTCGTACGCAGGCTCCTCGGACCTCCCGTATCCAGAGCTGCCACGCCCCGCAGACGCGTAAGCGCTCGCCTCCTCGTTCCTGCCATACCCAGACCGCGCCGCGTCACCCCCGTACGTCTGCTCCTCGGACCTTCCGTACCCCGCGCTCCTGCTGCTGTTATCGCGGCCATAGGACGCGGATTCGTCGCGGGATTCGTACTCGCGGCGCGCCGGCTCCTCCGCGCGGCCGTATCCAGAAGAACCGGAGTAGCGCTCTTCCTGGGCCGGCTGGGTGTAAGCCGGCGCGTAGCCGCTGCTTTCGGTGCGCTGGTACGACTCCTCGGTGTTGTCGTTGTCGTGGCGGTGAGATTTATGGTGGTGGCCGTGGCGGGGCTGCTCGCTCTCCTCGTTGCGGCGAGAGCTGCCGTACTCCTCCGTCTGACCATAGCTCCCCGTGCGTTCAGAACCCCGCGAGTACTCGTTGTTGCTGGAATACTCGTTCCTGCCGCCTTCGCTCTGGCGATAACTCTCCGTGCGCTGGGATCCTCTGGAGTACTCATCGTTGCTGGAAGAATACTCGTTCCTGCTACTCTCGTTCCTGGAATACTCGTTATCGTTCCTGCTCGAGCCGTAGTCTTCGCTCGGACGGGAGTACGAAGCTTGGGTTTCTGCAAGACACACGTCAGCTGGAGTCCACCTTGGTCCCACTCGACGTACCGCCATACTGCTGCCCGCCCCCGCCGTAGCTTTGCTGCTGCTGCTGCTCTTGGGGGCGACGCTGCGGCACCGCCCCATGTCCACACCCGCCGTACCCCGCCTCACTAAAGTCTTCGTTCTCCGACCCAAGACGCTTGTTCTTGCCGTTGCGCACGCTGTCCTGCATACGCCAGAGTCAGAATTAGGAGAAAGAATTTAGATGACAACAAACCTTGGTCAACGCATCGATAGTCTGCCGCGCCTCGTCCTCGCCCAAGCCGCCGAGCCAGCGCTCCATCGCCTGGAACATGGCATTCTGAATGCCAGAACGACCGGTCGCGTAGTATGGGTGGTGGAACGCCTCGAGAATCTATAACACGCTCCGAGTCAGTAATGACAAGGAATGAAGACAGGTACAGTACGGACCACATCGACAGCTTGCGAGGGATTGCTGTTGTCCGACCAAGCCTGGACGATGATCTTGACCGAGTGCTCGACCACGAGCATGGCGATCTTGCCCGCCGGCTCATTCAAGATGAGACCGAAGTGGTCCTGGAACAATGTCAGCTTTAGGAATAAAAACGATGGCCGGAGATGCTGACCTTGGAGAGCAAGCTGTGCGACGGGTCGGAAGCGCGGGGGTTGTCGAAGACCTCGTACTGGTCCTCCGAGTTGATAACAGCTTTGCTGCCTTCACCGAGGACGGACGTTGCCTGTTGCAAGAGGGGCTACAGAAAATAGCACACAAAATGAGGCTCAAGCTTCAACGCAAATCGGCGATCCTTACCGTGATCCAAGGTGCAATAACGGTGTAGACGTCTGTCGTAAGTAAAGTCAGAAACATAAACGCAGTGGAAGGGAAGAATACGGACAAGCATTGAGCGCGTTCGAGAGCTGATCCATGAGACTGTCAAGCCCCGGAATCATCTCAATCTTCTCCAGGATCGACCGCATCAGCCCATCACGCCACTTGAGCAGCTGCAGCAGCTTCTGCTGCACCTCGGGCGGGGCGACGTTGTCCGGGTCGAAGTTGTACGCCTTGGCCTCCGCGTGCAGTTGCTCGCCTTCGTCCATCTTGGAGTCCCCGCCCCCGATGGGAAGTTTCGAGAGAATCGACTTGAGAGCGGAGACGTTCGAGTTGTCCCCATTCTGGGCGTCGTTCATCTTCGACGCCAGGTCGGTTACACTGGCTTGGCTCAATTTACTGAATACACCACGATCAGCGAATTCATTGGCGCGGAGAAAAAGAAATCGACCCACTCTCCAGCTTCACCCATGAGACTGAGAAAAAGAACACGCTCAGCGCAAATTAATGAGATGGCAACTATTTTTACCTGTGCAAGAAATCTGCGCCCCCAAACGTGCCGGTAACGAGCGGTGGCGCTCTCCCACCGGGCGTCTCGATCTCCGTAGCATCGCCGACGTGGCAGAACACTTGAGAGTACCCCATCTTGCGGAGCGCGATCTCGACCCAGTTGCTATGGGCCAAGAGATCTTCGAGCGTGTGGAGGCCGGTGCCTAGGAGCCGGTAAGCCTCGTAGAGCTCCGGGCCATCGCGACCTTGGGCACGGCGCCCCGTCTCGATGCACGCGGTCAACACGCGGCGGATGTGAGCCGTCGAGGTGTCCCATCCTTGGTTCTCAGATGCTGCATCGGGTTGAGTGACTGCATGGAAAGTGAAGAGAGACGCGAACCCATGTAGTTCTGAAGCCCGACGACATGAGCTGGGAATGCGGAAGAAGGGATTCCAAGAAAATACCTTCATCCCGGTCCGCTGGTCAATCTCAAGTTCGCGAGGATTGACGGGAGGGCGAAGCTTGGGGTGGAACCGGCGGGGATCGCCTTCTTTTTCGCCGTAACCTCTGAATGATCGCTGTTAGAATGATTTACGAGGCCACCAAAGAGTCCTTACTTGGGGTTGTCGATATGTTCCTGCAATATATGGTCAGTTGGGGATGAGTCCCAAGTTAAACGTGTACGCACGACAGGCAAGTACACCCCAAGACGCTCAGCGGTGACTTGAAATTCTTCCGTGGCAAATCCGAAAGTCTGTGGCGTAGCATGAGTATATTCTGTAAGGATAATACATCGCGACTCACCATGAATCCAAGGACGGACACGACAAGGACGAGACTCTCCGCCGTGAGCTTGCTCAGCCCGCCGATATCCATTGCCTGAGAATAATCTCTTAACCAATTTCCCTGTAACCAGTCAGCAGAGCCATTCAAGAGATACCACGCAGAGACGTACAAAGTAGACTTTCTTGATGTCGCCACTGGAGAATTTGGGACCGCCAGGGCCAGAAGTAGCGGACTTGATAAGGTTCTTCGCAAAACCAAAGAGGTTGTCGCTATTGGCACTCGCTGCCGCGGCGTGGCCCGCACTCTTTGCGAGAGTGGAAAGGATGTTCTCGATGTCTCCATGACGGAAAGCCTTGTCTGGAGGGGCATATGATAAGGGCCGATGGCAACGAGAGGTTTCCGACGGTACTGACCATTGAGAAACGCGAAATCCGGGATATCACCTGCGCCGAAGGCATGCACGGTCTCTGGGAGGAGGACGAGCACGAGAGTGATCAAGAGGAGCGTAGTTGTAAAGTTTTGTGAACCGCTCATGGTGGTTCGATGTAAGGAGCGAAGACAAGACTAGACCAAGCAAAGACCAAGCTTGATCGATATCGAAGCCGAGATGTCTTGGCGCAATGATGCCATTGCTACCACGCCACTGGGATAATTTTCTGTGCGATTTTGCAAGCCATCCTGTATACATGTATCTGAGGCTACGCTCGAACAAGCTTTCGATTCTCGAGCGCTCAAGTGACAAGCGGTAAATCATATCCGCATTTGGGAACTGATGTACCTCGAAACAGGATCCGGCGGGATGCAGTGGGAAAATTTGAGACGGTTGGAAGGCGGCAAATTAGACTGTCGCGCTCTATCACGATTCCCGGGACTTGCAAAATATTCGCAGGATGAGGAGAAGTTCCCAAAAGTATCATGTCGATACATCGAAATTCGCGTGAGGGCGTTGGCAGCACTGCTGTAGGTACAATTTTATTTTATCAGCAAACTTCAAGCATGGAATTCCTTAGAGTTCCCGTGTAGTTGTTTTGTAGACCACGAAATCAAGGATCCAGATGACCTGACAAAGATTTCAAGAATCAGCGCCGCGAAGCCACAACAGGTATCCAAATTTGAGAGACAAAAATTGTGGGATTACTTGGAGGATGATAGGGCGGGCACTGCACGGTTCTCTACATCCCAGACTGTCTGATTTACTTTTACTTCACCTCGAGGTTCCTAATAATTGGTCCAGGTCGGACCATGAAATTGGAATGGTTCTTGCCGTTTCCAGAGGCACATGTAGATCTCAGCCCGTCGTTGATCTCCTTGCTGGAAGCTCCACGCAGCGTTGAATAAGGCGAAGGTCAAGATAATCTGGCCGCAACAATCACATGCAATCAATATGTGGCGTCGGCATCAGTGGCGATGAAGCGGCGTTTCCTAATGTACTTACGGCGCATTTAGCCCAGACTGCCGCCTAAAAACACTTGGGAGCCTCCGTAACAATACTAACGGGTCGTCAAACATATGTTGCATTTTTTTTGATCAATAGGCAAATGGTGGGTAAGGACAGGAACGGTCACGAAAAGCTTGAGAACAGAGCCACAACGCTGCAAAACGCGATATGCGACGAGGATGTTATCCCTCGAGGGCAAAGAAGAAGAGATATTATCGCCGTCACAGAGAGACGTGCGGTGCCAGCTGTTAGGGGATGCACAACTACAAAATCAATTCCAAGGGAAATGGGCGGACGTACGTGGCCGAGAACGGACCACGGACAACAACACGAGAAGAAAAAAATCTACAATTGAGGTGCTCACGGTAGTCGCCAGCACAGGTCCTACGGGGAAGAGGACAGTCAGTAAATGGGGAAGGTAAACGGATGGATAGGCATGAGGGAGGGGCATCAGAGATCTTGGTGGAAAGTGTAGTCTCATTGGGCCGGAGCCCTCTGAAGTAGCAAATATATTTCGTGTAGCATCATATGCAGGGAAGGGAGAAGAGAAATAGAGACCAGTAACGCGTGGGTAGTGGCTCACCTCAAGGTTTTTTCATGGTGCTCCTCGATTCGACGTATAGCCAGTACCCGGTACAGGTCCTATAGTCAAGAAGATAGTCAGTAACTGTATAAAGGGGACGGATACGCATGAGTAAAAAAAAAAAAAGACATCAGAGATCTTGGTGGAAAGTGTAGTCTCATAGGGCCGGAGCCCTCTGAAGTAGCAAATATATTTCGTGTAGCATCATATGTGGGAAGAAGACGAGGAATAAGGAAGGACCAATAGCTCACCTTTATTGCCCACAGACATATTGGCGACGTCGACGAAGCAATCTGAAACCACGGGCTGGTCAACCAGAGTGTCGATTCAAACTGACTTGCGTTGGAGTGAAGCCTGATGACAATTGCAGAGACAAGGAACTCATGCGGAGGCCAGTGCGTGCAAGGTTGTGGTGGAAGAAGGAAAGACAGAACGAGGTGAAGTCTGAAAAAAACATCGACAAAGTCAACGATCAAAAGGTCAGCTGACCATACGCGACTTGCACCGCACTCCCATTTACGACGCGACCCAACTCACCATGGGGACTTCCGACGCGCCCCAAGCATTGGTCCCCCCTCAGCTCCTCACTGAGGCTCTCGGATTCTCGCCGCAGCTTCTCCTCGACGACATCATCAACGTCGCAAATCACGCAGTGCAGGATGGCGTGAACGGAACGGAAGACTTCCTGCAGCAACGCGCTGGACAGCTCGGCGAGATGGACGGAACGCAGGAGATCGAACAGGGACTCGTTGCTTTCCAGACTCTCCTCGAGTTCCACACGGACGTCGCCTTCGACTTCTTCGAGGCCTGGTCGCTACGAAACATCTTTGCCGTCCCGGCGGACCTGCCGCTCGTGCTCCCCCATCACGAGCACCTAGATCTCACCCATACGCCGGAACGAGAACAGGAACTCATGGACGAGGTGGAGCGACTCCGGAATAGCCTCGAGAATGTATGTATGTTTCGAGTTTGGATGACCTCTGGCACTCACCCACACCCCCCTGAAGCAACGGAAACTCCGGCGCCAACTCATCCGTGCCAATCACCGAAAAAGCGTCGAGCTGGGGAAGGCCCGACAGCTTTTCGACAACTTGGCCGCATACGAATCCACCGTCGCAGCCCCATCACTCCCCGGCGCTCTCATGGAGATGCAGAAGTCGGTATCAACGCTCCCTGAGCTGGAACCTGCCACTATATCTGCGCTTACCCAGTTCCGACTCACGGAGGCGGGGAAAAGACAATGGGAGCAGGGGAAGACGGGGTATATCAATTGGGCTGTTTCGCAGCTTCTGGTCAAGGCGAAGGAGGACGGAGGCGGCGAGCTCCTTCCGGACGTCGCAAACGCGGAGATGTTCCGAAGGGCAAGCGCGGCAATGGATGAAGTCGCCAGAGGTTTAGACGACGAGGAGGACGACGTCGAGATGGAGGAGGAGGAATGAGCAGACGCTGGGTGAGTTCGTTTGCTACAAGCGTCCTGCTACTCTGAAACAACAGTTCGGGCAGCCTATCTTATTCTATCAAATGTATTGGTATGTATATCCTGTATCTGTTCGTCAATGTATGTGCTTTCTGGAGCAGTGTCTCATGGTATTCACGACGGAGTTGGTGACTGCGACTCGAAAAAGAATTAATCTGTACACGCAATACAGCCCGCGCAAGTACATCTATAATCCCATCTATGACATCTATAAACTCTTCAACCTCCGCTCCTTGTTCCCAATCGCTCTCTTTTGCGTCTTCAACTCCGCCCCAAAGGCCTCCTTCGTCGCCTTCTTATCTGCTCTCCTTGCCTGGCGCTCCTCTTTCACCGCAGCCTTCCTAGCCTTCTTCTCTTCCTTGGATTCGTTTCTATCGCGTTTAACGGTTTCGACCCGAGGCCGGTCCTCGTCGTCCGAAGATTCTGAGTCGTCGGAATCAGAAGCGAAGGTGACACGACCCTTGGGTTTCGATGCCGATTTAGCGTCCACTTCAGCGGCGACGAACGGGAGGCCGGTTCGGGGGTCGAGATGGATCTTGGGCACGGGTTTCTTGGGATCTCGAGCTCGGATAAGGCGCGGGTGGTTCTCGAGGTTGGAATACGTCGCTGTGCGTTGCTCAATGTATGAATCGAGAGAAAAGGACCGAACTCACTGAGAATGGTCTCGCAATCCCACCGGTCTTTCCGGTCGTCGATGTCAAACGGCATTAATATGGCGCCCTCCTCGTCGTCGCCGTCCTGCTCGACCCGAACGCGCTCGTCCTGGCCCATCGCCCTGCGGAGCGTGTCCAATTTGGCAGCGCCGCTGTCGCCTTCGAGTTTGGGCTTCATTTTGCGACCGAGGATTTCGAAGTCGTTGAGGAATTCGTCCATCATCGATTCGAAGTCCTGGCGCGATGTGATTAGCTGGGGCGCGTCGTCGTCGTCCTCCTCATCGTCAGAGGGTTCGGAGTCCTCGTCGGAATTGTATTCTTTGAGGATCATCTGAAGCTCGTGAGTTCACAGCCAAGACGAAGGAAAAGAAAATACCTGGTCGAAGCGCTCGTCTAGGGTTTTGAGGGCGTCATTTCGATACATCGAAGAGCTGCTCATGCTGTACCCCGAGGCGTCGCTGGTACCTTTGCGGCGTTTCTTCCCGCCGATTACCGACATTTCAGGAAGGCGGCCGACAGTGTCTCCGCCTTCTGAATCGCCATCGTCACTTTTATCCCCTGCGTCGAATTGCACCTTTTTGAACTGGGAAAACCTCGCCTCCCAGCCCGCGCTTTCGTCAACTTCCTCGTCTTCCGGTGCGGTTTGCTCGGAGAACTCAAAGTCGACCTCTTCGTCCATTCCCCGCTCGCCGTCCGCGACCAGCTCCCCAAAGAAATCATCTTCGAGATCGTCTTCCACAAACTCGTCATCCTCAAGGGCTTCCAGCACCTGGCGCAGATGAGGATCCATGTCAGGCTGGAAACCCGCGATGCTGGCCGGGACAGCCTGCTGGGATTCATACGTCCTAGGCAGTTCCGATGTCGAAGCCAAGACACCCTCCGGCAGATCCTTGAGCACGATTCCCTTGCCCTTGGGTTTTTTCGCCGCAGGAGCCTCCACCAGCACGCTTTCCACGCCGTCTTCCTGCACGCCGACCGGTCGAAGATGTTGCATGTAGTTGTAATCCGAGTCATCGTAGTACACTCCGTACAGTGCGGCCTCGCCGACGTTCGTAGACAGCGCTGACTCGGGGAGGATGTCCTCGAGCTCCGCGCGGGATTTTCCTTTCTTGTTGTTTCGCTCCAGAGGCTTTAATACATGCTGACTTGCGTCAGGGTCGTGGATGAGTGGATCTCGCTGCGACCGATGGACAAGTTGAAAGTGCTGGGCACCGGGCTGACGAAAGATCGATTTGGGAGGCATTATGAGGCCACAGGCTATCAGACGGAGGAGATGGTGGGGAAGCAAAAAAGTTGGGCGGGTATTTGCGGCGGACGTTTGCAGCCAAACAAAAGCTGATGGAAAGAAAATCAAATCGATTGAAGGCGCGAGCTACACTAAGGAGCTAAGATGCCGGCGTAGTACGGTGTAGCTACGCAAAGAAAAAGTAGCGAAGATATCATTCGCCGGATACGTTCGTGCGCCGTGCTCAAGAGTATCCAGTCTGCGTCTGTACTCTGCCTGGTGGGTGACGGGTATATCTGATAGACAAGTATAGGGTGACCTGGGGTAAGCAACAACGGTATACGAAAGAGAAGAAAATGAATTAACTTTCAAAAAGGGATGAGGTCAGTATAGGTCATTGTGAGTCTTGACCCCGAGTTCAAGGTCTGTGCGCTAGGTGCGTAGTGCGGCTTATCCAGGCCTAGAAGCGGCATGTACCGAGAGACTCGACAGTGAGAGCCGAAAAAAAACATGCCGTCTCGGAGGAAGCAGTGGAGGGTAGCACTTTACTCGGAAAAGTCGAAGCGGTTCGATGAGGTCGACGTGGTCAAGGGCTTCCCGGGCGATACCAGGCATGTAGCAGATCAGAGTCTATACTCGGGGGAGACGACATGATGACGGTCCCGGAGTTCCGCAAGGAAGGCATTGGGGCCCTTCAACACGGATGGGTACGTGTTGCGCTACCACCTGCAAGCGATGGGCCTGGGTTTCAGCGGGTTCGTGAGCTCCATTCGATGGTGCAGCCATTGTGCGTCTTGGGGGATGTCCTCGAGGTCTGCGCTGGATTTTCCTTTTTTTTTGCGGAACGTTGATAGTTGCATGAACGAGAGAAAACTTCCGATACGTTGTCGTCCTCCCCCCTCCGCGCTGTGTATCGTCCTCAGGCGACAATATTCAGCACATTGGGCCCACCTAGTGGTACCGTTCTCAACCCGTTAATTTGAGGCCTTGGACTTGAAACCCGGCCAGACGAAAAAAGCTACCGCCCGAGGAGATGCGCAAACGCACCCGTGCCCGAATCTTCGCGACACGGAGTGTGGGGCTTCGGTCTCCTTGACTCCGTATGCTTCGTGAGACGTCTTTGTGTTTTGTTGAGCGCCAGATTTTGCTTGCGGGGGGTAGGCCATCTTCTCCTTCATCCGCTGCGGCAGTTTTTGCATATTCCATATTCTTCATCGTTGCTTTGCGTCGCAGTTTTTTTCTGGTATTCCGGGTCGCTCATTTTTATTTTCCTTATGGCTTTATATGCCGTCGACTGCGTCACAGACTTCTGGATTTTCTGTTTCTTGTCGTTTCTGTTTCTGTTTCTGTTTCTGTTTCTTTTTTCTCTTCTTTTTGAGGAGCGTTAAATGTCGGTGAGGGCATTCTTGCTCGCCCTTCCGTACTGTTCAGTGGCTTGAAGGGCAGCTGCATCCCAGTACTTCCGGGCTGGCATAGTCGTCTGTCTTCACCCGCTGGTTTGAGGCCTTGGACTTGGGACCTCCTTTCTTGTTGTTTCGCTCCAGAGGCTTTGATACATGCTGATAATCCATGACCCCGACGGGAGTCAGCATGTATCTTTTCTTGTTGTTTTGCTCCAGAGGCTTCAATACACGCTGACTCGCGTCAGAGTCGTGAATGAGAGGAGCCCGCTGCGACCGGTGGACAAGTTGAGAGTGCTGAGCACCGGGCTGACAAAATATCGATTTGCGAGGCATTGTGAGGCCACAGACAGGGCTATCCAGACGAAGGACATGGTGGTAGGAAGCAAGAATATAGGCTAAATACGGGTGTTTGCAGCGGACGTTTGCAGCCAAACAAAGCCGATGCTTCACGCCCTCACCGGCCAAACCAGTATTCGTTTAAACCACCGTTTCCTCCGCGACCACACACTGCTATCCGCGGAAATACTGCGCTAGAAGTGGCCTGGTCATACCTAGGCCACAATGGACAGTCGAGCCAACGCTCAACGGGAACAAACTCGTCGTGGTTTCTCCATATACGTTTCGTTTCCTGCCCACGACACGCTCGTTACTGACATATATCTCTGGTAATTACTAGTCATCAAAAGGTGGTTTTGGAGATAGACTTTTCCGGCTGTCTTTGGGTGCGTTCGCCTCACAATGCGTCGTGTTCTTCCAACCTCATATCTCTGCCAACAGGGCTATACAGAGATTACAATAGTCCCGACCAGTAAAGATCTGAAGACTATCAATCTCCACTCGCGCCAATGCAGTACGCAGTCCGCGTTCAGCGTCGTTGCTGTCCCTGACTGTCCATTTCAGCCATCCAAACCGTCACGGTGGCAAGTCACCCAGCCGAGTTCGTGCACCACGACCCGCTTGCAGGCCTCAGCGTTGGAGCACCGGGCGAGCCCCTCGACTGTCACAGACATCCGGAGCTCAAACGCAAGCTCTATTCCGCTCTGCAAGAAAGCGACGAGGGAGAACTATCGATTGCTCTTCCATCGGAGGTTGCTTTGAAGCAGTCTGGCCTTTCGGTCGTCAACGAGGGTGTGTTTGCTCCGCGTTTGTCTCTTCCTCAGCTCACAGCGCTCGTAGTAGCAACCCCAGAACCTGGAGCGCAGTCCTCCCAGACGGTCCCCGAGTTCGCTCCTATTCTCATCAATATTGCATACAGCCTCAGAAATCCGGCGGATGGGTTCCAATTTGTGGTCCCGACCGATTCGTATCCATACGTGAGTTGAGAAAGGTGTACACAGACATATGACTCACTTTCCAAAAGCGCGTCCCTCATGCGTACACGACCCCGTCGTCGCCCGACGCTGCAAGATGTTGGGTCCCTTGTATCGACAATCTCTGGGAAAAGTGTACTTGGGAGTTTGAGTTTGTTGTGCCTCGGTATCTTGAAGAAATCTCTGTGGAGGATGACGATGAGCCGACCGATGCAAGCCCGACGTTGGTCGTGTGCAGTGGGGAGCTGGTTGAGCAGGTGCGTCATCGTCTCCTCCGACTAGAGTCAACGTTGACTGGTTGCAGGTCGCGCACCCCTACAGTTCCCACAAGACCATATTCCTGTTTTCCCAAGCCGTTCTCACTTCAGTCCAACACATCGCGTTTGCTGCGGGACCCTTCCATATGTACTCGATACCCATGGACCACATCGCGGACGACGGCAACTCCTCCCAGCCGCCGATGTACGCGTTCTGCCTGCCGGGGCACGAGTCTCTCCTAACGACGTCGACTGCGTGTCTGCGCTCCGCAATGAACTTTTACACCACCGAGTTCGGCTCCTACCCCTTCGGCTCCTACAAACTCGCCTTCGTTGATGAGATGCCCGCACAGCGCTTCGACAGCTCCACGTTCTCGCTCCTCACGGTGGATCTACTCTACGGGGAAGATGCGATTGAACAGTCGCTCGAGACGCGGCATGCCTTGGCGCAGGCTTTAGCGTGCCAGTGGATGGGAATAAACATCCAGCCGAAGTTCTTCTCCGACACGTGGCTCGTTAACGGCCTCTCGCTGTACATCACCGGTCTCTTCGTCAAGAAGCTGCTCGGAAACAACGAGTACCGCTTTCGGTTGAAGAAGGATATGCAACGCGTCGTGGAACGGGACACGGGGTTAATGCCCCCAATATGTCAACCGACGCGACTCGAGCCGCCGGACGCGTCCGAGCTTGCCTTCATCAACCTGAAGGCACCCCTCGTGCTGCATATTTTGGACCGAAAGCTCGGGAAAAGCGGAACCTCGCTCGGTCTTTCGCGCGTTCTGCCCAAGATATTCCTGTCCGCCCTGACCGGGGAGAACAACACCATCTCCACCCATATGTTTCTCCGTACATGCAGGAAGGTCAGCGGAGTCGATCCGCGTACGTTTGCAGACCAATGGATCTACGGGAGCGGATGTCCGGTGCTTTCTTTCCAGGCTAGTTTCAACCGAAAGAAGATGGCGGTTGAGATTGCCGTGCGGCAGGAGTGCCCAGCGTACACGATGCTCGAGGGCAACGACCACTCCATGGCGTTGCTGAAGCCTGTGCCTGTTTTCGAAGGACAGATGACGGTGCGCATCCACGAAGCGGACGGTACTCCGTACGAGCACGTCTTGGATATTCAGTCTTCCTTCAAACGCTACGAGGTCCCCTTCAACACCAAGTACAAGCGTGTTCGGCGAAATACGAAGCGATATCTTGCACGGCAAGCAGCTGCGCAGGCCGCCGCCGAGGGAGACACGGAGGCTGCCGAGGCGATGGGGATGGTGGACATGGGTTTCGGGCTCGAGGTGTGGGAGAAGGAGAGCGAGCGGAACAATTGGAAGGTGGAGGATTGGACTGAAGAAGACGAGACTGCTATGAGCGGTGCCACGTACGAGTGGATCCGGATGGATGCCGACTTCGAGTGGATTGCGGACTTGAAGTTCGAACAACCCGATTTCATGTGGGTTTCGCAACTACAGCGGGATAGGGATGTAGTGGCTCAGCTCGAGGTATCGCCGTCTTGATGTCTTGGCATGCGCAGTATTGACACACGGACAGGCGTTACATGCGTTGGCCCAGCAGCCCACCAAGATCGTATCAAGTACGTTGACGAAGACTGTGCTGGTCTCCAACTATTATTTCCGCATCCGCTGTGAAGCGGCTGTCGCACTCGTACACGTACGGTGACTCTTTGAGCGCAGAAACATGATCCTGATATCATTTCAGTGCTCCATACCTCGGCTGGACTATTTGGGCTTGTTTCATCTCTTCAAACTTTTCTTGCGGTACTGCTATGATCCAGAGGACCCCAATCAGGATCTCTTCGCACACACCTATGTTCCCAAACCGAACGACTTTTCTGACCTGCCCGAATATTTTGTTCGCAAGGTCGGTGGTTCCTCATCGGCACAGAGTTGTGTTCACCATGTTCACAGAGCCTCGTAAACGCCATATCGCGAACCCGTTATCCGAATGGAAAATCTCCATCTGTTGTTCGGAAATTCCTAATTGACCAGCTTCGCTATAACGATAATACTTCTAATGCTGTACGTTTTTCACCCTTGATTTTGGACGGTTTTTTACGCGACATCTCGTTCAGTACGCGGACGGTTTCTACATCTGTACAATAATTTCTTCGGCAGCTTACGCCACTGTATCGACGGCTTCCCCTGAGCGTGGAGAGCTGCTGCCCTCGGAAGTTCGCACCGAATACAACGAGGAAGACGCCGAGCTTTTGAAGCAAAGCTTGGCGGAAGTCGACCGGTATCGAAATATGGACAGGCTAATACCTTCGACGCACAACAACGTGACCATCGCGGCCTTGGAGGTTGTCGTTTTTCTGTTTATCATAATATCCAGACGATTGACTCCCTGAAAAAAGTTCTATCTTGTTGTCATGGTGGCAAATCTCATCCCAAGCGCGCCAATTCAATTCTTCCCTTTGACGCGGTAAATATATGACCACGGCCCCAAGGACATCTTTCTTAAATCTCTTCAGGGAAGGAAATTATACGCAGGTCCGCATCGCTGCCTTTGACGGGCTCTTCATGACGAAGTGGTACACTCCTCCGATCATGAACTACGTTCTCGCGGTCATGGCCAATGATCCTTCAAGAACGATCCGTCGACATGTCGCACGCAACGCATGTCTGAGTTTGGCCCTTCTAGTTCAAATGGGCGAGATGAAGCTGAACTCCAAGGATCCCGAGTCCCTATTGATCGAAGAGGACGGTTCGATGCAAGATAAGAACAAAGAGGCGCGGAGAAGCGAGATGGATGCGATGATCAAGGCTCTGAGGAAAGATAAGGAGGTGGGGAAGAACGAAGTCTTCAGAGAACTTATGATGCCACTGGCGCTGTGAGTTTTCCCCCAGCAGAATGATATGACAATTGACCTGACCTTTTGTTCGCAGTGGTGCGGACGTCGATCATGAAGTTCGGTGGTGTCTGCTCAAATTGGCGGATCTCCTTATCAAGCCCGTCGAAGAGACCGCGCCGAGCGTCAAAATCCATATTCCGATTACCCCCGTCACCGAGAATCCGCCTATACTCACCCCGCTGCCTGCCAAGGTGCGGCCACTTAAGTTGGCTGGCCCGGTTCAGAGTCCCCTTGTCCCGAATCAAGTCCCTCCCAAACTCAAGCTACGTGCCTCGACGCCCACTGTGGCGCGGACACCCCTGCGAACGCCTAGCGTGGAGCCCCATGCCAAGACAGTGGCTTTCGCTGTTCCCGCCCTTCCTCCCAAGGCGAAAGTGGTACCAAAAGCGAAACCCCCGCCCCCGCCCTCGGCAGCCCCGCCTGCGAAACCTAATGGCGTTGCAAAGCCTGTGCATCCGAAACCTGTGCATGCGCTCAAGGCGCAAGCATCGGGGATGTCTTTGAACGACCTCCGGGCCACTCGGTCTGCGTTGAAGAAATTGCTCAGTCACAAACACGCAAAGATCTTTCTGTACCCCGTGGATCCCATTCGAGACCACGCACCCAAGTACGTATCTCGTCGATCTTGTAAACCGAAAACGACTTGCTGATCCTATATTTGTTCAGCTACTTTGCCGTCATTAAAGAGCCAATGGATTTGCAAACAATGTCGCACAAACTGGAGGAGGGAAAGTACTCGGATCGGTTTGCTTTCCAGGCTGATTTTCGGCTTATGATGGCGAATGCTAAGACCTACAACCCGGTTGGCTCTTTCGCTCACGACGAGACGCTGGCGTTGGAGACACATTTTGAGAAACGTACGCCCACTTTCCGGAACGCGCGTGAAAAGTACCTAATATGATTATAGACTGGGCCATTATCAGCAAGACCCTTGAAGCTGCACATGCGAAGGAAGCCCAAAAGCCTCCTCCAAAGGTGTTACCCCCTGTTCCTCGAGCATTCCCGGACCCGCCTGCATCCCACCCCACGCCCTCTTCTTCCCGACCGACGGCCTCTGCTTCCCGATCAACGCCCTCTGCATCCCGACCAACGCCCTCTGCATCCCGACCGACGCCCTCTACATCTCGACCGACTATCAAGTTCAAAGCCCCCCAACCTAAAGAAGCGACGCCCAACCCCGTTCCAAAGCAGCCGCGGCGGAAACCGAAGGTGGAACTTCCTGAACCTGATCTTCCTGCGGATCCGCCCCCGCCTCCTTACGTAGATGATGGATCTCATGACATCCTGCAGGAGGTCCTTGCCCTGGAGCGGGAGAAAGACGAAAAGGTCCGCCATCGCTCGTCTGTCGCGGCAAACGGGAAGCGGAAGAAGGTAGATATATCCACAGAGGAGGAAGATGAAGCGGAGGATGATCTTCTTGCACTCGCGACGCCCGCGAAGAAAGGCCGGTCCTCCCCTCCTGAGCCTTCTTCGTCGGCCATCCCCAAGCTTGGTCTTAACTCGCACAAGCCGAAGCCGCCAGTCGACCCGCCGGAATCCCGACCGTCCAACGTCGACGTCCCTCGAATATCGATCAAGGGGAAGGAGAAGGAGATTTCTGTGGCGAGTGGATCTTCTGCTCCTCCTCGTCCGAAAGAAAAGGAGGTTCCTGCAGCGGGTGGCTCTTCCGGCCATCGTTCGAAGAAGTCGCCTGCTGAGCAAGCAACGCCCATCGACGAGAGGAAGTGCAAGCAGCTTTTGGCTACGCTCATGAAGCTGCCCGAGAGCGGAATCTTCCTGAGACCTGTGGATCCAGAGTTGGATGGGTGTCCGACGTAAGCACCTTCTCGCCTTGTTCTTCGTTGACTGACTGGCTTCGTAGCTATTTCGATGAGATCACCCATCCCATGGATTTCGGGACGATATCCGCCAATCTTGCTGCGCATAGATACCAGACGATGGAGGATATCCGCAAGGATATCGATCTGGTGTTTAGCAATTGCAAAACGTTCAATCCACCGGCGACTTTCCCGTGGGACTGTGCCGACGTGGTGCAGAAGGCGTTCAAGAAGGAGTGGCCGAAAGCGATGGAGAGAAAGCTTTCGCCGAACGAGAAGCGCGGTCTCCAAGGAATACTGACGACCCTTGTAAAGGAAGAAATGTGCGCGCATTTCTTTGTTTTCCCCGTCCTCGGCGACGCTTACTCTGTATCTCAGTTCCTGGGTGTTCCGTGAGCCGGTAGACCCTGTTCTGCTCCAAATCCCCACCTATTTCGACATCATCAAGAACCCCCGAGATCTGCACACTATTCGGAATAATCTCAATGGTGACAGATACGATACGCTCGAGGCGTTCGAGGCCGACATCCAACTCATGGTGAACAACGCCATAACATTCAACGGCCTCGAGTCGGACGTCGGCGCCCTCGCGATAGGATTACGGGACAGGTTCCAGGAGTTGTTGACGAACTGGAAGACGGGGGCTAACAAGAAGCGGAAGGACGGGGAGAAAGCTAATTCGCAGCCGACAAAGAAGATTAAAATTGTCTGAGTGTAGGTTATACTTTATATGTCGGTAATCTGTACGATATCGTGGACGTTCTGTACTTTAGAGATCCCATTAAGTACTTGTGACTTAAAGCTTTGCACAACTGTACTGCATCCAGTGTCCCTCGATCGTCCGAAAATACAAAAGCCTCTGCCACGACCCGCAACAGCTTCCTTGGAGCGCCCCAAATATCAGACGTTCAAGGCGAAGCCGGACCCTGCCGGACCGCCCTGAAGACCAACCGAAAAGCTTGATGCCCCCGTTTATGTGTTACTTAGATCCCAGTTCCACCTTGGGCACAGTCAGATACGGCTCGAGGAGACGACAATGCAGACATACCGTTGCTCAAGCGCTCAAGAATCCCAGGCGTGCTTAGAAAATTCAAGGATAATCGAGAGAAAGACTTAAACCCTGCTGAAAAAACGCCAATCACTCCGTGCCCGACACACAACGATGGAAAGGCTCGTCACCGGCCAGCCAGTAGTGGCAAGACCGAGTCCGAGATTCAATCCCGCGGTTACGGGCAGGCCGGAGACGAGTCTACCGCATGTATTTCCACCTTGTCCAGCCACAGTCCTGATGCGCTATCGGTGAAGGGAACCACACAGCGGTGTCAAGGTCCGCGTTGATGTCGATACGCGAAGCGCAGGGTCCCTCTACAGCTTATACGCTTGACCACCATCGATTTCACTCGCGTCGGCACGGGGCTGCGTTCTCGCTAGAATCCACGGTCCGCGAGCTAGAAATAAATAAGCGACTTTTCAGTCCAGCGAAGTTCTTGACCTTTGCTCCTTTCCTGCAGTCCCAATTCTCGTTTGCGCACGAGGGCGCACAGCAGGACGGTTACTCCAATATTGAATGCCACTCCACAAAAGCATCGAATCTTCATGCTCATGCCGACAATGATATTCACACTCCCTCTCAACTTGTATTCCGTGCTGAAGATTCTCTTCCACTCGAGGCTGATACATAGTCTATCGGCGAGCCTCAGCACACCCTATAGCGCTCTAGAGCAAAAACCCCTTGCTATGGCACTACAGCTCTGTAACGCTCTGTAGCGCTCCATAGACTGCCATAGTGAAAAAAACATGGTTTGCTGACCGGACGAGTCGGACGGAGTCGGTGTCCGGGGCATACCCGTCATCCTAGCGTTACATCGTACTCGCCCTCAAACTTCGCATCGTCGGCCGCATCAGCTTGGACCGCACACCGCGCACACGGATGACTCGAGTCTTCTCGGCGTGGGCGGGCTGCTTGGCTATTGCGGGACTGGGCGGGGGCAACCGCAACTCAGACGCGTCCAGCGGCTCGGGCTTTACACCACCCATTGCTTCCAGCGTGTGCCACGGGCGAGGACGAGTCGCCGCCCGGCTCAAGGCCGTCCCCAAGCAGCGTCCCGCACATGCAAAGTCGCAGACGGCGATCATCGAGGACTGCAGGTCGCGCTGGCCGTCACGCATCGTCAGGATGCTCAGCAGGTGAACCGGTGGTGATTGAACTGGAAAACAATAGAAGAATCGACCACGGTTCGAGAGATGGGCGTACAGCGAGGGTCAACCTTCTGTTGTTTGCCGAAGTCTGGCCCGGTGAATCCACTATCGAGTCCGACGAATCCACTCTTCGATTGAGCAGGAGGAGCAGCAGGAGTACCAGGAAGATGCCGAGCCGGCGGGGGACGGCCAGGGCGAGGACGCTGCCGCCACCAAGTGCCGGCACAAGCAGAGATGAAAGACCTGGCGTCGCCGGCGTTGTCGCAACAGCTGTCGACGGATACTCACCCACACCGACCGGGGAGCGGCTGCGAAGACCCGCGCGCATCGAGTGCCTTCCCCTTTTCCTACCTTGCTCTCTCTTCTGCCCTTCTCCAGCACGTCTTCGGTCTTGATTGGATTTACGATTCTAGTCAATACTAATAGTCAACATACCCGGCCCAGCATGGACACCAGGTGAATGATGACGACGTCCCGATTCCGTAGCGTAGCACGGGCATACTGCTAGTCTCACGCCAAACAATCAAGGTATCTATCTTACACTGCGCATGCCGGCGCGGACCAACCAATTGCAAGAGATAAACTGATTCAAATTAGCTTTCGGAGGACGCTGGTTAATGGCCAGGCAATAGGAGGATACAACTGTTAGGGCTACACGGCATGTATTACAGTGTGTACGACTACAAGCGCACGAATAGATCAGTAAAGTTCGAAAGAGTCCGGAAACACAGATTCTCTCCCAGTGACAGACTCCAATCCCAATTTATAATCCATCACCGTGAAGAGCAGATTGATGATACATCCCCCGTCTGCGGCGATGTCCAGGGCCGCGTCTCGGGGGATTGCGTCGGATGCGCCGACTCGTGCCGTGTCAACCTGTTTAACGAGAGAATGCAGGGATATGTAGTGGTCACGGAACTGATAGCAGTGCAGGCGAGCTTGGTCCATGAGAGTCGGGAGGTCGTCACGGAGCGCTAGGAGCTGAGCCTGTGCGTGGCTAAACCCGAAGGCCGACTCCGCACGAAGTAAGCACGCAAAGCCTAAGGGGAGATGCAGGCGGCCTTGTAGCTCGTCCATTATCATGCGCTGGGCCTTTGACCAACACGAGACCACCCTCTCGATGCTCTTTAGCAACTCCTCGTACTGTTCGTCGAAGCTGCGCAAGGCGGACTCGGGATCGGCATCGTGGGGGAGACCTTCGATCTCGGCCTTCGGGTTGAAAAGACAGTAGAAACAGGCTAGATATCTGTTACATGCCCGGCTGGTCGCCAGCACCTTTCCGAAGAAATCGATACATTCGACGAAGAGATCCTCAAGAGCCCGAGGCTGGTACGTGGAGTATCCACGGACACGATCCAAGACGCGTTGATAATCGAGGGATATATCCTGGCCGCGGTAAGCGATTCTGTCCAAGATTTTCACGAGTGATAATGGGCCGGAGGTCTTGAGCTCCAACTATCGCCGGACAGGTCATTGTCAGACGAGGAGAGCGTGATGCTGAACATACATGCCTTGATCTGCTTGTGAAAAGAGTCATAAGGACGGGCAGAAAACTCCACAGGCATGATGGGGGGGAAGTGGCCAGATGTCCGCATCACCTGTTTGGCTGTGCAATGCCCACGTGCCTCATTGGGGTAGCGTCGAAGACCGGGCCGGAGAGCGTTCCGCACTCCCGGCACCCGCACGAGTCGATTGGAAACGCGTATTCAATTCGCCTCAAGTGTTCTTACAGCGCTGTATTTGAGCGCGGGAAGAGCACAAGAGAGCACAAGTACTTCCTGTGTAGTTGTGCGCATGCAGGAAGTATTGGTTTATTTTCTCGACCATGACGGCTCAATTCACGGTCTCAACTCAACCGAGGAGAACAACGAGCGGCGAGGCGATATCCACGGTCACAACCAGACAAAGATTCCAAATGACGGCAGCCACGACTTGGGACTACGTGCATATACATCGAACATAGGTACATCCTTGATATTTCCGGACTGTATACGAGAGACTAGGTGGGAACGGTCCTCGGTTCGAACGAGCCTGAAAGTCATGCTCCGGTGAGGAAATGCGATGTAAATGTACTCGACGACGTACCAACTGCACCAGCGAAGCAGGTGAAAGGCCCCAACTCCACTTGGAGGCTGGTCTGGCAGCCAGTGGTCGCACATTTGAAACGAGTCCAAACACGTCAACGCATTAAACTTCAACCACAGATTGAACCACCGTCAATATCACGAACATGGTCCCGTTTGTCGCGATATTGGATGAACGCAGTATCTATAAGAAGGTAGGTCGGTAAGAACCAAGAAGTCAAAAGAGGAATGACGTACCAAAAGATTCAACTCGAATAAAATGATACATTAGAGAGACATTGGTAAAACTTGTGAGAGAGACAAACCTATCGGAGTCTTTCCAGGTGTGATCAACTTCAAGCTCGGATATGTAGATAATGATACGGCGATGTGGATTGTTACTTGTTTGTGGTGCGCTTGAACAGAGAACCAAGCCTTAGCTGTGTATGTCAATTGTGAAGCTTGAATTTTGAGCAAAAGCAGATTCCGAGCAGCCTAGTAGCTCATTGTTGGCCTGGAGTTGCGACAGCATATTGGAGGGCAAGAAAATAATATTTTCGGGTGCGTGAGAAATCCGGTCAGGAATGGCAAGGTAGTGTCGCCCGAGACAGGAACAAGATGCGTAATCCATACTTACCGCCAATTCATGAGTACTAGAGAGTAAGTCGTCCAGCCAGGATTTTTTGTGAGTCGTGACTGGGTGATTCATAATTCATGAAATCCCCTTCGGTGCGGTCACGGTGTCCCTGAGCCGCCGAGATAAAAGACCGGTTGTTCTGAATCGCACAGGAACCAGAGAGGATGTTGAGTTGTCCGCTACGATCCCCGTTGCTGCTCTGAGTATTGAAGTTGAGGGCTGTTGACTCGCAGTCGATGCTGGAGGACGGCGAGGTCGAGGTCGAGCGTCAAGGTCGAAGCTCTTGAGGCCCAGAAGCGAAGAAGGGGGAGCGCCAGACGGTGGGAGGAGACAAGGGTGAAGGCTGACACAATCCGCAGATCCATCATCCAAATTCAAACTCCGCTGGAAATCGGCTGACGGGGTCACGTTACCGCGTTCTTGTCGCGTCGCGTCGTTCGACCAAATCAAACGCAGGTGCACAACAGGTGCGTGATGTTTTCCAAGTCCGTGAGTGAGTTTGTACTCCGTCGCCGCAAGCTGTCAATGGCGTCTCCAATGCCCGTGACCGCTTGATCCATAATTGCCTCTTACTTGAGAGGAAACCTCGAGCCGCGTCAGAAACGCATAACTATCACGACCACGCAATATATGGGAGCAGATTTTCCGGAGCCTTTGATTTGGGAGCTATATACACCCTGAATATTGACCGACTTGGACTATGAGAGACTAGGTGGGAACAGTCTGCATTGAGAACGAGCCTGGAGGCAACACGCTCTGCTGAGAAGATATGATCGTCACTTTGCTTGTGGACGTACCGACAGAACCCGAGAAGCAGGCTCCCGGTGCCAACTGGACCCCGAGGCTGACCTGGCAGTTGCTACGCCAAAAAATCAGTCCTAGTCAAGCCAAAAAAATGAAAATCTCTGGGAGACGTACTTGTCGGAAAACGGTCTAGCTGTTGACCATGGTCAGATATTTGCGAGGATTCAATTTCCGATCGTAGTCACTTACCAACCCATTCAGCGCCGGTAGGATTAACAGTACCGCCGAGGTCGATGTTGAAGCTCGCGACGTTGCTGCCGAGCCCAATTGTGTGGCAGCCGAAATCGTCACCGTTGATGGTTCCGCCCCCACCGGTGCACGAGCTGGTGCCGCCCGCGCTGGGTTCAAAGAACACGACTTCCCAAGCCTGTCCGACTACGCTGGACAGCAAGGTCGCCGCGGTGGTAAAGAAAAGGAGGGATTTGGTGTTGAACATCATTGAGCTGCTTGTCAACCTGGATTGAACTGGGTCATCTGCACGTACTCGCTGAATTTTGTACCGTTTCTTGAATCCAGATATCGTTCGAATGTTCACATGTTCAGCGTCGAAGACCGGGCCGGAGTAACATCTTTTGGCGATGCTTGCGTCAATCGCTGTCAGTGACGATCGATACTGGCATTAGTAGGCTCTCGTGAAGTATACTGTTTCGCAATTGAATGTCTTCATGAGCTATTTCGGTGCGGTAATATTATTGGAACAATGCAGCTGGCATGTCTCAGCTATTAAGTACGCGGGGCCGAACGTGGTAAAAACATTATTTTTGGTGCGGACTGGACTCACCGTGGCACTCCCAAAATGCCGTGAACATTGCAGCAAGTGATGCTTGCTGTCCCTGGAGATTCTTAAGGCAACGCCGCGTTCATTAAGGGACACGTACAGTCCGGAGGGTCAATCCGGTGGTGCTTCCCCAACCCTCGCGCTTGAAGTTTCAATTGGATAGCAAAAAAATGTGCTCGTCGATGAGTACCAATCTGCACTATTCCTGTGGCTGCCTAGTAGCAGGAGGTATGGTAATCGGCATGATGTCCGCAGGCGTAAAGTGACCTCCTAGTAAGTTGACTGATTCCGTGCTAACTTGTTGTAAGTCTTGAGTCTAGACCTCCGAGCCTAGTCGGGACCCAGGATTTCCTAGAACAGTATTGGACCAGGAGCCTGCGCAAAGCAGGGTTTCTGAATGATGACGAGCACGGACCCGCACATTCGGACAGATTGAGTGAAGAGGCAAACAAGAGCGATATCGATTTCCGAGTTCCCGCAATTCGCTCTGAACGCAAAAAAGCCCAAGTATATGAAATAGTAGTAAGTAGTTTCGTCCTAGCCACACCTTTGACTGGGTGTAAAAACGGGTTTCTTCAGCCTTGCACCGCTTCCCGACTCACCGCTATGAAATTGAACCAAGAGCGGTGAATCAGTGATAACATCAGCACTATCCGCAGGGGTCTGCTGCACTTATACCTAAAGTAAATGATTTCAAAGAGGAAAACCGCTCAAAACCGGCGGCTCTAACTCCTACCAACATGTATCGAGCAAGATCGCGCTCAACCCTCAATTTCGGGCATCTCGGCGATGTTGAAGTTCAGTCGGCGAGGCGATATCCCGTGTTGCAGGACGTGTACTGAGGACAAACACGCAGTATATGCGACGTATTGACCTGGGGACTACACATGTACATCCTGATATTTCCGAGGTGTCTACGAGACTACGTAGGTATGAACTCCGTTCACGGTCCGTTGCTGGGAACTTGTCTTGCTTCGAACGAGCCTGAGGTCATTTGGTGAGGAAATATATGGGTCACTGTACTTGAGGACGTACCGACAGAACCGGCGAAGCAGGCTCCCGGTCCCAACTCATCTGGCAAGAAGACCTGGCAATTGCTAACACGAAAAATCAGTCCTCCAAGCCAAAGTCATTTTTCCGATGACATACTTGTCGGAGAACAGATCGACTGTTAACCATGGTCAGTGGTAGAGCTCGGCCTCCGGCGCAACCACTTACAAGCCCATATAGCCCCGGGAGGATTAACTGTACCGCTGAGGTCGATGGTGAAGCTTGCCTCGTTGCTGCCGAGACCAACTGTGTGGCAGCCAAAGTCGCTACCCGAGATGGTTGTGCCGCCGCCGGTGCAAGAGCTGGTACCGCCCGCACTGGGTTCGAACACAATGACTTCCCAAGACTGTCCTGCAGCACCGGACATCAGGATCGCTGCGGTGGTAAAGAGGAGAAGGGATTTGGTGTTGAACATGATTAAGCTGATTGTCAACCTGGATTGAACTGGCCTATCTGCAGGTGTTCACTAGTCTTTATACTGTTCCTAAATCCAGATCCCGGTTTGAATCTTCGCAGGTTTAGCGTCGAAGACCGGGGGGAGTAACATTTTTCGGTGACGCTCGCGTCAATAGCTGTCAGTGACGATTAGTACTGGCATTTGGCTCTCGTTAAGTATATGGTTTCCCAATTGTATGTGTTCAAAAACTATTCTGGTGTTGGAATGTTACGAGAAGAACGCTGGTGGCGCACCTCACTCGGTGTACACGGTGTCATCCATTGAGCATGCGGGGCCGAACGTGTTAAATCACTATTATTAGCGCAGACTGGACGCCGTAAAATGCCTCGAACATTATAGCAGGTGACGCTCCTTGTCGGTTTCCTGAGTTAACATCGTCTTGATTATGAAAACGGAGCGGAAGGATGAAACGCACCTGGACCCACCTATCAAAACGGTGCTTTTCTAAACTCGAGCGGCGAAGAGCTTCGATGACGGAACTCACACAGTGAGATTATGAGGAAGTACGAGCCAAAAACAACTGGGACAGTTACGTTCATGCTATCGTAGAGAAATCGATTCACTTCAATTCCGAAGCAAACACGGCACGTATCACTTTTAGATCACAAATTGAACCGCCATCGTAGGACACAAATCCGGCTCAGCATTGATTCCAAAAGGAATCCGTTATCTATAGAAAGGGAAGTGAGAATCAAAAAGTCCGTAAATTTCACGGACGACACAAGAAGAGATTCAACAATACAAGCTTATGTAAATCTTCCCGAGTACTTGACGGAGACCTGAATTTAGATGATGATATGATGATTCTGGAGTACAAAGAGGAAGAAACTTTCAGTTGAACTGGAATCGAAGGCAGATGCAGATGAGTGCTGGGTACGTGAGCTTGGATCAGCGGGATTGGGAGATCCCGGGAATTAAGGGCCGACCGACGTGTCTGTTTTGAACTGATTGGAAATGCGTGGTATTTGGCTGCCGCCCGGTATCCCTGAGCCCCAAAAAGAGCCGAGGTACGGCAGAGCGAGTGGTATCGTGTATTTTCCTACGTTCTTGGGCAGCTGGTGGAAGGGAAGAAAGAGAGGGACGAAAGTGATGTGTGGTTGAAAGCAAGAATTGACAGCTGCCTAATCCGGATCGTAGCCGGTAGTAGCTGCTCTTTGGCACAGCCACTTGGTTGAACTTTTTGCGCCGGCGTCTATCTTAACGCCGAGCCAGCTCGTCCACCCGGTTTATCCCTTTGGAGGCCAGGTTCCAAAAATCCCGAATCTGGGGATTTTTGTCCGGACACTTTTTATTTTCCCACGCTTTCTGAGACTGTGAAAAACGCGCATTTCCCGACGCGGTCATTTTTACTTTTTTTTGGTCGAAATTTTTGGCCAATTTTTGTCCGGTTCGGGGGACCTGGCCTCCAAAGGGATAAACCGGGGTCCTTCGTCCACCCGCCGCCCCGCCGTAACAGCCTGCCGTAACTTCGTACTTGCCCCACTAAAACATGGCCCGGTAGCCGACGCATAAAATTTCTTGGACATCGGTTGAACCATGCCGGCAGCTCGCAGAATTGTCGCAACGCAGAAATTCAACACATAACTACGCTACCGAGGGATGGAGGCATCAACATGGCTGAATTCACAATTCTTGTCCCGAGGGGATCGTTGACGAGCGGCAAGACGAGACTGAACGTACACTAATCACGGTCATGCGCAATATCCAAAGAGAGGTTGCAGTTAATTTGGGGCCAAGACACATATAGTATGCACATCCTTGACTGTCTACGAGACTAATTGGGATTCGGAAGACTCTGTGCCTCAAACGAGCCTGGTAATCACCATACTCCTGTGAGTAAAATGTAACATTGGCCACTGTACTTGAATACGTACCAACAGACCCAGTGAAGCACATTCCTGGACCAAACTGCGTTTGAAGCAGGCTGTTAGCCTCGCAATTACTAACCCAAAAAATCAGCCCTCCACGCCAAATAAACCAATTTCTTTCGGTAACCTACTTGTCGGCGAACAGGAAAACTGTCAACCAGATATTATCAGCTACTTCCTAGGACTCGACACGAGGAAGCACTCACAAACCCATGTAGCACCGGGAGGGTTAACAGTCCCGCCAAGGTCGATGTTAAAGCTCGCAGCGTTGCTGCCGAGCCCGACTGTGTGGCAGTTGGTGTTTGGGAGGGACCACCCAAAAGTCCAAAGTCCAAATTTCAAAGGTTGAATCCGACGATTCTGTGAATCTGCCAAGTCGCACAAGAACTAGAGATGAATGTCGAGCTGTTCCATAGCTAGCCCCGAGTATTTGCGCGTTGACCAAGGTAGTTTCACAAAGCATTAGGCGGTTCAATATCCTGAAAGCGTCGAGATATGGTCGATTGGAATGAAGACTCGGGAGTCCTAGAAGTCGGAAGTAACCGGCGGTGAAAAATCATTTTCAACATTGATTTCCCACGGTTGTCTTTTCAAGTTGAAATCAGAAATCACGGCTCAAACATTGGCCAACGTCTGAAGATCTGAACCGTTGTACGCGCGGGACATTCTACCGTACATTCAAGCAATTTCTCAAACAATTTCGTTCGGTTTATTCCTCGTCTCTGCATTCCTCCGGACGCTCCCCCCCAAAAAAAAATCCACAGCTCATGCCTGTTCAGTCTTTAACCCGAGGACAGACAGCAACGCAAACGGAGTCGGGTTGATTCGGAGCACCATCGACGACGCGCTTGCACCCACGCACATACCTCCCATGCGAGAAATATCGGCCAACTGCGCATTGGTATTCCACGGTCATGGGGAATCCGGCTGGCTTCACGCGATCGGCCGCAACGGACGGAGGCGGAGGCAGGTTATCTCGAATACTCCAAAGCTCGGGGTATTGGTCTGTGGCCACCGGAGGCTGCCACGGGGCCCGATCCGTGTTTGCGTCGACCCACACTTCTGTGATCGGGGCGTGTATAGCGCTGTAACTTCGGGGTTTTGGTTTGTGGTCCCCGGAGCGTGTTTGCGTCGCGAGCCCACGTTCAATTAAGGATTCAGAGTTGATCCGCGAATTTGATCGACTCCACGTCGCGAGGCGGGTATAGCTGGAACTTCGGGGTTTCGGTTTGTGGCCAACGGAGCGGCCACGGGGAACCGCGATCCATGTTTGCGGGTCCACCGTCGAGGGACCACACACCTTCAATTGAAGACTTGATCCCCGAGCTTGACTCGGACGGGCCATCGCGGGTGTGCGGTGCGAAGTCTAGAAAATGAAAAACTTCTGCTTCGCCCAATTCGTTGCCAGATACATAACATTCGGCTGAGAAATTACAGAGCGATTCGAGACCCGAGACTCGAGGACCGCTGAGCGCACTGGGATGTGTGGTTTCAAGATCCGCATTACAGAAACATTGAACATTGAATGAGTCGGAGGGATACAGCGGAGGTATGTGGATGAGATGAACGGTAACCAGGCATAGAGGATGATAGAGATTTGGTGTTTGAGCCACTACAAGACGGGTCCAGCCAGAGGGAGATATTCGGATGGGACAAGTCCCCTTCAATTGAATCTGATCTCGGAACGTTGATATCAACACCTCCTCCGGGCGTCGCCACGCACCCTCGTGTCCGACTGGTCGTTGCCATCCACCTTGAGCTTGAACTTTTGCCTCCACGGCGGCCGCTCCCGAGTGCCCGCGATCTGCGGTGGTGACAGGCGCCGCTGTCGTGATAGGGGGGGATTTTGTAGCATTATGAAACGCGGGGATACGGGCCGTTTGTAGGCTAAGACGAATGAGGGACACGGGATGATTATGGGGAATTGATGAGGAATGAGAGAAACAGGTGGGAAACAGAAAAGAACAAGAGCAAGACCGCGGAGGGCTACGAAGGATGACACAGGAGAAAAGAAGGGTGAAGGACGGCGGAAAGGAGGGAGGGTGTGCTGGCGGAGAGGAGTCGGGTATCGAGAGGCGCGGCGGGAGCACATCTTCGCGGTGTGGAGTGGGATACTCGGAAGATGGATCAGTTGAAGTTCATTGGCGGAGGAATCGCTGCGAGCGGTGAGAACTGAGCAGCACCGCGGGTTCAAGCGAGGGTCAGCCGGTGTCGCGAAAACCGCGGCGGGTCGGGGGACGTGTACAGCCAAGAGGTGGCAGCGCAATGCCAGCGAGATGTTTGCTTTGAGGGTGTCTTGGAGGGAGGGCGAGGCATGGCAAGGAGGAACAAGCTCGAGAGAGCGGCAAGACTAGTAGATTGAGTAAAGTTAGAAGCAGTTTGTGATCAACAGACAAGATTGATGCGCAGTGGTTCATCGCTGTTTTTCACCCAACACTCACCAGCGGGCTCATCACTCTCCCCGTCGCCGCCCCGCTGTCCACACGTCCACTGGCCGAGCGGAGTTTTGCTGGCTGAAACTGATGCTGGCACGCTATTAGCCTCACTCCTTAGCTCAAACTCGCCATGACACCGCAAACATCCTCTCCCCCGCCCACCGCACAACAGTCATGGGCCCCGCCGCGCCACCCGCTGCCCCCGCACCGCCTCGCCCGTCTCGCCAACGCGCTCGGCGTATCGACCCCCATGCCCGCCATCCACACCCCCTCGCCCCTCACGTCCCCGTCCTACACCGGCCCTGCACTGGACCCGTACCGCCGCTCGCCCACGCCCTCTACCGCGTCTTTCAACTCGCAAACCACGTCCAAGTACCTGCTGCACGTCATCCCGCCGCTGAGTCTCCCGCACGACAACAGCTTCGACTCGGAGCTGACGCCGCCGCCGTCGACGGCTTCTGGGTACCACACCCAGTTCCGCCGCGGGACTCTGGTGCCCGTGCATCCGACGCTGCAATCGCAGCTCGCGGCAATCGCGAAGGAGTATGCCTTGCCCAGTACCGCGGGTCTCATTCTCTACCTCGTGTCTCAATCCACCTCTGAAAAGGAGCTCGACGACGAACCGGGGCCGCGTCTAAGTGAAGACATCTGGCGCCACCTCTGGACGCGCGTCGTCAAGAGCGAGCTGCGCGACGAGCTGGGTCCGCTGGGTCTTAGCGCGAATCGCTCCGCGCCGTACCTCCCGCACCACAACACGTACCCCGTCCCCCTGCTCTCCGCCTCTCCGCAGCCCGGTGCTTTGCACCCCCATGCGCACTCAATGTCCGCGTACAGCTACCCCGTCACGCCCTCCCCCACCACGCCGTCCTCCACCTCCGAGCACGCGCGCGGCCTCTCATTCGGTAACCCCACATCTACATCCTCATCTGGCTCTATCGACGCCCCCTCCCCCTCCCCCGACGGAGCAAACGACACCCCCGCGACCTCGCGCACCCCTTCCCTCGACCCGGACCTCCCCCTCCCCGGCCTCCACTCAGACGCGCTGATCCCCATCCTCGCGAAAGTGGAGTTCGACGTGGATCGGAGGAGGGCGGGGTGGTACGAGCCGTGGGTGAGGAGTCGGCGGATGAACCATGCGAAGCGCGCGGCGTCTGCTTCGAGGTCGAGGGATAATAGTAGGAACGCGGCGGGGGAAGGTGGTAGTGGCGACGAGTTGTTGGCGTTCCGGTTGGGCAAGGAGAAGGACCGCGCGTCGGCGCTGCGCGAGGAGGAGCGGTACATCCCGTTGTCGGAGAGTCCGTGCGAGATGGATTCCGATAGTGAGTACGACGCGGAGCGCGAGGGTGAAGTAGAGGAAGAAGGGGAGGTGGAGCGCCCGGGGAACCCGCACGTCGAGCAGTTGGGCGAGGTGGACTCGCCGACGGACGAGAACGCGCGCGCGTCGATACCGGCGCGGAGGCGCGCGCCTGTGCCGCCGCCGCTCGTCCTACATCCGAGTTCGAGCCCTGCGATGGGGATGGGGATGGGGGTGCCGCGCGTGGTGCCGCCGCCCGAGGAAGCTCAAGACTCCGACTCTGAATCAGCATCACAATCAGACGACGACGAAGAAGTCGTCGAGCAGCCGGCGGAGTCTGCGCGCCTCGCGTACCTGGACGACGCGGACGGGGAGCGCGAGTACGATTTGTCGATGCTGAGCGTACCAAGGAAGAGCATGTACGATCCGGGCAAGCGGCGCGGGACTGTGTATGAGGATATGGATCTTGGGTTTGGGTCGGATGTGCGTTTGTTTCTTGCTTTTCCTTGGTTGTTCGCTTCTTCCGTTATTCGCGATTTATTCGTTTCTTCCTTGCTTTATTCGTTTCTTCCGTTATCCGCTATTTGCCATTGATTCGTTATTCGCCACCTCTTTCCTTATTCGCTATCCCTTTTTTCTGGTGTGCGTTGAGACCTACTAACATTGCGCGGCGTTTTCTAGATCGACATGGACGACCCGAACGACCGGCGGAAGAGCCAGGTTATCATGCGCGCGCAGTTGGACGAGATCGAGAAGGTGGGTTTCGAGTCTCTCTCTGCCGTTTCCTCCCTTGAACCAACCTTTACCAATTTTTATTTATTCTTCACCCATTCGTTCTCTACCCATCTCCATTCGTTTTCTGCATTCTTTTACCCATTCATTCTTTCCCATCCTATCTTCACTCCTCCCTTCCTTTCCTTTACCCATAGATTCTTTGCTTTTTTACCCATTCCCTTTACCCGTCCATATATTCTTCACACCTTCCTCCAATCTTCACATCTATTTGGGCTGAGCTGACGAGCGACTGTGTATGTAGACCCTCGCCCAATTCTCCCCGCGTATGTTACGATCTGAGCTCGAGGAGCAGCAGATGCTCAATCTCACCGCTGCGTCGTCGCCCGCCTCTCCACAGTGGCCGCCCGTGCCGCAGCCGACGACGAACGCGGACGTCTTCCCGCCGACGCCGCGGCTGCCGAGTCACCCGAATGTGCATCCGGAGGCGGAGGAGGATTCGGATTCGTGAGTCCTCTATCTACACAAGCGCAGGATAGATGTTTATTTCCTCAATTTTACAGGGACAGGGACGACCTCTCACAGCAAGCCGCCTGGCCTGCAGTTCCGTACACCTCGCTCGCGGAGCGGCCCGCAGCGAACCAGCAGCGCTTCCCGCCGCAGCTTGCGGTCAACGGCGTCAGCGCCGCCATGCCCAAGCGCTTCCGCACCCCCGGGCCCGGGTCCTCCTCCTCCGGCTCCCATTCTACCCAATCCACCTCGCACTCCCGCACGGGCTCACACTCCCGCTCGCACTCGAGCGCCTCCGTGGCGGCGTCGGAGAGCGAGCTGCGGAAGCGCGATCTGGCGGAACAATTGCAGCTGCACGTGGTGCCCGTGGCGTATCCTGCTATGACGCCGTCGATTGGGAAGAAGGGGAGTCTGAACTCGCCGCTGATCCCGCTGTCGCCGGATCCGTTTGGACGGCACCCGTCGCAGGGCCCGCCGATGGGCGGCATGGGCGCAGGCGGGGGAGCAGGGAGCAACGGGATGGGGATGGACAAGCGCACGTCGGGGGCGTATTGGGAGGCGCCGGTGGTGGTGCCCGCGCCCACGGCGGCGGAGGTGCAGCGTAAGAGCTCGGCGGACTCGATCTCGGGGCGCACGACGGGGAGCAGCAGCCGGTTCTCGACGGACTCTGTCAAGGGCACGAGCGCGGACGCGGCGGCGAAGCAGTCGAACCGGACGACGCTGATGTCGGTGAAGGGCATCAAGAAGCTGTGGCGGAAGAGCAACAAGAACTCGGTGTCGGGGATCAGCACCGTGCGCGGGGGCGCGCCGATGGAGAGTGTGCATGAGAATGCGTATAGCCCGTTGTCGCCGCCGCTCCCCGTGGCGCCGCAGCGCCCGAATCGGCCGTCGACGGAGGATATGGATTTGCCGGATGTGGATGTGGAGGTGGAGGTGAAGGTGCTTGGGGGCGCGGCGCCGCCGCGGACGCCGCTTACTGGGGCGTTTCCTGGACGGTCTGGGCCGCCCCCGCCAAGGCCGACGCAGGAGAGGAGGCCGTCGGTGGCGTCGTCGCATATGAGTCAGGCGTCGGTGAGTCTGGGCCAGGAGCGGCGGCCGTCGCAGGATCAGTTTGGTGGTGGTGTGTCGATGCCGATGCCGCCACCGGTGAGGAGGCCGTCGCAGGAGCAGGGGGGGCTGCCGCCGCCGTCGCCGCCTGCGCACCAGTTTGGGGGGCACGCGTCGGTGCCGGTGCAGCCGCGCCGCCCGTCGGACGCGCAGTCGCAGATGAGCGTGCATTCGCAGATGAGTGCGCATTCGCAGGCGAGTGGGCATTCGACGATGAGCGGGCACTCGCATATGAGTATCGGCGGCGGCGGCGGCGGCGGGGGCACGCCGATGCATCCGCAGCTGAGCGTGCCGCCGCCGATGTTGAGGTCGACGAACAGCGCGCCGATTATTCCGAAGGTGGGCGGGCCGCGGCAGACGCAGATGGATGGGCTGCTTTGGGATCAGGAGTCGCCGTATCCGACGAGTATACGGGGATCGCCTGCGCGTGCGCCGTCTGTGGCGTCGAGCCGGGGCCCCTCGCGTCCACCGTCCCCGTCGCCTATGCCGATGAAGTCTGCGCCGACGAAGTCTGCGCCGACACCCCCACCATCAAATTCCACACCCTCGCCTTCGAATCCTACAGGGCCACCACCGATACCGGACGCCGCGGCCGCGAAGGACAACCGCAACAGCGTGCGCAAGTCCATATTAAAGTGGAAATCGCAGACCAATGGCGCGGGCGCGGGCGCTGTCCCCGCGCCGCTGACACCCTCCGCGGCGACGTTCCGCACGCGCAAGACGAGCCTGTCGGGCTCGCCGTCGCAGGGCTCACCGCTGACGCTCCCGCTAGACATCCCGCCGAGCCCTAAAATCCCCGAGCAGTTCATCACGAGCTACGTGGGGAGCCACCCGCCGCCGCCCGCGCCCGCGCCGCTGCGGCCCAACTCGGCGGCGATCGCGCGGCGGCGGCAGAGCGCCAAGATGACGTCGACGTCGACGGACGGGGGGTCGTCGTCGCGGAGGCAGTCGCGCCGGTCGATGGCGTCGTCGTCGCACTCGCACGGGTCGGAGGAGACGCGCGACACGCATGAGAGCACGAGCCTCGATACGTCGGGCTTTGAGATTGTCTCTCCGAGAATGGGCGGGACGTTGAGTTTCCCGTATACTGATTTGGACCACGACCGGCCGCCACTGGTGGATGGAGTTCGTAGCATGTAGATAGTACTAATCCATTCATTCGTATTTATTCCATCATCATCTATCCTCACACTACTTATCTCATTCTTTCCTTCTGACGTCGACGTTGTACCGTCTGTAACCCACTGCATTATAATTTTAATGACCAGCATTGTTTTTACGGCTACTCGATGAGAATCTTCTTTGTTGTGGATCCATTAGACTGGCGAGATAGCCGCAGGGCCTCGAGATAATTTAGATTTGCGACGGCAACATCCAACGACGAGAACAACTGAAATTTGAGCTGCTCTTTCAGGTATGATGTCGCAGGTTGTTCGGACTCCTTTGAGCAAGCTTGAGTTTGTACATGAGAGTAGTTTCAAGTTGCGGGGATTTCGTCAAGCAGGGTCCCGTAAAATGGACGGACCCAGGGTAGGCGAGAGAGTATTGCCACACTTTCGGTATCAGTCTCGACGATGGACCCTACCAAGGCACTATAGAGAGAGTCCAAGCAGTGGCGGGCAAGTCATGCTCAAGGTGGCGGCCCAAAATACAAATAACCGTATTCAATTTCTGGACCATGGCGTGGTAGCATGACGTGCGTACATACATGGCACGGATGAAGCAACCTTATAGTACCCTGCACCTTGTCCATGACCATTCTAGTATATTCGGGTCCTTCTCCCCTCGCATACCCTCCCGGCATGCGCAACGTTAACCCATCCACCTACCCACACCCTCCGGGAGCCCTCTCCGCCCTGCGTACGGGGGGAGGACAACAAATGCGTGAATCGGAACGCGGGACCCAGAGAAACGGTGGAGCGAGGCATGGCGGCGGCGAGCTGCGGCGGCCAGTGGTGGTGGTGATGATGGGGTAAGAAAAAGAAAAAAAAGGAAGGAGCGTGTGTAGGCTGTAGTATGTACGTAGCAGAATGGGGGGAGGATGAAGACGTTAAGTGACACAACAGGACGACGGTGGTGATAAATACGAGGCTGGGAGGGAGAAAGAAGACGTCAAGTAACTGAGGATAATGTGAGAGTGGATTTGGGGATGGCGATGGAAATAAAAGGGAACCTAAGGTTCCAGACACGGGCGCAGGGGGTGGACATGTATAGGCGATAGAAAGGGAATAAAGGCGGCCAGCAGTACCGATCCCTTACGGAAGGGGCACTGCTAGCGTGAAGTGAAAAGCGTCCATGGGGAAATATAAAGCACCTGGCGGCTGGGGGGTAGTGTATAGTGAGGTGGGCGCCATATCGCGCCGCGCGGCGGCCTAGGAAGCGCACGACGTGCTATCGGGCGATCGCAGGTCGCAATAATTAATGAGAGGAGCGCCCTGGCTGTATGATTCCGAGCGGCCCGCGGGAACCAATCGATATCGCCGAGTGCGTGCTTGTCGGGGCCATATCGGCGGTATGGGACGCTCCCGTGTCGCTTCGCTTGCTTGATTCCACCTGCCCACACTCCCCCGACGCGACAACCCTGGGGATCTACCCCCCTCCGACTCCTGACTGAGCACAATCGCTTCACCTTCCCTCCACCCCCGGTTGCTCAGCCACACTCGGGACGCACAGCCCGGTCACCTACTCCGCAGACGAACGCTCAATGAGTCATCTACCAGAGTTCGGTTTCGCGGCCACGGGCGCGTTGCTGTCCAACGGCTCCGGGAGTGCCTTGCTGGGCTTGACGGGTGTGGGAACGGAGCCTAGGAGAAAAACGTGTCAGAAGCCGACAGAAAGGGAAAAACGACAAAAACATACATCCTGTCGCTGGCGCGGTGGTCCTCCTCGTCTTGGACGACCTTGCGACGCCCGCCGGCAGCAACCTTGCTCGAGCCGGCGGTACCGTCATCCTGAGCACCGCGCTGCACACTCCAGTCGAAAACGTAGTCGTACTGGTAGCCCTCGCGCACAAAGAGGTCACGGAAGAGCTTGCGCAGGTAGGAGTAGTCGGGCTTGTCGTCGAAGCGAAGGGCGCGTGTGTAGTTGAGGAAGATGCCGAACTCGTTGGGGAAGCCACGGCAAAGTAGGTCCGTGGGAGTCGTCATCTTCTTCTCCATGATGCGGTCGTACTTCTGCTTCTTGGTGGCAGCCTTCAGACCTTGCCACGGCAGTGCGCCACGCAAAAAGTACATGAGAACATAGGCAAGAGACTCGAGGTCGTCGCGGCGGGCCTGCTCGACACCGAGATGGGTGTTGATCGAGGTGTAGCGGGCAGTGCCGGTCAAGTTCTTGTTCTCCCTGTACGGAATGTGGAGGTGGGTCTTGGGGTCGCGGAACTTCTTTGCTAGACCAAAGTCAATGACGTTGACCTGGTTGCCACGCTTCCCGATACCCATGACAAAGTTGTCGGGCTTGATGTCGCGGTGGATGAAGTTGCGGGAGTGGATGTACTCGATTCTCGAGATCTGACACAATGAGAGTAAAAACAAAGAACAATATAGCGGGAAGATAACTCACAAGTTGATCTGCGAGGAGCAGGACGGTCTTAAGGCTGAATTTGCGGTTGCAAAAGTTGAACAGGTCCTCGAGGGAGGGGCCCAGGAGGTCCATCACCATTGCGTTGTAATCGCACTCGGTGCCGAACCATCTGACAAAGGGTACACCGACACCACCCGCTAGGGTCTTGTAGACCTTGGACTCATACTCGAGCTGGGGGTGCTTGGCCTTGACAGACTCGAGCTTGATGGCGACCTCTTCACCGGAAATGATGTTAATTCCGAGATAAATATCACCTAGGAGTCGGACGATGAGCAGGAAAAAGTCAGACGACGAAAAGCGGCGTACCAAACGAGCCCGAGCCGATCTTTTTGCCAAGTCTGTACTTGCCCCCAACCCTGAGGTCCAGTCTGTGCGACGAGCTGTCTGCCATTGGAAATTCGGACAATGAGGATGGAAACTGAGGAAGACGAGAGAGATGAGGTGAGGGTTAAAGCCAGATGAGAGGCGGAGGAAGGGAAGATGGGTGGATGGCCTGCGGATGGCTGCAGGGCCGTGCTGAGGTGGTGTGCGTAAAGAGGGCGGTGCATCACGTGATGTTTCCGTTTCAGGTCGCCTGTTCGCACGCCTAACCGTTGACCTCAAACAAAACCGTCGCGGCAATTGACTGCCAACCAGAAAAGAGAGAAAAAAAACCCTGGTCCGCGAAGATTCCATGTCGAGAAGTCTCTCGTCTCCAGCTGCAGTCAAAAAAAACAATGTGCCAGCCTGAACAACTCCCAGTTCGCAGTTTCATACGATCGGTTACCGGTCCAGGCCACCTTGTTGCAAGCTACGAAGCACCCTAGCTAGTCCTCGACCGACACTGGCATGAGCATGGAAGCCCATCCTATAGAAGAGAAGGCCGACAGATTATCTGACGGTCGCTGAGGAGACTCCACTGGCAGGCGGTTGGTCGGAGGGCACTTATTTTGAACATCTCTGGTGCTGCACCCAGTCGCATGTGCATGGTGTCTTCTCTTGAATCCCAGAAAACTCTCTGTGCTCGTGACATTCATTCACTTGGGCATTTTTACCGACGTAACGGAATGTGTGAATCTCTCTCACACTTGCAGCGCGTTGTTTGATTTTTCTCTTCGCAGACTTTTTTTACCGCAGAGACGGGCTTAGCGGCAAGCCTCGCCTCCTGCGACGTCCGGACTCCATGTGTAGTGGTAGCCACCAAAGTCCGCATGTTCACTAAATGCTTCTGACAACGTCGGCATCAGCGTATGCTTTGTATTCGCTGCAACTACACGGCAGGGACACTAAATATATATCCACACTTTGCTCGCAGTCTATTTGCAACACACTAGGTCGGAACTTCCGTCGGCTGGAACGACCCTGGAAATTGTGCCGGTGAAAAAGAAAGTCGGTGGTCACTGTGCTTGAAGACGTACCGACGGCACCAGAGAAACAAGCTCCCGGCCCCAACTGCGTCCCGAGGTCGTTCTGGCAGTTGCTAACCCGAAGAAATCAGTCCTCAAGCTCAAGTCGTTTTTCAGGGGACGTACTTGTCGGAAAACAGGTTGACTGTGGACCAGTGTCAGCTACTTGCCGGGACACAATCTCTGCGGCAGCCACTTACAAACGAATTCAGCACCCGGTGTGCCATTGTCGCTGAGAATGTTAAAACTCGCGGCATTGCTGCCAAGACCAACGGTGTGGCAGTTGGTGTCAGAGCCTGAGATGGTCGTGCCGCCGCCCGTGCACGAGCTGGAGCCTCCAGCGCTAGGCTCGTAAACCATGACCTCCCAAGACTGGGCGGCTACGCTAGACAGCAGGGTCGCTGCGGTGGTAAAGAAGAGGAGGGACTTGATGCTGAACATGTTTGGGTTGCTTGTCGACGCTGGATCGCACTGAATTGTCCCCAGACACTCTCTGGTTTTTATACTCTTTACGGTGGAGTTGGGTTCGCCACTTCCGACAGCTACTCGCCGAGAATGACGGAGCTGACGCTAGTCGCGGTGCACGCTCGGTTTTCGGCGGCGAGGCTGCGACTTGCGGCTTTCGTTAGTATTCAATACATGTTGCAATGAAGAGTGTCATTGACTCACCCATATAGCATAAATATTGACAAAAAATAATGCCGGGCCCCTCAAGGGGATGCTGCGCGTTACAGCTTGTGGAGTATGCGGGGACCCGAAAGGGAATACAGGGAGCAGCGTGCACTAGACTTGCCACCAGAATGATAACATCGCCACAAGTATTACGATGCCGCCGAAAAGAATGTAAAACTCGGGAATTGAGGTTCCGGTGGGTTATATAAGGGTCCGACGACTGACAGTGACGAGATTGGAACATCACCGGTGTATTTTCGTATTCCCAGCAATTATATCTTGGGATACCTGGTCATAACTTACTCGTAAGTGTGTAGTGGTGATCCGCTACAGAATGATGAATAGTCTCACAGAACGGAACTTGAGGGTTCCATGCGCCGGTGACATTTATCTGACTTGCACTGAGCAAAAGCGTCGACCCCGCTGATTGTGAATCGCAATTAAAATCTCTGCTCTTCTGGCACATAAATGACACATTTTTGATTTTCTTCGTAGATTTCTTCGTCAGTCGCTGCGACGGCCCTTGCAATGCTCGTTTTTTTCTGCAGACGTCTGCGGGATGTCACCGATTGTCGTGTAGCAACCAAGTCGACAAGGTTTCTGGACCGCCTCAATCTCATTCAGCACAAGCGCATCCTTTGTATTCACTGCAACTATCACGGCGAGGTGAGGACACTATATATCCGGACTTCGGGCGCAGACTGTCTGCAAGCCACTAGGTGGGAACTGACTGCGGCCGGAACGAGCCTGAAGATCGTCCAGATGAGATAATCCAATGGTCACTATACTTGAAGACGTACCGACAGAGCCAGAGAAACAGGCTCCCGGTCCCAACTGTTCAATGCCGTTCTGGCAGTTGCTAACCCGAACATCAGCTCCAAGCTCAAGTCATTTCCCGCGGGACATACTTGTCGGAAAACAGATTAACTGTCGGTCACTGTCAGCTACTTGCTAGGACTCGATCGGTCGCAGCCACTCACAAACAAATTCAGCACCAGGCGTGCCATTGTCGCTGAGGATGTTGAAGCCCACGGCATTGCTTCCAAGACCGACGGTGTGGCAGCTGGTATCGGAGTCTGCGATGGTCGTGCCGCCACCGGTGCACGAGCTGGAGCCGCCCGCGCTGGATTCGTACACCATGACTTCCCAAGACTGGCCGGCGGCGAGGGTCGCTGCTGTGGTAAAGAAGAGGAGGGATTTGATGCTGAACATGATTGCGCTGGATTGCACTGAGTTGTCCACAGACACCCTCTGGCTTTTATACCGTCTTCTGCGCAGTTGGGCCCGCCGCCGCCGACAGCTAGCTGACGCTATTCATAGGCGCGCTCGGTTCTCCTCGGTGACGATGTGAGTTGCAACTCTCGCGGACATACTACAAGGAACACTCTTCTGCCTAGCGATGAACAAGAAAAGGTATGAGGTAAAACATTCAAACAGGTACTGTTATTGACCCACCGATCATAGTCTCTATGGGGATGTCGCGGGGTACGCGGTGTCCGAAAACGAATACATGCTGCGATACATGCTGCGCAGAAGATGTGCGCTGCATGCCCCACCAGAATGCCCGGGTGATACGACGTATTGATACAGCCGGCGTTGAGGAAGACTTCGTATTATATGGTACGGAATACTTCATCTTCTCCTCCCTGGAGCTGGGCGGAGGTGCGCTCTTGAGTTACATGGTGAACAAGGATCGGGAAATACGGCTGGGCGAGCAGGGGGCTTCAAGGGGGACATGGACTGTTTACAGTAATTTTTCTCTAGCCAAAGCCAACTTCTCTCGTCCTGGACGATGACGATGCATAGCACTTGGAGAGAGCCAGCTTGATCAACAGAGCAAGTCATTTTCATGGGATCCACTGGCTATCTTCACAGCTGATAAGCTGGTTAACCTCACGAAGTTCCGTATACAAGCCTATTATTTTGCGGTGCACCAACAACAGTCAACGCTGCAACCCGAGGTGGACTTTTGAGAGGAATACACAAAACGTCACAGGAGGCGAATTTCTCGTCGTTGCTGTTTTGTCCTGCGAGGACAAAAGAATAAGATGAAGTCTTTTTGTAGCGACAGAACGGCGACGGCAAGTGGGCCATTTGCGAGATACGGGTTGATTCTTTCAAACTTGCAAAGATGAAACTGGGCTGCACCGAAACTGACTCGCAGCGGCGAACTCGAGTCGCGAAGGAGGATGCAAGGTTCCCGGAAGACGGCCCGAAGAAAATACGATCCCGTGCTCTCGCTAAGCCTCGCTTATTGAGTCGCCGTGCAGCGAGGCGCAGGACCGTCCGGTTCGCCGACGGACACAGAAAGACGGCGGGCATCGGATGACGATGTCCCTGTGGACGGTGCTTTCTCGGAAGACGTGCTGGACGTGAAATGCGTGCCCAGTTGTGATGCAACGCGTTTGCGACCTTCAAGTTGCCGTCCAGTGAAAGATGACATTTGCGGTGGTGGTGCCCTCCGATGGCACATCCAAGGCACATCGCCAACGCTCTACCTTCAGAAAAACAAGCTGAGGCGTCCAGGTGGCTACTAACACCAAGCCAGTGATCATCATCTTCCGCCTCTTCTTAATGTACCTTGAGCTGTGAATAGAAGGTGTTCCGAGGATGGAGGACTTCTGTCACCGGGTAGCAAGGGAGTACACAAGCCGAACGAATGACTGCCCTTGTCTGCCCTTGTTCATCGATTAGGCTCGACATGGTGGTTAAATTGAGCGCTTGTGCGGAGTTTTAATCCGGCATCGTGTCGGCCTTTGTCAGCACACCCATTGCCACTCTGGATCTCCCTCCTCCTCCTTTACACCACCTTCTCCTCCTTGTTCCCCCATAACGCCTGCTTTGCATCCCAGTAAGTCCCGTTCATCCTTTTTGCCATCCTCGCCGTTTTCAGCAGAGACGGAAATCGAACCATTTGAGGCGTGGTGGCCTCGTTGGCACTCAGCCCAACGTGCAAGGCCATACCCGGGTCTCCTGATCCTGGCTCGTTTATCTGCGCTGCGCGTAGGGTGCCAGGACGGTGTCAGAACGGTCCACCGAGCTATCATCTGCCGTAGCCGCGCCGCAACTCCGCGTCGTTTTGCCTTTGCCCTTCTTCACGCACAGCAGGCAATTGCTAGATCCTTCCGTTTATATCCCCCCTTCTTCCTCGTTATAACAGGCTCTAACCTCTTTTGCTGCCTTCACAGTCTCCTCATTCATCCGAATTCCGAATGGCCGACACCTCTTCGCACAGACTGGACCTCCGGGTAGGGGGGAAGTACAGACTTGGCAAAAAGATTGGCTCGGGCTCGTTTGGTGCGCTGCGTTGCCTCAATTCCCCGACTTCCCGCTCATCGTCCGACTCCTAGGTGACATTTATCTCGGAATCAACATCATTTCCGGTGAAGAGGTCGCCATCAAGCTAGAGTCAGTCAAGGCCAAGCACCCTCAGCTCGAATACGAGTCCAAGGTCTACAAGACCCTGGCCGGCGGTGTTGGTGTGCCCTTCGTGCGATGGTTCGGGACTGAGTGCGATTACAACGCCATGGTGCTCGACCTCCTCGGCCCCTCCCTTGAGGACCTGTTCAATTTCTGCAACCGAAAGTTCAGCCTCAAGACCGTCCTGCTCCTCGCAGATCAACTTGTGCATTGCTTCATTTTTTTTCTTGGGCTTTCTCGCTTACGCCCCCGCCAGATTTCGAGAATCGAATATATTCACTCCCGCAACTTCATCCACCGCGACATCAAGCCCGACAATTTCTTGATGGGTATCGGGAAGCGCGGCAACCAGGTCAACGTCATTGACTTTGGTCTCGCAAAGAAGTTCCGTGACCCCAAGACCCACCTCCACATTCCGTACAGGGAGAACAAGAACTTGACCGGCACTGCCCGCTACACATCGATCAACACCCATCTCGGTGTCGAGCAGGCCCGCCGCGACGACCTCGAGTCTCTTGCCTATGTCCTCATGTACTTTTTGCGTGGCGCACTGCCGTGGCAGGGTTTGAAGGCTGCCACCAAGAAGCAGAAATACGACCGCATCATGGAGAAGAAGATGACAACTCCCACGGACCTTCTTTGCCGCGGCTTCCCCAATGAGTTCGGCATATTCCTCAACTACACGCGCGCCCTTCGCTTCGACGACAAGCCCGACTACTCCTACCTGCGCAAGCTCTTCCGTGACCTCTTTGTGCGAGAGGGCTACCAGTACGACTACGTTTTCGACTGGAGCGTGCAGCGCGGTGCTCAGGACGACGGTACCGCTGGCTCGAGCAAGGCTGCTGGTGGTGGGCGTCGCAAGGTCGTGCAAGAGGAAGATGACCACCGCGTGTAGGTCTTTGGTTTTTTCTTGGCATCACAAACAACCTGTGACATGTTTCCCTTCTAGGCTCCGTTCCCACACCCGTCAGGCGCAGCAAGGCACTCCCGGAGCAGTTGGGCAGCAAAGGGGTGGTCGTGGCCGCGACACCGAGCTCTGGTAGATGACCCATCGAACGTTCATCCTCGGAGTGGGTGAGCGGGCTTAGCGTCCCGAGTGTGACTGAGCAAACCGGGGGTGGAGGGAAGGTGCAGAGATCGTGCTCAGTCAGGAGATGGAGGGGGGGTCGATCCCCAGGTGGAACTCAGGAAGCTAAGCGACACGGGAGCGTCCCATCCCGCAGACAAGCTGCGCGCTCGGCCTTCACTATCCTTGGCTCTCGCGGGCCGCTAGAAATGAATCAGTCAACTCGCCTTCTTAATCCTCGCGCCCTGCGTCCCCTACTAGCAGGTCGTGCACTTCCTGGGCCGCCGCGCCGCACGAGACGGCGCCCTCTCCCCCATACATTACATCCCGCCGCCCGATGCTATATATATTTCCCCACGGACGCTGTTTCTCTTCACGCCGGCGGTCCCCTCCGTATAAAGGGACCAACACCGCTGGCCGCCTTTAATTCCCTTCTCCATCGCCATCCGATCCCAGCCCACCCCTGCGCCCGTGTCTTTGTTGGAACTTTTAGCTCTTCCTTCATCCCTTCTGCCACCACCAGCGTTTACCGCCACCACCATCTTCCTCCTGTATACTGTATTACTCACTTTACGTCTTCCTTTCTCCCCATTCTGCTACGTGCTACATCCTACCACATTCCTTTTCTCTTCCTCTCTTACCGACATGCCACGACTCGTCACGACTTGCCTCATTTCTTTTACGGGTTCTGGGTTCCGCTCCGATTTACGCCTTTACGCATTTGTTGTCCTCCCTCCCTCGCGGTTGGAGAGGGCGTCCGGAGGGGTGCGGGAGGGTACGTGTGGGGACGAGAAATAATCGAAATTGTTTGTGTTTGAATATAATAGACTGGTGTTACAGGTTGCTTCACCCTTCTCATTCTATACGTTGGAACCCTATACTGCCTCCAATGGTCGAGGCGAATCGAGCATGGATTTTGCCGCTTTGCGTTCTTTTGCGTTGTTACCCTGCAATTGACATGGTGGGAAATCAGTCTTCTTCCAGCTTTGCTTTCACCACCTCCCAAACCTCTCTACTTTTAGCGTCTGCTCTCATTGTCAGCGGGTCCTTGCTTGCCCTCCGCCGTAAGCCACTCTTTGCGCCAAATCCTTGGGAATTCCGTGTTTCCGGAGAACTTATGGCCGGTCTTTGACGATTCAGACCGTTCGAAGGGTGTTATCTTGCACCTCAAATCACTGCGCCTTGCGAATATTACCAAGACATACTTCTGTGCCATTCACAGCGAGCTATATTTCGTCAGATTTATGCGAGGACTGGACAAGAACCATCGGATTCACCTGGGTGTCCTTTTCATCCACATGGCGTTGCCTTAGAAAACCGAGCAGGACCTGGAGCATCGCTTGCAGCAATGTTTCAGCCATTTTCTGGTCCCGGCGAGCGTAGTCCGCACCAATATTAATAACAACGTTTCGCGACAGTCTCTTCGGGATACCGCATACTCAATTGTCGACTCCGTAGAACACCGAGGGACGCGGTCAGCTGTGTTCTTCTCGTAATATTCAAGGTGGCGGCCAGTCCATTCCGCAATTTATTAGGCATATACATCAGGAGAGACTCGAATGCCAGTCGCCGCCGACACCTATTAGCGTGGATAATGCCGAGAACGACGCAACTGACGTTGCTCTCGCCCGGTCCTCGACGATAACGGTGTGAATACTCAACCAATATCTGGATTTCAGCAACGGTATAAAGATCATCGAGTGCCTGCATAAAGTCCAGTGCGATCCAGTATCAAAAAGCAGCCCAACCATGTTCAGCACTAAATCCCTCCTCTTCTTTACCACCGCGGCGACCCTGCTGTCCAGCGTAGTGGGCCAGTCCTGGGAAGTCATGGTTTGGGAGCCCAGCGCGGGCGGTACCAGCTCATGCACCGGCGGCGGCACGACCATCTCCGGTAACGACTTCAACTGCCACACCGTCGGTCTCGGCAGCAACGCCGCCAGCTTCGGCATCGTCAACAGTGTTAATCCACCCGGCGCTGAGTGGGCTTGTAAGTAGCTGCCATCGAGATGTTCTATAATGGCTGACACCTGCCGACAGTCCTTCTGTTTTCCGACAAGTACGTGCGAGTCGCAGACAGTGTTTTCTCCGAATGCTGATTTTTCTATGGATCAGTAACTGCCAGACAAGCCTTCAAGTGGAGTTGGGGCCGTTCACCTGCTTCGCTGGTGCAGTTGGTACGTCTTCGAGTACATACATTGACATCGCACTTCCTCACCGGAGCATGATTTCAGGCTCGTTCGAACCGAGGACCGTTCCCACCTAGTCTCTCGCAGGCGGTCCGGAAATATCAAGGGTGTACCTATGTTCGATGTATGTGCGCGTATGTAGTCCCAAGCCGTGGCTGCCGTCATTTGGAATTTTCGTCTGGTCGTGATAAGGGCACGCGCGGTATAGCGCGGTATCGCCTCGCCGCTCGTTGCTTTCCTCGGTTGAGATCGTGAATTGAACCGTCACGGAATAGGTCGAAAAAACCAATCAATTACTTCCTGCATGCCCACATCTACTTACTTGGTCTCTCGTGCTCTTCCACTAAGTGAATAAGAAACTAGGTCTAGATAATTGAATACGAACGGATTTTGCGTTGCCAATCGTGGGAAATAGCAATCCTGGTCCCTACGTCTCTCTGTTCACCCCTTCATCTCGTACTCTCGTACCACTTAGCCCTCATCTGCTCTCGTTGTCGACGGCGGGCCATTATTCAAGTTGCCTTTCTCCGGAAACTCTTCAACCCCGCCCTGGATCCCAGATACGTCCAGGAGAATTCTTGGTTCTGAGGTTTCCAGAACTCGTTCGCATTGTACATGTATTCAACCGTGAACCACCCAACGCCTTGCGGACATCACCTGTCACTACTCGGTTCTAGTACTCAATTACTATCGGGATTAGCGACGGGGATAGCAGCGGGCACCTCAATAACCATCTCTTCGAGAACAATCCTAGGTCTTATCTTCGCCCCGGTGCCGGATTGAAAATCGTCCGAGGGCAAGAATCGTCGACTTCAACCTTCGGACCTTGGGGTGGTCCCCCCGAAACCCGGCTTCACTTCGCGCGGGACAAAAAGCTTCGCTTGCAGCAATGTTTACCCATCATTCGGTCGCCACCGATAATGTCATTTTCGCGACGTTGCAGCTTCGGGGCCCCGCCTACTCAATGGATGACGCCGTGCACACCGAGCGACGAAGGGTCAGCTGCGTTGTACTCGTAATACTCTCAAGCTAGCGGTCAGCTCAATCGTACCGAAATAGCTTTCCGAGACATTCATGGGGACGCCGTATACCTCCCTAATGCCAATCAACACCGAGACCTATTCCGCAGCTGAGGTTGCTCCCGCTCGGTCATCGACAGTAACGTATACATTCGAACCCATATCTGGAACTTAGAAACGATATAAAAGCCATCGAGTGCCTGCCGAAAATCCAGTACAATCCAAAAGCTCGATCATGTTCAACACCAAGTCCCTCCTCTTCTTTATCACCGCCGCGACTCTTCTGTCCAACGCAGCGGGCCAGTCTTGGGAAGTAATGGTTTGGGAGTCCAGCGCGGGCGGTACCAGCTCGTGCACCGGCGGCGGCACGACGATCTCCGATAACGACTTCAGCTGCCACACAGTCGGTCTCGGTAGCAACGCCGTTGGCTTCGGTATAGCGAACAGCGTCAACCCACCCGGCGCTGAATGGGTTTGTAAGTGGTTGGTACCGAATATTGAATCCTAGGAGGCAGCTGACCATGTTCGACAGTTAATCTGTTCTCCGACAAGTACGTCCTCGAAAACTGATTCTGGCTTGGAGGGCTTATCTTTGGGGTTAGCAACTGCCGGACCAGCCTCGGGACGCAGTTGGGACCGTTTACCTGCTTCTCCGGTTCTGTCGGTACGTCCAGTAGAGTGACCATCGTATTTCCTCACTTTAACCTCTTTCCAGGCTCGTTCACACCGCAAACTGTTCCCACCTAGGCTCTCATAGACAGTCCGGGAACCTCAAGGATGTATCTGCATGTTGTTCCCAATTCAATAGTTGCCGCGAAGCCTTTTCATCTGCATATTTCGCCTGGATGATCAGTGCGTGCTAAGTGCAAGTTCCGCGCACGGTATCTCCTCCTTTTTTTTGCATCGAACCGAGAGCAATTACTAGTGGCGCGGACCAGATCGTATGTTGCATCGACTGGGACGGACCTCGCAGCACTCTCCCATCGCATCGCATCCTCGAAACCAAGCCGCTCCTTCACCTTCCTCAACACTTTCGTCGAACTATTGCTCCGAAACCTTGCCTAAGAAAAGCTAAGAAATAACGTCCGTCCGCTCGTTCCGTAATTATCCGCGTAGGTAGAAAAGTCGATTTGGGGTTTTGAATTATTCAGAATCGTTCTCAATTCGTGCAATACCTACTGCGGGCAAGCCAAAAAGGTCTTTTTTTTGAGACGCGAGGCCCGTTCCAGTGACAAGTTTGCTTACTTTGAATTTCTTTTTTGAATCTGCTGATGCCATCATAAACGCCTTTGTTCCGTTCCAATACCACTGTTTTCCGACTCTCGTCGGAGTTTGGACGACGGCGCCAGGCTGCGACTACGCTGAAGTAAGGTTGTGGCTACAGCCAAGATGTAGACCCCATCTCATATTCTTGGCTATAGGAATCTGCTGCAAAGTCTCTCCGGTCAAAGTCAACTGTGAGGATTTTGGTTCGACACGCAAAGACGGAGAGTGAACGCCGGGATATCAAGAAGGTGCGATTTTGCTGAAATAAACGCTTCGTTGTCTCGACTTATCCCGAAGAATCACGCCAGTGGCATATATTAGATGTTCATTGACGCAAATAATCAAGCACATATTGATGTGCAGCCTCTTTCGGATCGCGAGGATGAAGTCTTGCCGCAGCCGTTGCCCCCAATTCACAATCTCCCCGTCGAATTGCTAGCGGAAATAATGGTTTTGTTGTTGACACCCCACGTCGGCGAAGAGGGACAGAAAATTTCGCCAAAGGCTGCAGATCTACTTGCACTATGCCAAGTCTGTTCCTTCTGGAGACAAGTGGCTTCCACCACACCCCGACTATGGCTCGTGGAAAGCTTTCCCCTGATGGTATCGACTTCTCCAGGCTACGCTATGTCCACTGTTTGGACTGAAATTTTTCTGGATCGTTCTGCTCCACTCCTCATTTCGGTTTCCATCTATCCGTCGATGTACATTCGACGATACATCGAACTACCGCCCACGGTCATAAATGCTGCCTGCAGATGGAAGACTTTGGAAATGAGTTACGACACTGGAAAATTTGATGCGATGGCACTTGCGCAAATTCCACCAGGCAGTCTTATAAACCTGGAAACTTTGAAGTTGAAATGGCATAACCCGGAGGTTTGGCAGGGTCCAGAGCTGGATATATTTCTGTCGGCTCCTCGCCTCCGCAACGTCACGCTCAAAGTGCCACAGTCAACAAACATTCCTCCTATGCCCTGGGACCAGCTCACACGCCTCTCGTTGCGCTACGACGCTCCCCAAGTATGTCTCGACCTCCTCGTACTATGCAGAAACATCGTCTCTGCCAAGATCAACACCGAGCAATGGCTGGAGTCGGATTCTCCCCATACTTTTCTCAATGGAGAAATTACTCTGGCTCATTTGAAAGAGCTAGATATCCGGATTCGCATATGTTCCACGGGTGAACATCTAGGACCATTCTTGAGGTGGCTGCGACCTCCCAATCTCTCGTCCCTCACCCTGACCCTCCAAGTCTCTACCCTCATTGACAACTACTTCATCTCTTGGATTATACCAGCCTTGGTTCCCTTTTTGAGCCAAGCACCGGGTGTCGAGTATCTTCAGTTGGACAACCTTGTCTTTGAGGAGATGAAGAACATACGGGACATCCTACAGCTCACACCAAACCTCACCACGTTCGACTTCAGTAACTATGCAATCGACGATGATTTCTTTGCTTTCCTGAGGTTCTCCGAACTAGATGGTGCACCCTTGGTGCCTAAGCTCGAGACATTGTCTCTCGAGGGCGTCGGAACAGATTTTGAGGAGGGCAGCTTTGCGTCGATGATGAGGTCGCGTTGGTGGTCCGACGACGAATGGCTTGCCCTGCCCGCACCGCCTCCCGTTGCCCGGCTGAAGTGTTTGAAGTTCTGGGATTACGATGTTGAGAATGGTGCGGATCCATACTTCAGCCAGGAAATGATGGACACAATGGAGCTCTACCGGTCGCAAGGGCTCCTGTTGACCGACTGCAATTGTTTCTTTTTAGACTGCTGATACCCCAGCGTCTTCGCCGTCTTGCGAGCGTTTTCGCCAACACTATATTCAATGTACTTTCCGCCATACCTATCGTTGACCAAACGGAATCCATGCAGCACTCTCCAATCCTATCACCAGTCGCCCATACAGTCCCTTGCTTCGAATAGCTCGACGTCCGCACATCCATTCGTCCGTCCGTCCCGTTGATACATTGCTTCTAGATTTCATTTGATTTCGTTGTCATTCGTAGCACAATCACACTAATTATTAAAGCGACTGGAGAACATCCTAAAAGACTCCGCTCTGCAAGTTTTTGTATCCCACCGCAACGATTCTGAGGCGCGCACGGTGGAGGGCCGAATTTCGTGCATACACGACTGCTTGGTTCACCCATTAATTTTTAATTCCCGTAATAGTACAAAACCTCAGGGCCAGATATAAAGTCTTGGACCACCTTCAAATATTCCGGCATGGGAACGTCCTTTTTCTCCAACTCGTCCCGATCTTCGCTATAGTCATCCTTGCTTAAAACTAGAACCCTGAAGCTGTAGAACGGGTGTTTCCCCGGGCCTGGGCGTACACCGACAACGATGGTCTGAAGACTGACATAGCAGAGAAGGTGGTTAAGGATGACGTTGAAAATGGCGTCGATTCGTCCATCAGTCCAGTCAGCGGCCCCGCCCTTTTCCTTGATCTTGTGGTCGTCTATAACGAACCCTTTCATATACACCTGATAGACATCTTCAGAGCGACCCAAAACAAGAAACAAGGATAATCGTACGGACCGGCCGTACAGCTGACGCTGTCGAGTCGGACATTTGTGACAATTTCGTGTGCGCTGTGTGAACGAGCGCGAGCGTGCAGCTTCAATTGCAAGTTCTCCTCCTCTTCGCGGAATAAAAATCGAATGTTGTTTTCAAGCAGATGGTGCTTCACGGGTGTGCTTAGACGCCCAGTAGCTTTCGGTGGACTACGTGCAGTAGAAATCGCGATCCAAGGAGTGGTTGTGAAGAAACACGGCGATGGGATCAATTTTCCCATCTGATCGCTGTGCCGCCCAGTGGACGTCGACTCAACGTCAACGTTCCAACTCCAACAACCTCCCAATGGCAAAAACCGACGCACTGGCAGCAGCGCCCATCTTTGACATAACCCAGTGGGCGGTGGAATTCCGGCATAATCAGTTGTGGCATGCGTATTTCAGAAGAGGGTCCAACTACAATATGCGTGTAGTTGCCAGGCAGCAGCGAGTCCTCTGTTGCCTTTGTGGAGGGGCTACGCTCATACAAAACAAACCAGGCCATCAGCAAATCCCGGATTTTGCAGTAGTGCTCTGAAGCACTGCAGAGCACTACGTAGTAAAAGACCTTCACTACGGGCCACTACAAGCCACTACAGGCCACTATATAGCGCTCCAGAGGCTCCAAAAAATCCGGGTTTTGCTGATGCATAGCGATGGGTGGCTTCTGTCTCGATTGCTCAACAGCGACTGCCGCAACGATGACGCGACCCTCAGTCCCCTTCCGCTCCCCTTTATTCGTGTCGATCTCGTCCACAATCCTCCTCCTGCGCCCGGCCCTGGCGATCCGGCTAACGACCCTCCACCGTTTGTGAACGTCGAAACTCCCCCGTATCCTCCCCCACATCCAGCTTTTCCTGCAACGAAAGGTGCACTTCGTAGACTTTCAGGTGAGCAATTTGTGAAAATGATTATCTTAAATTCATCCGTTGTGCAGACGACGATGCTACGACATTACTCGCTGCGTACGGCTGCGAGCCACAAGCTTCGCATACCGCACGGAGGGCTGCATTTGCGCAGTTCATTGGGGTAAAATTATGATTTGCGACAGCTAACTCTTGCCTTGTATTCTTGTATTTTTCTTGAGTATTAAACCGAATGCCTTGCCGACGACTTTGCATGTCTTTCATTACACCGTATGCTCAACCCGGACTTGGACGCGGCGCGGACGACTATCATAATCGTCTTCCACAAAAGCGACATCATAGCCGTCTATCCAGAGCTTACGGACCTGCTGTAGCTGTCAATCTGGCACCATGGTGCTATCGGAATCTTGGCGGGTCAATCCTCTGGACGAATGCGAGAGCTGCAACTTTATTCACTCACTGCGAAGCAGTCCGCCTCCACGCGCCGTCGCGAACGGCCTTCTTGCCAAAGCTTTGACTGCCCACCGTGTTGACAGAGCGTTCTCCTCCCTTTCAGCACCCGAACTTCCGTTAAATCCCCGGCACGACTGCTTCTCGCTGCTTTCAGAACTAACTGGTATGCCCTTGGAGGCGATCACGCAGGACCCGTGCTGTCTTCTTCGAAAAGAAAAGTGTTACTGTATCGACATCATTTCTGCTCAATGGTCGTACCAAGCGAGGCCCGTTCGAGCTCCGAGTCACAGTGCGACGAGAAAGACACTACTATCCCAGCTAGTCAGCGAGCTTTTCCTTTGTCCGAGTCACCCGGTACGCCGCACTTCCAAGCGAGTCAACCGAATCATCAAGATTGGTGAGTCCGAATCCCAAGCGGCTAAAGCCTCCAGCCAAAGCGCTCTCAATGCCTCGCTCAAAGCGCAAGTCAAAGCGTGGTCACACAGTCAGACCTGGTCAGAAAAATCAAAGTGCGATCACGTGTGAGGTCCACTGACAGGCAGATAAAAACGGCGTCAGCTCCCGCTCTGTCTCTATCACTTTCATTTCCCTCTCAATCCCCTCCAAGAATTCTTCTATTCCATAATGGCTGGTGTGCTGGCAAATCAAGTCCAAGCGGTGGCAGCTGCGATGGCCCCAGCGGCAGCCACGGTTGGCGCTATCGCCGCCGCTCCCCCTCCTGCTCTCGGCGGTGCTCCTCAGTGGGCGTTGGACTTTCGGCATGATCAGTTATGGCAGGCGTACTCCATGAACGTACAGCTTCACAACCTTGTACAGCTTCACAACCTACGTGTGGACAATAAAGAGGCGTAAGTCTGTTAATACCTTCGTGAAGACTGCCTTCTCACAGAAAAAAACAGGGAGGCGCGTACTACGGCCAGGATTTTCAACTCCAGCTGCAACCATGACCCTGAAGTCCTCACCGCCCTTCCCCTCCCCTTTGCTCATACGCCTCTCGTTGCCACTCCTCTTCCCCCTGCTTCTGGAGCTCCGGCCATCCTTCCCCCACCATTTGTACCCGCTGCCATCGTAGCACCTCCCCCGCATCAGTTATTCCCCGCGACCAAAGGTGCACTTCGTAGCCTTACGAGTAAGCAAAACAGCTTTGTGCCAATAATGATGCGCTGAAATCCGGCTCTCGCAGACCACGATGTCACGACGCTACTCAACGCGTACGGTTGCCCACCACAGAATAACCATGTCGCACAAAAGGCTGAATTTGCACGTTTCATTGGAGTCAGGCTGTCACAGTAGCATTTACATGGCATCGCAGAACGGTAACGTTTGAAGAATAGATATTGTATATAATTCGATTTGCACGGTGAAGTTCTATATGAGTCCTTGCACGTTATTGAAGCAATGTACAACCTTCATCGTGATTCAGACGCGACGGAAGTCTGAAAAACTTGAATCTGTCAGTATCCGAGTCCCCATCGGTGGATTACCCCAAAATAGATATCAACCTTTCGACCAAACTTCAACCACCTTCAAAGTTCAATGAGCTCCAAGAGCTTCAATATTCAATGACCGCCCTCCAGATAGCCGCTCCTGACGTTGACTCTCTTAATCAGTGGGCGCTGGATTTTCGTCACGAACAGCTGTGGCAGGGGTACCAGATGCGCGTGGGGTTCCACAACATGCGCGTAGACTACCGTGAAGAGTGAGTTCTATGTGCCCCGATAGAGATTGCATGCCAACGCAAACACTACAGGGCTGCATGGAGCCTCGCGAGAGCTTTCAACGAGAGCTGTCGTCACGACGCAGCGCCACTCAGTCCCCTCCCGGGCCCGCTCCCTGCACAAATACCTTTTGTTGCCACTCCCCCTCCTCCCGCACCGCCACTGGCCGAGCGACCCACTTACTCCGACAATCCTGACCGTCTCCGTTGAGTTAGTGCCAATGCTGCCAGCGGCGGAGCGACGAACGCGGACGGCAGGACAGACTTGCAATCTGAGACACCCGCGCTATATGCCGTGACCAACTTGAAACACTGACCAGGCACAGCGGAATGTTAAATGATAACGGTCTCTCGACACTCCACGACTCTCGGCTTCACCAAGGCTTCACCGACGACTTGGCTAGGATTGTATTGAGAGTTTGGTTCATCTTGTACTCAAGCTGTCTCGCCGCGGAGGATTACTTAGTACTTGGTTTCAAGTATTTCTTGACAAGTTGGTGAATGCCGTGCAGTATTTTGTCTCGGCATATTCACCGCGATTGCTCTGGCTATCCATTGGTGGGACAAGTCTACAACGGAGGCGCGGCTGTACATCAAAATCCATATCACTCCCGCAACATCGGAGGATGCCTCTGGAATGCTTTTTAAAACACAACGGTGGGGTGGCTTTATCCATATCACTCCCGGGTCCGCTACCGCGTATAAAGGTGGATTGGGTTGAGGTAAGCGCTCCGATCTCTGTAAATTCGAAATTGTCCTCCAGTGACCACCCATCTATGAGCTTCCCTGAACTCGAGGACCACCCGCTGGATGAAGTCGCATCTGGAGGTGTATCGCTCGATGACTACCATACCAAATTCCCGAGACTGAGCAAACCCGTGCCGATGATGCGGGCGGAATACGACGTGGTTGTCGTAGGTTCAGGGTATGGAGGTGGTGTTGCGGCGAGTCGGATGGCAAGGGCTGGGAAGAGTGTTGCTGTTCTAGAGTTGGGCAAGGAAAAGTGGCGTGAGTCATTCCTGCTTCCTTCAGTGTGTATCCATGCTGAGAGGCGAACGCAGCCGGGGAGTATCCAAGTAACTTGAAGGACGCATTGCCCGAAGTGCATGTTTCCGGTAACGCAGGAAGATTCAGTGGTCCGCTCAAAGACGTTGCAGCAGGTGGTCCGACCGGCTTATATCATCTTGTGCTTGGCGAGGGACAGAACACCTTCGTCGGGAATGGTGGGTGTTATTTTTGCACGCATGATGCGTACTAATCTACCCAGGTCTCGGGGGAACGTCTTTACTCAACGCCAATGTATTTTTGGAAGCCGACAAGCGGACGCTTGAGCTCAGTGCATGGCCGGAAGAAATCCGCGAAGATCCTGCTTGTCTCGAGCCGTGTAAGAAACCGCCACGATAATTTCACCGAATATTAACACGATATCTAGACTATGCGCGCGCTGCCGAAATGTTGCAACCGACTCCTTACCCGGAGGACTATCCTCCGCTCAAGAAATTGCAGGTCCTACAAAAACAAGCCAAGGCACTCGGCCAGGAAGGAAACTTTTACCGTGTCCCACAGACCACCTTCTTCCGTGACGGTCTCAACAATGCCGGCGTCGAAATGAAGGCATCGACTGGCTCTGGGCAAGATTGTACAGGCGTCAATGACGGATCCAAACACTCGGTCCTCATGAACTATCTTCCGGATGCGTGGAACTGGGGCGCGGAGATTTTCTGCGAGTGCGAAGTGCGCTATATCCGCCAGGACCCGAGGGGCGATGGATATGTGATTTTCTTTGCCTGGCATGGGGAAGGGCGGGACGCGTTCCAAGACGACTTTTACAATCAACTGATGTGGGTGCGAGCGGTAGGTGACAAGAGCCGTTCATAACGCCCTTTGCACTCACATGCCCGCAGAAAGAACTGTGTTTCCTCGGAGCCGGTGCATTGGGGACTAGCGAGATTCTACTCCGGTCCAAAACGCATGGTCTCAAAACGTCTCGGTTCGTCGGTCAGAAATTGTCTGGAAACGGGGATATCTTGAGCTTCGGTAGGCCACCCTGAAACTTTGGGGGAAAGATTGGACGCTGAGTTTAACCAAGGCTACAACACGGATGAGATCGTCATCGGTGTTGGCAATGAACATCCTCCTGCCGGAGATCCCTGCGGACCCACGATCACGGGCGTGATTGATAATCGAGGGCCAGATACGTCTCCCAATGTCCTCGACGGGTATGTGCTCGAAGAAGGCGCTATTCCGCAAGCCCTTGCGCCGCTCATCCAAGCGATGCTCGCGGCGCTTCCAGGCAAGGAATATCCCGACCCGTATACCGCGAGTGAACGGCTTCGACACTTGTTCTCCTCAACGAAGTCCGCGTTCCTTGGTCCCTATAGCAAGGGCGGAAGTGTCAATCGAATGCAGACATATCTCGTCATGTCTCACGACAGCAACGAGGCCTTGATCACCCTCGAGAATGACAAGCCGTATCTGCAGTTCTTGGGTGTTGGGCGGACGGACCACGTCAAGAAATTGAACGAGGTCCTCGCCAAGGCGACAAAAGCCATCGGAGGAACACTGGTACATTCGCCGTTTTATGCTGGTAAGTATCTCCCTCCATAGTAATGCAAAAAATACTTGCTGAGAAGTACAGCCTTCCATCAGACGGAGGAAATCACAGTCCATCCACTGGGAGGCGCTATTATGACCTCGGACGGGACCGGACGTAACGGAGCGACGAATCATGCAGGCCAGCTGTTTACGGGCGAAGGGGCTGAAGTGCACGAGGGGATTATCTGCGTTGATGGCTCTGTGATTCCAAGCGCTCTGGGTAAGTTTAATCTTGTGAGATATGCTCCTTGATCTTGAGCTCCCCCAGGTGTCAACCCTTTCGCTACAATAACTGCCCTCGCCGAACGCTCTGTCGACTTGATCACGAAAAAGATGGGTCTGATAACGAACATGTCGAGAAACGGCAAACTCGACCTCTTTGGGAAACCTGCGAAGTCTTTCCCGTTAAGCGCAGACATGCTCAAGGCGAGTGAGACGATCCAATCAGCGGGTTCTCTGAAGGGAATCCGGTTCACCGAAATTCAATTCAATTCAATTCAATTCAAATTCCATTTAGGGTGCGCGCGGGCCCCAGGGGGCCCATGTAGCACCGTACGTAGTTACAGTGAGTTACACTAGCTAGGCAGTAGGGTAGGGCTCGGGGAGGGGAAGCGTCGCGAAGGGGTGTCACAGGAGTATGCTATGAGGGGGTTTGGTAGAGGTATTTACTGGTCCACAAGTCTTAGCTAATTCGAGATGAGTTCGAGAGAGTTGGTGAGAGAGAGAGTAAAAATGAAAATTTAGAAATAAAAGACACGGGGAAGTGCCCTAGAGGGCGTAGCGGGGGAAACGACCCGTGTCGCGCACGAAGCGGAGGACGGGCTTGTGGTCTGACTTGGCAGCGAGCAGCCCGCGGAGGGAGAGACGTGCCGTGCCGAGCTTGAGGATCATCGTGAGGCGTTCCCGCCGGTAGCGAGGACATAGGAGGAGGTAATGGGGTACGGTCTCGGGGACGAGGCAGAGCGGGCAGTCTGGCGAGGGGCCGAGGTGGAACCGGTAGAGGAAGGCGTTGAGGGCAAAATGGGTTGTGCGCAGTTGCGTTAAGACGCTGCACTGCGGCCGGCTCAGGTCATTGTACATCCGCATTGTCGCGTTGGACGGGCGCGCGCTGTCGAAGGCGGATAGGCGGCGGTAGCGGGGGGAAGCGGACCATTCCTCTAGCCAGCGCGCCTTGAACGCTTTCATCCCGGCTTCCTGGGTGGCTGCCTTGCTCGCAGGGAGGGGGTGTTCGAAGGCAATGATGCGAGTTGACAGGGCAGAGGAGGTGCCTTGCGCCGCCTCCTTCGCGCGAACATCGACAGCCTCGTTCCCCTCAATCCCGATGTGCGCCGGGACCCAGTGAATTCGGATCTTCAGGGTGGGGCGCGCACAGAGGAGGCGGCGGTGAAGGGTGTGGAAGAGGGAGAGGAGGTATTGGCCGGGTTGAGGGCGCGGCGCGGCGAGCGCGGAGATCGCAGGCTGACAATCAGTGAAGATGTCGGCGTCAGTGAGTCGGGGAGTGGCTTTGATGATGTCGAGTGCGAGGATGGCACCGACCACCTCGGACTCGAAGACGGTGTGCGCGCTCTGCTCACCGAGGAACTTCGTCCGAACCGCCCCTTCTCCCTCAGCGCCCCATGCAACCGCTGCCGCTCCCACTCCTCCTTCGTACCCCGATCCGTCTGTGTACACCCTGAATCCGCCCTTCCTCGCCACTTGCGCTTCCTCCGCTTTCGCCGTGTCCTTGTCCGGTGCAATCCGTGTCGTTAACGCACCAGGGGGCGCCCTTTCGATCTCAAGCAGGGGGTCGATGAGCTCGATGGGTTCGTTGAGGAGGGGGAAGGCGGCGTGGAGGTGGTGGATGGGGGAGCGGTGGAAGCGCGGGACCCTCCTGCAGCGGTTGAAGATGCGCTGGAGGGGGTGCGAGGTAGGGAGGGTAGCGAGTCGGACCGCCGCGTTGAAGACGGAGCGGTTGAGGCGGATGTGGATTGGGAGGAGGTTGGCGTGGAAATCAAGGGTGTCGGACGCGGTTGTTCGCAGCGCGCCCGTGATGAGCTTGGCCGCCTGGCGCTGTACCTTGCCCAGTGCTTTCGCAATCCAGACCCTGCCGGTCCTGCGCGTGTCAGTATTGGCCGAGACAGGGTTGTACCACACAGGGAGCGCATACTCCATGCGTGGAACAACGACCGTCTGAAACAGCTGACGGGTGTACGCGTGGGGGAGGCCGAAAGTGGGGGAGGAAATCCGGGAGAGGGCGAGAACCGCCTTGGTTCCCCGGCTCTGCGCGAGCTCGACATGGCTGCGGAACGTCAGCTTGTGGTCCAGCACGACACCGAGGAGCTTTGCCGTGGAAGACGCTTCGACAGTGACTCCGTTGAAAGTGGCGGGGAGCGGGTCATAATGCGTGGCATGCTTGCGCGGCGGGACAAAGTGCATAAGCTGGAACTTGGGGAGGTCGAACTGCAACCCAATTCTGGCTGCACGCGGGCAGGTCTCCTTCTCCATGTGCTGGACTATCGTGTGGACGTTGTGCGTGACCGAGTGGGAAGCTTCTCCGCGACTGAGGTCATCAATGTACCCGCCGGTCTTTTCGTCCATGAGTTCGTCGATGTAGATGAGGAACAAGAGGGCGCTGAGCGGCGAACCCTGCGGGAGGCCGTTGGGTACGGGGCACGGGGGGGAGTGGTGGTCGTCAAAAGTGAGCGTGGTGCGGCGGTTACTGAGGAAACTCCCAAGAAGATCGACAATCTCCGAGGGGACACGTTTGGAGCGAAGGAGGTGGAGGAGATGGGCATGGCTCACAGACGGGAAGGCCTGCGAGATGTCCATCAGGAGGAGGCTGAAAACCTTCCCCCCTCTCCATGCATCCTTCACTTTCTGCGTCAGCGCAAGAAGCGCGTCGACGGCGCTGCGTCCCGGGCGACCGCCGTACTGGTTGGGGGACAGCAACCCGTGCGCTTCAGCAAAGCCGGAAAGCCAGTCGGCTAAGACCGACTCGATCACCTTCCCCAGTCCCTCCTCTTCCGCGATCGGCCGGTATGCGCCGGGGATCGTGTAGTCACTCTTGCCAGGTTTGCGAAGGGTGGCGGTGATGAAGATCCGCCACGAGCTGGGGAAGTAGCCCACTCGCAAGCCCGCTGAGAGAATGTGGAGGAGGATGGGGGCGAGGACGACGCGTGCCGCACGGATCGCGATGTTGGGGATACCTGACGGTCCGGGAGCCTTCCACGGCGACGTTTTGCCAATAGCGCGGTGTAATGCAGACCGCGGTGTAGCTATTGGAGGGTTGTGTGACTGTCCTCTTAATAACGACGTGCTCGGCCTCTGGGGATTTTATATGATGTGATTATAGTAGGGAATTCTGGTTTAGACTAATGCCTCTTGGGGAATGTGTGTGTGTGTGTGTGGGATGCCAAGGATGGCTGGAAAGTGTGTGCGTGTGTGTGGAAAGCTTCCTGGATAATGTTTCCGGAGAGCTTTATATCGTTAATTCCGGGTGATTGTCCGTTGCTTGTGGCGTGGGGCGTTCCTGGAAATTATATCCGTGTCCTGGCTTCGTCGTTCTTATGACGGCCTAAGTTAGCTAAAGAAAGGTAAGAATGAAAATACTGTCTCCTCGTCCTAGAATTCCTGTTGGGGGTTTCTAGTCTCCTGGATCCCGTAGCTCTCGCTTGCTATCTCTTCTGCGCTCCTCCCCTTTGAACGTGCGCTAATTCGATAGCTTGGTAAAACCCGTAGGAGGTACCGCGATTGGTTACGACGACGCCGGATACTCGATTGTTCGATAATACGGACGGCGGTTTATCCGTGATGATTCTGGTGCTAGTCGCCCTCGTCTTGTCTTCTACACGGCGTGGTGCCTGCGAAGGTAGTGTCGATTACGATGACTAGCTGGAGTGTAGACTTGGGATGCCTGTGGTGGGGGCACCTTGCAGAAGGAGGTATGAGAGTAAAGTGACCCTGGTGTGGGACAAGTGAGGGGAGTTGTGGTCAAATGCGTGAACGAGGACTGAATTGCTTGTGGGGGTACAAGTGGGGGAGGGAACGAAGCCCAGTAATTGACTGACTACCTCCTACTTTCGCCTCTCCTTTTATATCTCTCCATCCTTGCCTTGAGGCGCCTTCTTGTGCCTGGAAACACCCTGTAGCACGCGGCGCCGGGCGTCTCTGGGAACAAAGTAGCTGCCTGAACGGTTTGGTCGGAAGGTTATTAGGTGATTTGGTAGCTGGAGGGTTTGTCCGAAGACGGTATTTGATATTTTCCTTGGTTTGCCGAGTGTCCGCCATGTGGAGCACTGTCCGTACATTTTGTCCGGTGAGTTATTACGATATAATTCGGTGAGAGGGCGGGGTGAGGCACTGCGGAGCCGCGTGGAGGTGTCGTTCATGGGAGAAAACGTGTTTCGTCGTGCGCCAGAGGTGGTGGCAAGTTCGTCCAGAGAGCTTTGTTACGTTATAGTTCGGTAGGCGAGGATTGATCTTCGTATGCGTCTGGAAGTATCGTCCCATCAGGTCATGTTGGTGGAAAGTAGGGGGAGAGCGTCGTTTATGGGTGGAGAGTGTCTGGAACTTGTTTCCGGGGACGTATTGCGCTGGGTTTCGGTGTCTGAAGAGTTTCTGCGCCTACTCGATTGAATGCGGTAACTGCGTTTCCTTTTTGGGCGTGTCCCGGTGAGCGTCTTCTTCAGCTTCGCTTGGAGGGGCCATGAGGCGGTGTGCAGGGCGTAGCACCAACACCAGCCTCACAACGCCTTTGGATGGAGGTTGTAATCGCTCCGGGTGTGGATATATTCTTGCGGCCCTGTTCAGACACATGCGGGCGGATATTCTTCCTGCCGGCTGTTATGTTGAAAGCCTGCAGAAAATATTCATACGTAGGGCGATTCTAACCTCTATCGAAAGATGGGACTGACGTACACTCCCTTGGACATCGGGATCCCTTACAGACGACTCCGAATTGCTGCTCTAAGCTCTTTCTGGAGGTCATTCCGGGGCGATTGACGGACCCAAAGGATACTACCTTCATATTTGCATCGCTAGGAACACCCGCAACTGCAGTGACACGGCACTTCTGTAAAACGTGCGACCAACCTTGCGGTCCAATACACGTTCTATGGATCACTCCGTGAGTTTTGGTTGAGTTTGATATCTCGTACTAATATGAACGTTCAATTGTTTTGCAAGTGAAATCTGTTTGGCCCGTGGATTGCCTCGAGACTGCCTCCAGAAAGGGAAGTAGTTCTGCGTCATCTGCGAGGAATCGCAGTCATGTCTCATGGTCGAATCAGAGCTGCTCCCGTTTCTGAAGGCAGTTCTAGAGGCGATCGACTGGACCAAAAAGAATTCAACTGCCGAACAATTATACGGTGTCGCGGGAGCTCTGCGCATGATTAGAAGGAATACCTGCAACCACTGCAACACCTGGTCGTCAGGACACTGTGGCATGGAACCCGTGGTTTTAAAAAACTTGGTGCGTATTAAAGCAGTTGTATTTCGTTGTCTGAGGACTCTCAGTACAGCCGTGATCAGCTTCCCCTCGGTGAGTGTTTTCTTCTCTCTCTCTCTCTCTCTCTTTGACGTGACATTGACACAGTGACCATACCAGTGGAACCCTTTTGGTCTGCCAATAGCTTCCGGAATAGCTTCCAGAAATGGAAGCAACTCGTTGTCGTCCGTGAGTGAGTCCAGTGTCCAGGCGAGTGCGCGTTGGTCATGCCTTTGGATGGACGTTATAATTTTCCCGAGTGAGGGTATTTTCTTGCGCACCTGTTCAGACACGCGGGCGGAATTTCTTCCTGCCGGCTGCAGTGTTCTGTACAAAGCCCGCAAAAAAATATCCATGCGTAGGGCGATTTTAACCTCCATTGAAAAATACGACCAGCGTGCACTCCCTTGGACATCTGGATCTCTTACAGACGCCTCCGAATTGCTCCTCTTTCTGGAGGTTATTCCGGGGCGATTGATGGACCCAAAGTGTTTCATATGCTGGTTTATGATATTTTCAACATGTGCGTCTACCATCTGGCTAGCACTTCTGGGCCGTCTCAGTGGCTCAAAGAAATCTCGGTGATATTTCGAGCCCTGAAAGCCTGATGGGAATCTGGCTATTCGGTACCGTCCTCCTCATGTGCTATAGAGTACTCCACCGACTGAGCTGCGTTGTATTCGCTGTAATTGCTTCCAAGTCTGTCTATTGCGTACCGATTTGATATCCCAGTGGGCCAGCCTGGCTTTCAAGTTAGATGTTGAATTTGACAGGTCGTTCTGCGGTTAAGTGGTCAGTTGAAGGAAAAATGCAGATCAGAAGAAAAAGCGGCCGGATTTGAGTACACGGCCTGGTCCCGAATCGAACGGGCATCCCAACGCATGTTTATTGAATTTGGCGTCACGTACATTACATATTATGCGGGTGCGGACCATCCGCTACCAGACCTCAAGCTTCAAGGGGCCCTCTTGGTCGTTGACCAAGCGAGTTAGGATTGCAAGCTGGATTTGGCAACCGTGCCCCTCGGGACTGCGAAGATGTTCAATTCTCGACGCCCTTCAAGTTCGTCTCCGAGGAAAAAGGTTCGCAGGAGGAGAAGAGAAAGACGTAGAATAAATGCGATGGATTCCCTGGTGGATACGGAAACGAAAAAGAGAAGGAGCTTGAGGAATTACTCAAGGCCTGTTCCCGACTCGAACGGGAGTCCCACCGAAACTGGCAGGTTCGACGATATTATTCTTCGTGGGTGCGGTCCTTCCGCCAACAGGCCTTGAAAGGAGGAGAGCAGCAGACTGTTCAATGTGTGGCGAAGATTAATCGGCATTCAAACGCGCTGGGCGGTGTCGACGCCCGACTTCGATTCTGATGGTATTCGAGTTGTATTCGGGTGATCGTCCTGCGATTGGTTGAAGAGAGAGAAAACAGGGAGACCATAGGAAAAAATCACAAAGCCGACAAACGGCCTGGCCCCGAATCGAACGGGTGTCCCATCGCATTTTGACTCGCAGCATCAAATGTTATGTGGGCGCAGACCATCCGCAACCAGACCTTGTTAGGTTTCCGTCACCCAACTATGTGAGTGAGGCAGAATGAGAGATTCAATTCGGAGCGGCGTGGCTGTGAGCTAAGAGGAACAATCTGTGGGACTGGGCACCACCGATGTAATCAGTGATCTCTTTGTCCTTGTTTATTGATGAAGTCCCACTGCCAAATTGCGAAGCCATCACCCCGAGGCATTTTGCAGGCGGCCCGAGCTTCGGCTGGCCAAAGCTTGGAAGCCAAAATCATTAGAATCTTTATATCTACGGGATGTAGTTCGGGATTGGGGAGATTCAAAATTTCAAGAAAATCCAATATCGCATACTAGTGGCCTCAAGGTCAAATCTTGAGGGATACAGTATCCCGAACTACATCCCGCGCCCACACATAAACAAAAAATATCTGTCTCTTAATTTTGATGGCCAGAGCCCGGAATCGGCTGGAAAATGTGCTGCATCGCGGCACTGATTTTGGTGGTAACTCAGCGTGACATAGCGTGACATTCACTCATAATGCCTCACTATGGCTCAACAAGGGGCATATAGATGGTAGAAAGCTCCCAATTCCTTCAGGATAGATTGAAGTAATATTCACCGCCAAGGTGGAGCGAGCTGGGCAGTTGCGAATATTTATCACCAGGACGACCCGACGCGTTTGACAGTGAGCACGTGATCGCAGCTTTGAGATTTTTTCTTGACGCATTCAAAAGTAATCTCTGTCTTCGAGACCCAGTCCGTAGAAAGCAAGGTCGAAAAATATTCAGGAAATATACAGAATGCGGTGGGTATTTCCGTGTACAGTAGTAATAGCGAGCTCAAAACAACGGCATTATCATACATTTTCAGTGAACCTGCTCTCTCCACCCGGCATCGTCTTGTCCTCCTCCTCTCCACCAACGTGCGGCGGCCGTCCCTCAGGCGCCTTCTCCTGCTGGCGCTTGCTCGGACGGCGCGAGAGGTTCGCACCGTCCGCGTTCGAGGGGTTGCGCGAATGTCCCTTCTTCTCTATCTGCTCAAGATCGTCAGCACGCTGATACGGGAGAGGGAAAGAAGGAAGACATACCGGATACCCATTCGCGCCCATCTCCATGGCGTGGTGCGGGTTCGAGTAGCTCGGGGGATGCCCCTCGCCTTCCGCATCCGCATACTCAAACCCGTCATCCTCCTCCTCGACGCTGCTCCCCTCATCCGTCTCATCGTCCTCCTCCTCGCTCACGTACCCCGCCGCGCGCACCGCCGCCGCCACAGGCCCACTCCGCTCCATCTGCTCGCTCGCAACGAGGTACCGCGCACACAGCATCCTTATATCGTTCCACCACTCCATCATATCCTCCCGACTCCGCGCGCGGAAGCTCCACGCATGGTCGCTCCCCCTCAGCCGACTCAGACTCAGGCTCCGCCGCACACTCCCGCCCTTGGTCGTCCCGCTCCCGTCCTTCCTTCCCTCGATGTGGAACTTGTGGCTCTTCGCGCCCGCGCCGCTCGGCGGGCCCAGCGTGCACATCGGCAGGAACAGGCTGAACAGCGGCTCGCGCCCCCCGGGGCTCATCGGGTCGCTGCTCGCATACTCGTGCAGGAACCCCGCGGGCGTGAGCACGAAGTAGCTCTCCCTATACGCGCGCGTGTACCGCTTCTTGCGCTCCAGCAGCCCCGTGTGCACCGCCGCCACGCTCGGATCGTCGCGGCTCGGATACACGATGGTGCTCGGGTTGCGCAGCGGCGTCTCGGGGTCGAGGAGGTGGTCCGAGCGCCCGGAGAAGGCAAGCCACTCGCGGTCCGGCGCGAGCGCGCCCATGTGCGCGGTGAGCTCCGTGTGCGTGGTGGCGATCGAGGCGCCCATGCGCGCCTGCCACTCGTCGTACGTCTGCCACGCGGACTGGATCGCGCGGACGATGCCCTCCTCGAAGTGCGCGCTGTTCTGCTGCATGATGATGATGGACTTTTGGAGGAGGTTCTCCTCGTGCACCTGCTTGGTGAGCTGGCGGACGACGGCGGCGTTGGCGACGTAGCTGGTGGGGAGTTAGACGCGGGGCTGTGCGGGATAGAAAGAGGGAGACGTACGGGTCTGTCTTGCTTGTCACGGCCATGGGGGTGTTTTTGAAGGAGGAGATGCCGCTTGAGAGCTCGGCGATGAGGCGTGTAGATAGTTCGCGCTCCTTTGCGACGTTGGTGGCCAACTTGCCCGTATCATTTTGGACGTTCTGGATAGCGTTAGACGGTCAAGAGAAAATCGACACGCGAAACGTACCTTGATATGCGCCTTGACCTCGGAACGCAGCTTTTGCAGATGCTGGACAATAGAACTGTCTATTGTGCGGCCGAGATTTGCATGCTGGTCGGCAATAACGCGCGTCTTGTCCCGAATGTCATAGAATATGTCCTGCTCTCGTCAGAACTTAGCCATGCATCTCAAAAATCAAACTAACCTGCAACCCTCCCTCCCCAAGAAACTGGTTCCCCGCGCGGAACGGCACCTGGATCACAGCGCCCAGTTTCGTGAGCTCTTTCGCCGTGTTATTGTGGATATCTGCGACGCCCTCAAAATATGCGATAAGCTGCTTCACGATGGCCTTCCAAGCGACAAAACGTTCAATGAGAATGTCGGAGGGGCGCAGGTCGTGCGGGGCGATGTTTTTCTTGATGAGAGACTGGCTGCGCGACATGGTCGAGCCCTGCTTGCTCGCGCGCGAGATGGACGTCGCGCGCGATATCGATGCGCCGTCGTGGTTCATGGTGGCGGTTTGGGGTGAGATTAGGATGGGCTGGTATAAGCTTGGAACAGGAGGGAAGGCGCTGTGGCCGCCTTTATATGTGCTGGAGCAGCGAGGCGGACTTTGACGGGACTGACGTCAAAAGGCTGCGCAAACCAAACGTCATCCGCCTTGCATCCTAACAAGGGCAACCGCAGATCATTCCCACAGTTCAACGGAAGCAACTTTTCCGTTTTCCCTGAAGATCGGCGACGAAGACAGAAAAATGGAAGGTTTTTCAGAGATCCTCGAAGATCTCGTTTTTTCTCCGCTGAAGAATCGTCGAGAATGCAGAAGGAAGACCTTGAACAATATTTTAACCACGGTCCAAAGGTTCAACCACACACTTGAAATACGATAGGAATGCACATTAGAACTATTTAACGTAAGACGTAGAATAAAGTAGCGGTGGCCCTTGGATACACCGAGCTTCAACAAGAAATATAAGTCAACCATAAGAGAAGTGCAACCGGGGTTCGACAGGAGAAAACGGGCAACTGTGTCCGCGGATGAATCAACGCCGAATCTCGACCACCCGCCCAGTAGTTTGTTTCTGCGACGGCGTGCGAGGCCAACACACCGTGAGGAGCCCGTCCGACAGGCTCGCAGTGATGCACGAAGTCTGTCGTTTCAGTCAGCGCATGCTTTTGTGGCCGAACAATATATGGCTGAGACGCACATCCACACCCTCAGGCAACCGCAGTCTTCGACGGAACATACCGTAGCGGATCTCTTGGAACGGGAAGAACTTCATATTCAACGCAGGCTCAATTGGCGGGCGCGGGGTCGTATCGTTGAGGATGTTGCGCAAGGACGGATGGCGATTGCTTTGGTTTGAGCTGGAGCGGTGGCGGCACGCCCGCTCGCCACGAACGACGAGGATGCTTGAATGCTCCACGGAGACAGATATGTCTGCGGGCGCAAGTCCGGGGAGCTCGAACGTTACGACGACGTTCGGGGAGTCGGGGTTGTCGTAGACGTCCATCCTATATCATGGAATAATGGAGTCACAAATCAAGTCGTCAACCACAACCGAATGCAGAGGTAAGTATTGAGTACCTTGGACGAAAGATGGTGTCTTCGGCGGGAGGGTCCACGACGCGCAGCCTTCCCGTCCGAACGGCATTGATCAGATTCCGCAACTCGCTCACGGAGACCTGGCGCTGTACGCGGGGAGCGGAAGAGGGAGGAGCCGAATGGGCAGTACGCGTGGCGGGCATCAGTTCAAGGTACTTAGGCGGGACTCAGAATTCAAACGGCGTTTTTTGGGACTCAGAACGCCCGCGACGACATTTATATGGCGAAAGGTGAGTTGAGTCATTCGAAGCAAAGCGAATAAACGTCGGAGCCTCTGCAATGGAGATGACGCAGCGCACCGTCCAATTGAGGGCCGCGACGAGATGGTAACCATTGCGCTGCCGATTAACCTCAGCGAAGACAACCAATCCATTTCGTGTCAATGAACCTTTCGACAGGGAAGGCAGTGCGAAGTTCAGCCGACCCTGGAGGTATTTTGGTACACTGGCAACGCAACCTAGAGCAACCCTCAAGTCGAAGCTACAAGTCAACACCTAGTAGTAAAGAGTAACGACTGTCAGTTCAAAATGGAAAGAAAATACCCCTACGGATGATATCATACTGTGCTCATTCCCATAACGTCCACCTGCAACTTGGTTGGCACCCCGAAGCTTGAAGCAAGCCTGAAAGATAGATATCACTTGTGAAATCGCCGTAGAAACTAGAATCTGAGCTGGGACAAATGGGTTGAAGATCATGAGAAGCTGATCACTGAGGCCTGAGGTTACAATAGATAGAGAGGGGAATCCGATCCGCATTCGACTCTTCACGGAAGACGCGGGCGAAGTTAACGTCTCGGAGAGTCGGAGTCATGAAGACTTGGACGACGGAAACGCCGTAGACGGCACCGATATCGATAAGACAATTCAGTTGAAGTCCAGCAAGGTGCCGCCAGCGTGAGGGGCTAAGTTCTCCATCTGGTCAAACTCGCAAGGGCCGTGCAAAGAAGGGATCTGAAGGCGGACTGACAGTGAAGAAGCTTCAAGAAGGAGACAAGGATTTTGAAACTCCGCTAGAAATCACGATCCCAATCACAAGCGATCACCGTGTCTTTCCTCCCACCACGATGACGCTTGTGTGCCTTTTGCAAAAACGTTCGCTCCTACTAGCACGCTCTTTCATGGGACTCGGACCGAAGACTTCCTTTGAACCAGTATTCCGATTTTCGGAAGAGATCAATTTACAGTTCGCCCGGTATGACCCGTACGAGTTCCAAGTACTACCAGCCGAGTGCGAGCGCCTGCGTTATTTCCTACTTCTTCTCCGCCGTAATCACGACCGCCTCCCACGTCAACACGAAGTCTCCATCCCCATACCGGCCCCTCATGTATGTCTCGTACTTCTCCGCAACCTCTCCCACCAGCACCATCTTGAACACCTCTCGCATGTACCTGAGGTACCGTGTCATGTCGTCCGTATAGTCAAATTTGACCGTCTGAACCTCGACGTCGGCGAATCCCGCTGCGGTGAGAGCGGCGGGGAGCGCATCGTTGGTGCCTCCCTTGGCGAACATGGGCGGCGTGGAGAATCCCTCGATAGCGATTCTGAACGAGTCGAGCCAGCCGGGGGCGATCCAGGAGCTCACGCCGAATTTGCCGCCGGATTTGAGGACGCGGAACGCCTCTGTGGAGAGAATAAATATCGAGGCTAGAACGGTAAGAGAGACTATGGACGAACCTTTCGCGACGAGGGCGGTGTCGGGCATGTTCTGGATCCCGAAATTGATCAAATTGTGGGTGAAATGGTTATCTGGGAACGGGAGGGCCTGGCAAATAAAGATAAGTGGGTGTATGCTCGAGTACAAAATCATGAGTACCTGAGCATCTGCAACAGTCGCCTCAGCGTTCCATCCATTGGTCTTGATTCTTTCCGCGGACATTTCTATCATTCCCTCTTCCAAATCCCCGCAAACCACCCGCACCTCGGAGGTCTTTCCGACGGTGTTGAAAAGGACGGAGGCGAGCACGCCGGCGCCGCATGCGTTGTCGAGGACGAGGGCGTCCTTTGGCGGGGTCGGGAGTAGACCAGCTTGCGTGAGCAGAGCCTTGGCGAAGAAGCCCGTAACTTCTTCCATTTTCTCCATATCTGCATCCAGGGGAAGCGTTAGGTCCAACTGCCAGTGTTGTCAAGAACAATTAGAACCAACCGACCTTCTTTAGAAAAGTGAGAATAGCTGAATTTCATCGTGGGCAATGTTGTTGTTCGAGAAAATGTGTTGGTGTGGGGGATGTGGGCTTATTCTTCTTACAGAACGAGCCCAGCTTTTATATAGATCGGGTTTACGGAACGACTGTGCGGGTCCCTAGGACGCATTTGGACTAATGATCCGCACCAGTATTAACCCCTATCCACCCGACCAGTTGCGGAAATCAACCCTACCAGTCGCAACCCCACCAGTCAGCCAGTCAGAAGTCGGCAAATTGAGAGTGTGCATCACTGGCGGTGTAGGGGGCAGTGAAATCAGTCGTTGACCTTGAGTAATTCGCGGACTCAAGTCTGACAGAAGTTGCTGCTGCGTTCAAGTTCATTCAAGACGAACAACATCACGGCTGCAGCACCAAAACTAGGTACAGTATATGCAACGCGCAAGGAACAACATCTACCAAAATTCATTCGGACTACTGTTCCCAACGCCGCAATTACAGTGAATATAGTCGGTGGAGTACTCTGTAGCACGGAAGGAGGACGGTACCGGATAGGCAGATTGCCATCCAGCTTTCAGCGCTCGAAATAATACCGAGATTTCTTTGAGCCACTGAGACAGCTCCCAGAAGCGCTAGCCAGACCACCGGGCGCCAGCAAAGCACATGTTGAAATTATCATAGTCCAGCATATGAAACCCTTTTGGTCCACCAATCGCCCCGGAATAACCTCCAGAAAGAGCAGCAGTTCGGGTCGTCTGTGAGGGATCCCGATGCTCAAGGGAGTGCACGTCGATCACATCTTTCGATATAGGTTGAAATCACCCTACGCGTGAATAGTTTTTGTAGGCATTGAACAGAACAGCAGGCCGGAAGAATATCCGCCCGCATGTCTGAACAGGTCCGCAAGAACATATCCACACTCGGGACGATTATAACCTCTATCTAAAGGCCTGACCAACGCGCACTCGCGTGGACACTGGACTCACTCACGGACGACCAGGAATTGCTTCCCTTTCCAGAAGCTATTCCAGAAGCTATTGATGGGCCAAAAGGATTTCATCTGCTAAACGATGGTACAGTCACTGTGGTGCGAGGAACCTATTATGATTGTTCGGCTCTCAGACAACGAAATATAATTGCTTTATGACATACGAAGCTTTGCTTGAATCATCGCTCCCATGCCGTGCCGTGTCCCAGATGAACAGGTGTTGTGGTTGCAGGTCCTACTCCGCTCAATCATGCACAGGCCTCCGGTGACACCGTGTAATTGTTCAGCAGTCGAATTCCTTTTGGTCCGTCGATCGCCTCTAGAACTGCCTTCAGAAACGGGAGCGGCTCTGAATCATCTGTGAGGCATGCCTATGTCGAGGTACAACAAACGAGGTACGAGTTTTAATGTCGTAGCGTCTGTTTATAAGAGACTAATGTCGAGGCGATTGTACGATGACAGCGGCTCTCGTTGGATTTCAGAAACCACCCTATGTATGGATATGTTCGAACCCTCGCCGTGAACACAATAGCCGTCGATGCAGCATTGCTAGCGGCCTGAGCCTTGAACACGACAGTTGGTACAACAATATCCATGCTTAGCGTGATTTTGATCTCCACCGAGAGCCGGGACCAACGCGCCATCGCCTGGACACAGCAATTCCTCGCAGATGACGCAGAACTACTTCCTTTTCCGGGGGCAGTCTCGAGGCAGTCCACGGGCCAAACGGATTCCACTTGCAAAACAATTGATATGTTCATATTAGTACGGGATATTATACTCAACCAAAAAACTCACGGAGCGTTCCAAAGAATGTGTATTGGACCGCAAGGCAGCTCACACGTTTTACAGAAGCGCTGTGTCACTGCAGTTGCGGGTGTTCCTAGCGATGCAAATATGAAGGAAGTATCATAGTCCAGCATATGAAACCTTTTACGTCCGTCAATCGCCCCGGAATAACCTCCAGAAACAGCAGCAATTCGGAGGCGTCTGTAAGGGATCCCGATGTCCAAGGGAGTGTATGCCAGTCCCATCTTTCGATAGAGGTTAGAATCGCCCTACGTATGAATATTTTCTGCAGGCTTTCAACATAACAGCCGGCAGGAAGAATATCCGCCCGCATGTCTGAACAGGCCCGCAAGAATATATCCACACTCGGAGCGATTATAACCTCCATCCAAGGGCGTGACCAGCGTGCAATCCCGTGGACACTGGGCTCATTCACGGACGACTCAGAATTTTTACCGTTTCTAGAGGCAATCCCAGAGGCCATTGACGGACCCAAATGATGCCACTTGCTAAATGATGGCATGGCCACTGTATCAGTGACGAATGTTGCGCAAAAGAAAAATCACTAGGGGGAACCTATCACGACTGTACTGAGAGTCCTCAGACAACGAAATATAACTGCTTTATGACGCACCAAGCTTTTCTTGAACCGTGGGTTCCATGCCATGTCCCGACGACCAGGTGTTGCAGTTGCAGATATTCTGCTCAATCGTGCACAGGCTGGCAGCGATACCGTACAATTATTTCGCAGTTGGATTCCGTTGTGTCCATGGGTCGCCTCTAGAGCTGCATTCAGAAACGGGAGCAGCAGTGCATCGTCTCTGAGGCATGGCTATGTCGAGGCGAGAGCACGATGAGCGCGCCTCTCGCTGGATTTCAAAAAACACCCCACGTATGGATATGGCCGCAGTCTGCCGTGAACACAATAACCGTCAATGCAGCATTGTGGACAGGACAGCTGGTGCAATCATATCCATGCTTTAAGGTGATCTTTGATCTCCAGCGAAAGGCGGGATCAACGTGCTATCACCTGGACACTGTCAATTCCTCGCAGACAACACAGAGTTACTCCCCTTTCTGGAGGCAGTCTCGAGGCAATCCACAGCCTGAAAGGGTTTCACTTGCGAAACAATATGTTCATATTAGTGCGGAATATTATACCCAACCAAAAAGGACTCACGGAGATTCATGGCGGGTATCATAGCCTTCAGAAAATGAAAACCCTTCGGTCCATCGATCGCCACTGGAATTGTCTCCAGAAATGAAAGAAGTTCTGGGTCGTCGGTGAGAGATTCGGGTGTTCATGCGAGTCCACACCGGTCACAGCTTCGGGTGAAGGTTAAAATCGCCAGAAGCGCGAATAATCCTGTGGGCTGTCGACACAACAGCCGGCGAGAAAATATCCGCCGGCATGTCTGAAGACTACAACCCGCAAGAACATATCCACTCTGGGGGCGATTATAACCTCCATCCAAAGGCATGAGAAGCATAGACTCGGCATGGACACTGGATTCTCTGACTGACGACCAGGAATTTCTTCCCTTTCTGAAGGCCATTCTCGAGGCAATCCATGTTTCACCTCCTGAACGATGATATGTCATATCCGCGCTGAACGCTCTAGGCAATGAAAGATATTAATAATTACCGACGTTTGATACAGCCGCTGACAATCCCGGCGGCCGTGACAGTAGTCGGGAGATCAAGAATCGAAGCCTTTGAGGTGGACGAGGAGATGGAACGAGGAGCTGGGCGAAGGAGGAAGGTGGGAGGAGGAAGAAAGAGAAAGCCACGTAGCTGCGCCCACCCGCGCCCACGGCAATCCCACCAAAATCATTCGCTAAGAGCATTACTATCAGCGGAACTCTTGACATCAAGCGCATACGCCGTTTGAATCGGAACCAACCGCACCGTCCCGCAGTCACCCAGTTAGATAACGCAGCGTTTTAACTTTTGAAAGTTGTGTCGGAGTGGCAAGTCGGAGCATCAAGTATCAAATAAAACGGCGAGAATCGGCAGAGAACCACAGAAGACCAAGGCAAGACAAGCGATGAGTCACTAGTAGCTAGCTCTCGTTTTCGGTAATGCCGGCGTTCGAGAGGGAGGGTTTGCGGAGAAAAAAGTCGGCGCGTGGCAGTGGTTGTACTTGAAGTTGAAAAACAACCGGTCCTCGGTTCCGCCATCATTTGATTATGTAATGACCGATTCGACGCCGCTGAGGGCGGCGTCCTCAGCTTCAAGTCCTCAGCAAGTCCTCAGCGCCGCTTGCCTCCCGCTCCCATTCACGCTCTATGCCTACCCTGCTGCGGCAAAACAAGCCAGTCGTGACGGTGGCAAGCTTAGGGAAGTAATTGTACTCAACGAGAGCGCGGAAGATGAAAGACACGATGAAATCGGACCCGCCGATTTGGAACCAAGCCATGTTGGGCTGTTTGAAACGGTTTTTACCCTCTGGTCCTGCTCTGGTCTGCTTTTTACCCTCAGCGCCTCACTATCAACTAATCGACCGCAGAACGACCTGTCGAAAGGAAATCGGTACAGAAGGTCAATACACCAGAGGTCTATGGGCAGTGCCGCAGACGGTCGCTGAACCCGGTTTTTTATCACGATGTATTAATTGATACGGGTGACGACGACAAGTCAGTGTATTACTGGATGATCTCCATAACCATCGGGCAGACATCATCAATCAACGACCTTACAGACTGCACAATATTCGGCGGAATGGTCGACACGTCCGACCCCTCCGGCACGCAGTGCGCTAAGTCGTAAAGCGCATCATGGACAGCTGAGTTGCTGGCCCGCGTCTGAAGCATGTAAAATCCCCATTCTTGGGGAGTTTGGCAAAAACGAGGTGCATGCGCCGGTGACTGTGCAATGCCCGTATAAAATGGGTCCCCACTTCCTTTGGAGGGTGAACTTGAATAGACAGGGGGCCGTTACCGTAGTTGAACATCGTGTACAAGCTTTGGCCGTGGTCAGCAATTCGTATCATCCGGGTGAGGAAGATATGCTCTTTGTGTTGCTCATAGTCGTGGGCGACCATCGCTCGAAGGAAAGCACGATCGCGGCTCGTGAAAAATAGGGGACCATCGAGGTGGTCCGCGCGCCAGCCGTCTAATGGAAATTAGCAACGGACCAAGAGCATCTCAAAGATAATATTAGTTACCGGGTGGTCGAGTATGTTGACAATCTCTTTTGTGGTCTGCATGCCAGTCCTTGATCTGACACTCCTTTGAACAGTAATGCTGCCATTCGCAACCCGCGCAACGCTTAAGATCGCCCTTCCTGAGGATTTTGCCGCACTGAAAACAAAGGTCAGTCGCGTTCTTTGACAGATTCCGCGACACATTACCTCCATATTGTCACACCGCCTCGGTCGCGGAAAACATATCCTTCAGAGTCAAAGCGACGCTTCACCTCCAAACGCTCGAGTGCGAGCTCGACAAATCCCTGCCAATCCCGATGTAACCGCGAGGAGCGGAAGGTCTCTGTTGACGTTGCTTCTTCCAGGCGTGGGAGATAAACCTCGAGAAGGGAGAGGACGGGATAATATAGCGTCGCCGGCCGCACGATCAAGGTGATGAGACTCAGGATACTATGTTCATGGTTGATGACCCAGTCGATACGCTTGTTAACAAGCGACACGACGAGTGTAAGAACATCAGCGTCGATGATCTCCGCAACCTGGCTGTATCCCCGGCTGAGTAGCAGGAACCGGAAAAACACGTTCCAAGCGTGTCTAAAGAGTTCCGAGTATATGTCCGTAGGGGTGGGGCCTTCCAGGAATCGGGCTGCAAACGAGAGGACCGATGTAAGAGCTGACAAGTATTTGTGCGCTAGGAGGGCCGATGTCCATCTCCCCTCGTCACATTTGCTGGCAAAGATCACAAGAGCGCACAGGTTAAGCGCAGTACGACTTGGAGTGTTGGTGCTGTCGACTAGACAAGGCACCAGCTGGACCACCAGTACAGCAAGTTCGCCGACGCCACCCGCGCCTTCGACGAAATTGGCGAAGTCATACTTGGAATCGTGGATTTTGACGTTGAATTCGGCTACGTTGCGCAAGGCGGCGTGTGTCGTATCGTTCGGGTTCCGGAAGAAACTGCCCCAGGCTTGGGCAGCCAAGATCATAATACCTGGCGGCGAGATTATCTGCTGCGATGTTTCGCTGCGTGCTTCCATCAAGCTCGCGACGACGCAGAAGAAGCGGGCGCGGCAAACGTCCAAAGTGGGAGCGTCGGCAATTCGGTAATGATGGACGTCGAAAAACTGGATCCATGGCCAAACCCGGGTCCATAAAGCAGTCCGTGAGCCTGGAGGGTGGGGCCATGTATAGGATATGCCCTCCAGAGACAGAAAGGCTCGGGTGATGGTAGAAACGGTGTCGTCCGGTAGGAGTTCGGTGTCCATTACATTATCGCTCGGAATATTGCCCGGATCGAGGTGATGGTAGAACACTGGGAGGAAGCGGGTCTCTTCACGGGCCAGTTTAGCGCACCCAACGAGATCTCGGACGCCTGACACAGAGCCGTTGATGGATATCGTGGCCAGAGCCTGGAATTAACAGACTTTCTTGTGATATCAGGAATCACTGAATGAAAAGCAAAACATACACGTTGGAAAGTGGGAAGACCAGACAATTGTTCTGGGCGTAAAGATTCGTGCATCTTGGGTTTTTATATGGTCTTTTTAACATGCCAAATCTTCTGTCTCCGAGCCGAACGGTCTCGACGCTGGCAACTGTTGGCCGCCACCCAAAAAAACAAAGACAAGCTGCCAAGAGGGGGAGGCAGCGAGGATGTGCTTCCTG
>JARKID010000229.1:0-115518 GCA_029449255.1 Mycena polygramma
TTCGAACAGACGGGGTGGGGAGTGGGGGATCAAAGCTGGGGTATGGCAAGTAGATGTGGGGGTGAACGCAGTGCGGAGAAAGGTCGGAGGACGCCCCGATCGAGACTTACTTGCGTTTGGTATTTTTGATGTTGTGGGTGTGGGGTTCTTTGGCATAGTCGTCGTCGGACAGAGAGGTAGCCGAGCTGCTGAGCTCCTTCTTGGTGGGCCGGGCGACAGGCATGGTCCTTGGGGGGGAAAAGGGATCACACGAATCTAATCCATCATCTCCAATTTATCGTCTCTTTTTGACTAGGTCGCCTGTTACGTCGCATCGCATCGAATTCGCCTCGATCAGGCGTACACTGTTGAAAAACCGTTGAGCCACTGCTCACTCAACGCCCAACATGGACAGCGGTCATATGTTCTGCCCGGTCAAACTCCGGGCCTGCGAACCCCATGAAATATTTGATCCAGTTGTCTTCCATTTATTGCCTCCGGACCCCGAGATCTGCTCATGCACCTCTATCACTCGGAGTCTATTTCGCGGCATTATTATCCTCATGCATTATTATTATTATTATTATCCACCTCCAACTGCTTCCAAGTAGGTACTTTTGCCACCTCCTCCAGCTGCGAAAGCATCGCCCGCACATGCGATTCTGTAATCCGCCCCTTCCTTAGATGCTCCCCCAAACTGCGTTTGATCTGATTCCGTAGCTGGAACTGCTCACGCGCCAGGGGGTTCGCGTTAGGCATTAACACTAGCTGCCAGAACTTGAAGGCCATGGTGGGCGCCTCTGCTCGCAGACAAGTAAGGACAAGGAACTTGCCAAGAGGGACCGAGCGCAGGACTGGTCGACCGGCTGACGGCTTGAATGATGCTGAACGCGCTCCGGAGCTTGGAATGTTGTGCGAGGTGTTTGCGGCTCGAGGCAGCGTCAAACGAAATGCTGCCCCGCACCAGGGCCACGATCGACTTGCTGCTGAGGCTCCTGTTGAGTAGGCGCGTCTGCTGGACCATCTCATTCACCAGCTCTATGTCGCCGTGTTCAAATGCATGGTGCATGACAGTGCCATAAGTGATGTGGTCCGGTTGTAAACCTTTTTCAATCATCCGCTGAATTATCGTGTGCGCGTAGCCCGGGTCCTGCTCTGCCATGACGGTCAGGATCACGTTTATATCGTATAGGTCCGGCATCTCTTTGCGGTCCAACAAAAGCTTGACCATGTCGAAGCCCTGGTTGTACTGGCCGAGAATAAAGTACGCTCTCGCTTGCGCCGTGACGACGTGATGGTGCGCATCGGCCAGCGGCGAATGCGTCCTTGTGTATTCGGAGGAGACGAAGTTCATGAAATCTGTGTGTTCATGTGCCCGCGCACGAGCATCATCGAGGACTTCGGGGGATTGGGGGGCTTTTGTCTCCAGAAGTTCTTTCGCCTCGCTGGCGAGGTGGTGGAACAGACTGACCACACGGAGCATCAAGCCCGGGTTCCCGACGAACAAATCGCGATCCTTCCCAACCGCATATTTGCTCCAAAGAGGTCTGACAATGGAAGCGTAGCCCCGCGATGCCAACTCTTCGACGATGTACGGCCGGGAATGTACTGGGAGGGTGAGGTTTTTATCCAAGACATCCTGGGCGAGGAACATGGCGTGATATGAATTCGTCTCCAAAAGATAACGCAAAAGCCAGGCCAGCGAGGTCGCTCGAGGGCAAGGGTACCAATACACCTCCATCACCTCCTTTGACCGTGTAAAGGCGTAGAACGCGTGGGCTGTGTTCCTGGCATCGACCTGCTCTGCGGTATCGTAAAACTGGCGGATGATGGCGTCTGGGACTGGAGAATACGGATGCACCTCCATGATCAACACCCGGCAAGTATTGAGGTCGGCAGGAGTGGCGTCATCAAGACAGGCGTATATGGTATCTATGGCCAAGGAGATAGTAGGAGGGCTGGGGGAGGGGACTCGGTCAGGAGGGGAGAGAGGAGCCTTTCAGCCAACCCTCGCCAATTCCAATGGATACTGGCTCTGACGAGAGAAGAACGGACAATCGTCTGGAACCCATCGACTTCGGCGCGGGTCTGCACAGCTTCAGAGGGAATATTCCCTGACTGGACCAGGATCTGGAACAGATCCAAGACTCGCTGTTCTTGGGAAAGATGAAGAAGTTTGTCGATAAGCGAGAATGTGGCGTGAACGATGTCCGGGGGTTGATAGGTCAGGACGGCGTCCCCCACGGGCGGCGAGAGCGTGTTCAGACGGGCGAGGAGCAACGGAAAGATGATGTCCACGAGCGGCTTCTCGACCGAGTCGCGTGGGGCCACGGCGAAAGTGTGAACGAGAACTGCGACATCACGAAGCTCAAGTGGGGTGAACTTTTGGCGAGAGTCCTCGAGACATCGCAACAGAGGCAAGATCAAACGCAGCGGCAGCTGTGGAAGAGTGGGGGACGACATGATCTGTAGCACTGCTGAAACACGTTCGTTTTTGGGACCCCACTCGAGTATGTCTTCGACCAGTTCATTGATCGACGCATTGAGCCCCAGTTCCGTGGCCGGTTCAAGAAGGGCGAAATAAGACGCCATAGGCAGAGAGGCCAATGCTCGTCGGTCAACGATACGGAGGTGTTTATACGCGCGCAGATCCGAAACTCCCTCCCTCACTTGAGACGACCTTTCTTCGGGGTTCGAGGAAGCAAGGGCCACCAACCTCTGGAGGGATTGGTCTCCTGGTATGATCGTAGAGAAACGCTCCCTGACATATTCTCTCGAGGTCGCTTGGGAGGAAGTGCGCAGTGGCTGAGTAGAAGCGAATCGACGAAGAGTTCCAAATTCAAGTTGAAACAAAATTCGACGGCAAAGCAACATAAGTTAACTGCAAAACAAAGAAGTTTAGAGGATTCCCGTACGTATTACTGAGCCGTACCACATGCACATGCCGCACCAGTATACCAAGGGCAGCGCTGAAGCCCGACCAAGACCAAATGCGCTGCAAAGAAGCGCGTGTGTGTGATAGAGTTCTGGCGTTTCCTGACGAGAAAATACCCTAAGCGTCCTCGATTCGCGTCGTCCAACAGGCTTCAACGTCGAGGAAAAAGATGGTTTGGCCAACGGCGTCAGAAAACAACAAGATGACGAAATCGACATGACGGCTTTCAGGTTTCCTCTTGCAGCCATTCAACCCGACCGGCGACCACGCAGTTGCACGACGCGTCGACGGGTCTCGGGAGTCTAATGGACATTCGATCTTCTACCCGTCGGAGCCTGAGAATCACTAGATCTTCTGCCTCAAACTCGTTCGAAATCAAAGGACCACTCTGTCGTTGATTCAACACGCGCCCGCGCTGCCAGCCTCGGCGTCAAACGCCATTCGCGTCGGCAAACCTTACTCGAGCCTTAAACAGTTTTAAACGTCGCGGACCTCTGGTCTTTCGGAACTGTGATCCTTTGCCGCAACATGGAATGTTCTTCAAGAGTCTTCAAGTTTAACTTGCCCGGAACATAACACGTTCGTTCAGGATGTCGCCAGGTGTCGCCCCGACACCCGAACACTATTTTTTTTCCAAAACTCGACTAGTATCCACGTGGTAAGAGCTAGCTGCTCAAGTGACTGTACAACCATCTTCAACATACGTACCCCGGTCCCATTTGATGAATAGAATGGAAAGGGCGTACGCTTTTGCACGGAAGTTTGTCGGGCTCCACATCCCGATTGCCGCAGCAACAGTTTTCAGAACCGCCGGCCTCGAAGCGGGGTCTTTCTCTTTCGGTCTTGTGCCGCGGCATCTTTTCAGTCGGCGGAGACGCCTCCCCGCCGGGTGGATATCACCGACAGTTCGCTTGCAGCCTGTTCTGGGCATCTTTCGGATCCTTTTGGGCACAGCGCGCTTGGGCGCGGTGGTCCCCGCGTCCCCCGAGATGGCCTCTTCGCCCGAAAAGACGTGTGAGCATCTCTAGTGTGCGGAGACGACGGAACCTTGTACTTGCTGTCTACGACGTCCAAGTGACACTCAGGTCCATCTAAGGTATCGGACAGGCAAACGCGGTTGCCCCACGTGATCAATCTCCTTATTTGGAGGCTGGCGATTCTTTTCGCAGAATCCACCTTCCCATGGATGGAAAACAAAAATCCGGCTCAACAGAGTTGTGCTAATTATCCATACCGAGATACCTAGCACAAAAACCTGAATAAAATCGAAGAACTGGACGACTAGTTATTAAATCTTTCGGGATCGACAGGAATTTGGGCTCCCATCATTTTGGAAACTAGTCCTTCGTTTCTTCACTAAAATTCTTCAAAATATTTCAGAGACACATTGAGGGACATCCACACAGAACTGTTGAGCCGGATTTTTTGATTTTCAACTGCCAAGCTGCGAATCGCTCGATTTGAGTCGATCACGTGGGGCAACCGCGTTTGCCTGTCCGATACCTTATCATCAATTTCAAGCGCAACAGCATACATATTACATGCGGGGTGAGAGCTTTTACGACCCCGCATAGCCCCGTCCTTCGCAACGTCGCGACTCGTGTGAGCCCGATAGAGTTCAGTTTGAGTTGGTAGAGAATCCAAGAAAGTTCGGGTTCTTCCGACTCTCTTCGATGTGCGTGGGATCAGAGTTTTTTACACTCTGCGACGTTGGTTAATACTTCTGCATAGAAAACTCCGAGCTAGAGAAATGACACGGTAGTTTGTTTTACTAACGAGTCGGCCCTCCTCGTATGGAGCCCCGGCGACTCCAAGCAGTTCGATTGCACTGCATATCCTCCCGAATTGACGCGCCGCACCACTTTCGGTATGCCCGAGGCGAGTACAAGTCGTCGCGCGGTGCAGCGTGCCCAGTGTACAAAGTCGTAACAAACGTCGTGAGCTCTCGAGCTCTTCAAAGTCTTCACAGCGTAATCGTACGATGCCCACTTTTTCACTGAGTTGCTGCGCGTAGGTATCGGCTGCCGCATGTGTTACAAACAGCGTATGAATACAAGAGACTTGGGCGGGCCGCAGTGCAAATTGGCCTTTGAGTGGCTCGCCAAAACCTGGAGTTGACAAGTCTGGATATGTAGAAGGTTATGCCAGGGGTATGTATATATTAGCAGCCAGTTCTGCAAGACTTGTTACAAGGCTACTGGCTTGTGAGTGAAGCGGCCGAAGAGGCAACTCGAACCGGGGGAGCTGTGCAGGAGTATGTTTGTAGAAGAAGGGAGGACTGTCGCAAGTTCTTGAGCTCAGACACGACATCCAGTTGTCTCGCCATAGCTGGCGGTCCGAGTTTTGAGGGTTGTCGAAACTTGAAGGATGCACGCCTGCATAAAGTCGTGCTTGGTGTGCAACGAGTCGCCCAGCGGCGTTCCGAGGAGCGCAGAAACGAAAAGCTTGCGGTTTTTCATGGCAAGGTTGAAACGTTCAACGTTGAAGGCAGGAACCCGTTTCGGCCAAGTCCGTTTAGCTTACTAATACAGCGACTTGCAACGTCGACCTCAGCATGGGAGCTGGTCAGTCCACTCAGTTTGGTGATTCTTGTTTCTTTCCACGACTGTGTCCCAGTCTCACCTCTCTTCTGCCCAGCGACTCCACCATCACGCGCGCTTCACGTTCTTCGCGTTACTCCAGATTCCCCCGCGTCGAAGACATCCATTGAAGTAATCCTGGCGATATCTTCTGCTGCAACTCCTACTCACGGTGGTAATAAAGCCGCTATTCGATTTTGTTGTCGGTTTCGAGGGCGACTCCTTGGCTTCTCAGAATAACATCGACGCGTTGGCGTTGGAAAGAATTGTTGAGGGACATGAAGGCCGAACTTTGAACTTGTTGGTGTGGAACGCGAAAAATCAAGAAACGCGAGGTGCGTGTACTGGCTTTCTCCAGGTCATAAAAAACTCACTGCGTTGGACAGTTGTGCCCGTTGTCCCGTCTCGTGCGTGGTCTCTACCCGCCACCCAGTCGGCAAAGGAAGATGCGGCGGCCCAACCCTCGCTACTAGGATTGAGCATGCGTATGTGTGAGGTGGATCCAACCCCTTCTCGGACTCCTCAATTCCTAATGAACTCTGCAGCCCGAGTTTGCGATGGACAACGTCTGGCATGTACTAGATGTGCAAGTTCTGTGCAGTTCTCTCTGCGTTCACCTTGATTGAGACTGGCTACACAGGCTGGAAGGGTCACCGGCTGAAAGTGCGGGGCTGGTTCCTTATGGCGGTAAGAAAACTTCAACCCAACAGTATCCAGAAAATATTGACTCCGTTTACAGATTATATAACTGGATGGTCTGGAGGCGTTCTCAGCGCAGAGAATGATTTTTACGAACTCGTTGAGGCTGTAAGTTAGCCTCACAAACTCGAACTGCGAGCTCATCAGTCCTGCTCAGCATGTCGATAAACCTCTTCGCGTTTACGTGTATTCACATGTGAGTGCGTTCCACTGCATTTTTTGTCCATCCTTACCATTTATGCAGGATTTTGAGTACGCATGATGACTTCTGTGCAGTTCCCTCGCTCATACAATCTAGTGCATTGAGAGAAGTAGTTCTCGTTCCCAATCGACATTGGGGCGGGGAGGGCCTGCTTGGATGCGTTTTCGGGTATTTACACCTAGTTACTCAAATTTTCGTAGCTAACCCGGAGTCAGTTATGGACTCTTGCACCGAATCCCACCGCAGCCGACAGCCGGAACCTCCACGCCTCCTGAGCTGCAAGACAACGCGGACGAATACGAAGAGCAGGAGCTGTTTGTGCCGGCAGATATACCATCATCGGAACCGCATTACCTTCCCTCCCAGCTGGCGGACTGGCGGAGGCAGCAGGAGGATGAACGGCATGCTACTTTTACCCGAGTCACCCCTATACAGGAAGAAGAAACCCATGAAGGCTACCACACACATGATCATGACCATGGCCAAGACGTTCACGACCACGACCACGACCATGAGTACCATAACCACCATCACCACGCCGACGACCATCAGGACCACGACGACCACGGCCACCACCATGAACCAGGCCCACCGCCTGGCCCTCCTCGGCGGCCGTCTTCGATGACTCCCAGCTCCTCCTTTCGATCGTCCCGCGGTACGATGGCCAGGTCATGAGTTTCTGTGTGCGCCTGCTCAACGCATGCACAGTTCCAACACCCGTCTTTTCAACTCCCGGCAGAGTTTCCTCTTTGAATAATCAGACGAGACCTGCCTTAAACGGCGACGATGGAAGTGACGGCGAGCCGGGCACAGCTGACTCCGATACAGATCATGGGAGCCTCACCAGTGTGGATTAAAAGGCGTAGGCTACTGTCTGCTACCGTTCGTATAACTGGGTGCAATGAACGAACCTTCCCGCCGGGCCGTTCTCGGATCGAGAAGCTATTGGCAAGCAAGGACAAATTCTCTGTCCTCCTGCCAAGCCGCAGACAGGAGTATCAGAGGGTCGTTCACATGGTTACATCTCCGACGATTGAGGTTTTCTCGAGCAGCCCGCGACCTCACATACGAAAACAATTCTCTTCTTCTCTTCAACTCGTTCATTTCTGTTCACATCGACAGCGAGCAACTATGGATGCGAATTGACACCAAACCTTGTCCAGTACGCTGGGATTTTATAGCCTTCCGGCCCGTTTCGAGTCCGTTTATGTTGTGTGACCTCGCTTGAGTCTCTTTCGTTCTTGGCGTCCGGGATGTCTTCGGACGGATTCGATGAACACGATTGGCCATCATGATTTTGTTCACAGCGGTGAGCTCGTAGGATAAATACACGGAAAATACCTGGGTTTGCAAAGTCGTTTTTCTCCCCGGCATGAAGTTCCTTCGCTCAAGCTTAGCGTTTCTGGCTCTCCTCCCCGGTGCCTTTGCGGCTTTTGGCGTTACTACCTCGGGGTCCAACTTGCTTGTTGACTCTGGTGCTGGACTGGTTACAACGAGTGAGTCGGAAATTGTGCGACAATGACACGGAACTGAGGTGTGAACAGTCAACACCGCAAATGGAGACATCACTTCCCTGAACTTTAATGGAAAACAATTGCAGGACTCCAGCAAGTTCACGCAGCTTTCTTCCGGACTCGGTATTTCACAAATGACTCGTGCATTCTGACTGGAGTTCTGATTGTCGGTGAAGGTTCTGCTACTGTTACCTCGTCTGTTGCGAATAACATAGCCAAAATCACAATCACGACCTCCACCATCGTACGCCTTCCCTTTGCAGAGCCATGGCTCAAAGCTGACTATCACAGACTCATTACTACATGGTCCTTTCCGGTATGTTACCTTTGTCTTTCAGAATAACACACAGGAATGTTAATTTTTACAGGCGTCAACACCCTTTACGTCGGAACTTTTGCCTCCGCTGAACCCACCGTGGGCGAATTGAGATTCATCGCGCGCCTCTCCAAGGCCACCGTCCCCAACGGCATACCTCAATCGGAGATCAATGGCGGAACCGCAATCGAGGGAACAGATGTTTTCTTGGTGAATGGGCAAACGCGATCGAAATTTTATTCCAGCGTAAGAGTCCTGATCGCCGGAACACCGGCATTCGTTGACGTTTACACAGATTCCCTTCATTCGGGATCAAGTCCATGGTGACAAAGTTTGAATGCCTTCCATGGGATCAAGGGAATTAACTTTGCAAAAGGTGTAACTGGCTCCGGCGTGGGCGTATTCATGATTATTCCGTCCGTTGGATATGAGACTTCGTCTGGTCTGCGTGCATTTTTTTTCGTCGCAAAATCTCCGCTAACCTACTGCGCAGGTGGTCCATTTTTCCGAGTGCGCTCCTCGCCCCTTTTCTTTCCGAACGTGCCGCTCATCTGCCGACATAGGACATCGACAACCAAGGCAGCGCGCAGCAAGAATTGTACTTTTACATGAACTCGAACCATGAGCAGACGGAAACGTACCGCACAGGTTTCTTTGGACCGTACGTTTATTCTTCCGCGTCCCCTTGGTTTTATTCTTACAGGCTCAATTCATAGTTATGCGATGGCCATCACAACCGGCGCTGCTCCCTCAGCCACCCTGAACACCACTTTCATGGACAGTCTTGGCCTCCGCGGGTACGTACCTGCTTCAGGACGAGGGACAGTTAGCGGTACTGAAGAACTTGAATTCGGCCAATGGCCCTTTTCTGACGTCCACGCTACAGGAACTTATTCCGGAACTCTGGCTGGACCTGCGGTAACAATTGGCTTCAAGGTAGCTCTTTTTCACCCATCTTTTGTTCTTTCGTCAATGTTATCTAGAATTCGGCTGCCCAATATTGGGTCGCTGGCTCGGGTGGATCTTTCTCACGGACGCTCATGAAACCAGGAACCTAGTGCGCAATTCTCTACCATTAGTGTCAGTACTTACCACTAGGGCCAGCACTGTGACCCTTTTCCAAGGCGAACTCGAGGCAGGAACCGGGAGCGTCACGGTTTCTGCGGGAAAGACAACGACCATGTCCATCTCCTCATCCTTGAACGTTCCGGCTGCAATCTGGCGCATAGGTTCGGTTTAACTCGTTGTTCCCCTGGTCTTCGCGCTGAGATCGTTGCAGGAACTGTTGATGGCACTCCATCAGGCGTAGCTCTCTTGGCTCATTCCACTCGAAGCAGTATCTAACATCATTTGCTAGTTCCTCAACGCGGACAAAATCGAGACGATGCACCCGTTCGTTCATCTGCGTAGTGTTCGTTCGCGTTGTCGCCTAATTGACTTGATCCAGATCAGACACCCGGATGAGCAGCTGGGGACCGGTCACCTACACTGTTGGATCAAGCGCTGCGACAGCCTTCCCGATGGCTCAGTTCAAGGCTGTAGGTCCACCACATCGTTTTTCATGTCTGTCGGACTGAAACACATGGCAGGTCAATAATCCCACCACCATCAAATGGACAGCGACCTCTGCACAAAGTGCGTCCTCCCCAATTCCAATCTTGATAGACGGAGACTCATCGAATGTAGTCGGCGCCCGGACGCTGCGTATTCGGACAACTGAGGCATTCGCGGGCGGACGTCCGCAGATCACCGTGAACAGCTTCACGTCGACGGCGCCCGCCGCGCCTCCTGAGGTCGATTCAAGAGGGTAAGCCTTCTGCTCACAATCGAACCCCGCTGAATCCAATGTCCCGCTTCAGCGTCACCCGCGGTACATGGCGTGGGCTGAATCAAGTCTGTGAGTCGAACTCGTTCGTAGCACGATTAGCGCATCCTTATTTTGTTTGATCTTTAGACGACTTCGCCATCCCAGCTGGAACGCTTACCGCGTCGTCAAACACGATTTCGATTAATGTGATCAGTGGAAGCAGCGGAGATGCGTTCCTGAGCCCGAACTTCGTTTACGACTCTGTTGAGCTGTTTTAACACATCCCTCTTCAGTTGGGGTAGTAATAGTAGCTGTGAGCCACTTTCTTGGTGTCCCAAAAATTAGGGTGGCTGCGACGCGATCACATGACTAACACGTGGATCCGTGAGTGGCATCAAAGCGACTACTTGCAGGACGGGAGGGCGACGCGTATATGTTTGACGCCGTATTCGACGCGGAGGAGGCGCTCCTCGCGCAGAAGCTGCTCCGGCGCCTAGACGCGGCGGGTATGGGCGGCTGGAACTCACTGAAACTGAAGCAGAACGGCAGTTCAGTCCTCTTTGCTTTCTGTTGTCAGGCCTGCTTGTGCTCAGATGCTGATGCGAAGAACGTCCCCCGCACAGGATGCTGAGAAATAGAAAGGAGATCAATTGTCAGACGCTAATGATACAGCAATTTATTAAATACAACTTCAAGCTCCAAAATCCTGGTCTTAGATCTTCAGCACCAAAACGAGGAGGCCAATTTCCACGCCGGCGACGATAGTCGCGACGGCAATGACGATCCAGCCGGCGGTGACGAACGGGCGCCCGAAGATGCGCGAGCAATCCTGGCCTTTTGTGCGGATTACGCTGTGCTCTGCACGCTCGCTGGAGCTCTCCGGCTTCTCGTAGTCGGCAAAGTCATGCCGCGAATGGCGCGCACGGAAGAACGCAAGGACGTATAGCGACGCGCCGAGGACGGCGAAGAGCAGGCCGACTTAAAAAAAGAGTGCTGGATCAATATCATACGGACAAAAACGGAACAAAAAAATGGAGACTGACTGCGGTAGAAGCGGGGGTCGAAGAGACGCAATATTGTGAGGGAGTAACCGAGGTTGCTCAGCGCGGTGCGGCCGTATGCGCCATGGAAAGTGCGTTGGCGGGCCCGTAGCTCGACCAATTCAGTAAGGTCTGCGGCTTGGAAGGAATTGGCACGGTGGCCGCTGGGTGGACCCAGTGAGAAGTTAGTCGGGTGAGGAGTCAAGTTATTGACCGGTAACGATGGCTCATCGGTCTAGCGGGACGTTCTGCAAAGCCGCCGTAGTGGAAGTTCGAGAGCGATTTAGTTGTGTCGCAATTTAGTTTCGTTGGTAGCTTTATTCAGCAGCGCAAGAATTCAAAGGCGGTTTGACGAGATACCAGAAGGGAACCAGTGGCGTAAAGGACGTGCGTCAAGGCCTCATGAAGGTGAACAGAGCAGTGAGGACTGTGAGGGTTGGAGAGCAGGTCGTTGGCCTCGAGGATAAACAAGACGATACAAGTCATCAGAATGCCACATCCGCTCAGCTCAGTGTACTTCAGTGTACTTCAGTGTACTTCCAAAGCTCTGTTACTTTCTGTGTAAAACAACAAAGTAAGACTCGAAAATTCACGAAAGTAGAAGCGTGCGGGTGGATAGTACTGCCACGCGAGTGGATGATGGAGTGAATGAAAATCCGAATACAGGATAAGCGGAAAGCTAGCACAACAGCGAGCGGGTGGTATACGTATGGTGGAGAGACTATCGATTCCATCTTTGGACTCTGGTGCTGGCAACACGTAGTGGGTGTGGGTTCAGGTGGGCGGCGGTATTATTCGGGATTGTGTTTGACTAGCCCTTAGTAGGAGCTGGGCGTTAATATTAGCATTAGAGGACCCGGTCCAAGACAAAGGTATCGCACCCGGGAGTCTACTGCGAGGCACATCCAGTCGCTTCACACTCTCCACCCCCATCAGAGTCCACAATCTCATCCGAGGCAACATTCTCGATTTTCTTCGGCTTCAAGTTCTTCGGCTGGTGGAACTCAAAATTCTCCGCCTTCAACTGGAGCTTGAGCCCCTCCTTGCCAAACTCAGCAAGCTGCTCGGCGCACTGCGCATCCGAGCCATCGCAGTTGACTGTGATGCTCTGCAGACGCGCGACGGGTCCATCGTCGGCCACGCGCCAGCGAGACGCGATCATCTTGACAAGGGCGAGGGCGGACTCGACTTGGCGATATTGCCCGCCATCAAAGACGCGGAGACGCGGGCACAGCGGGAGTGCGGCGGCATCAGGGACATATGTGAGATGCTCGAAAAAGTCCGCGCTGTACACGCCCAGGTGGCTGATCTTGATTTCCTCGAGGACGGGGACGTGCCGCAAGATGTCGAGAAGAATGTCGTCGTAGTCGAGCTCAACGCGGAGGGTCATGCGCGTGATCAGCGGCGAGCGGGCGAGGAAGGATAATAGGTCCTTTTTGACCGAGGGGATATCCGATTCCAACACCTCGTGGATAGACCCCGCCTCGAACTCGCGGAGCGCAGGGCAGGTGAACTTGGTAAGGAGAGTTGAAACTCTGCACCAGGGTTTGATGCGTCCGCCCGGTACAGAGTCGGTGAATCTAGAGACCGAACAGTCAGAAGCCCAGAGAGATGTCAGATGGACGAGCGTGCAGCAAGGAAGGTCGGAGAAGCCTGTGGACATGCCTCTCATTGCGATAGTGAGGCTCTTGATATTAGACGCGGCAGAGCATACACGGATAAGGTAGTCGGCTGAAGCCTTGAATACTGCCAAGTCATGCAACTGGGGGAAAGGGAGCTCGAGATCAGGGGGCGGGCCGTTGAGACAGACCGAACGCAGACTGGGAGCATTTCGCAGGGCGTCGCAGGGAAAGGTGATCCTGTTATACTCGTTGAATTCGAGGTTGTCGTCGTTGAATCTGATATAGAGCCGGTAGAGACAAGGGACGCGATCCCTGACGGCGGAAAGGGCAGGGACAGAGGAATCATTCAATCTCAAGGCGATGCTGCGCCAGCGATGCGAGTGCGGCAGGATAGCTTCGAGCGACTTGTCGTCTGCGGAGAAAGATAGCAGGCTGGCGCCAGAGCGCTTCATCCAAAGACCGAAAAGCGGGAGATTGAAGCGTGATTCCAGCGAAAAAGAGTTCCAGAGAGAGGGTGTTGAGAGCGCGACACGCCGCCATCTACGGCAGACCTGGGCCACGAGCAGCGGCGCCCGATGAGGCGAAGGCGCGCTATTCGTGTCTTGAGGCATCATGGGAAGGCAGTGGGTGAAAATCTCGGCCATTAGTTCTTGGATGGATAAGACGGCGTCGCGCAGCTCGCGGCCCCGGGGAGACTCTGGCGGGTAGTACACTGCGTCCCTATCCCCTGAGCGAGTTCTTCTGTGACTTGTTTGCTGATAGCGATTCGGGTGGCTTGGTCGCACGACTCAGGACCGCCATGGGCAGCTTCGAGTTGTTGAAAACGCTGCATTCGACGAAACATGGCTGTCATCGGGTCTGGATGGGGGGTCAGAAGAGCGTTGATGGGCACAGTGCATGTACTTTCCGTCCCAGTACTTTCCCATTTTTTCCGTATACGCGCGATATCTCAAGTCTGGTGGCGGGGTCTGCGAGGTGGTGGTTCAGAAGGTGATTTGCTAACATGTCACACCAAATAATTTAACCGAAACCTTCAAATCACCATAACGCGATCGCGTTCAATCCATTCTCCAATTTAACCGTCGCGCGAAATAGACATGACCATCGACTTCCAGCGTAGAGCTTCGCCAATGTTCGATCACCCAGCTGTCGGCGGCTCACTGACGCGTTCCTCGGCTCGAATGGACGGGATATAAAGCGGGCACCCGACGTAAGACATCTGCAATCCCCCACCCGCAACCCACCCACCATGGCCAAACTCGGACTCCTCAGCTTCATCCGCAGCCAATGCGCCGTGCGTCCCGCGGTCGAGAAAGTCGACCTCACAGGCCAAACCGTGATTGTGGTCGGCGCGAACGGCGGGCTGGGGTTCGAGGCCGCGAAGCACTTTGCGTCGATGAACCCAGGGCGGCTGATCCTTGCGTGCCGGAGCGAGAGCAGGGGGCAGGCTGCGCTCGAGAGTACGTGCATCGAGACTTGTTTGTGCGTGCTAAGGTTGACATGGGTGTTGCTTTCAGAGATACAGGCGGAGACTGAATGCACGACCGCGGAGCTGTGGATCGTGGACCTCGCGGAGTTCGCGTCCGTGAGGCGCTTCGCAGACAAGTTCGAGCAGGACGGCGGGCGGCTTGATATTCTCGTGGCCAACGCGGCGGTGATTCTCGACAAGTACGAGGAGACGAAAGACGGGTGGGAGACGTGGTAAGTCCTATTTGTTCTTGCGCACGCGTTGACAATTTGTTGACGTGCACTCCAGTCTTCAAGTGAACTGCCTGTCCATGCCGCTTCTGTCGCTGCTCCTCCTGCCGCACATGGTGAGGACGGCGCGGGAGCATTCGACCGTGCCCCGGATCGTAGTTGTGGCGAGCGAGGTGCACTTCTGGGCGTCCATCGAGAAACGCGTCGCGGAGACTCCCAACATCCTCACGACTCTTGGAAGCGCGGAATATTGCACCCCCAAGTATGTGCTGCCAGCCAAGTTGAAGTGTTCAGACTTCTGATTGAGTTGCAGAGCGATGCAGTCGCGGTACTTCCTCACCAAGTGTGCGTCCCGCTAGAAAGTCGACTCGAGTGCAATTGACAAGTTCTCCTCCGCAGTGCTCAACATCCTCTTCGTGCGCGCCCTCAACGCGCGCCTTTCGGCATCCACGCCGCTGGTCGCCAACGCCGTGAACCCAGGATACTGCTACTCCAACATCCGGCAGTCGTTCTCCGGTGTCCAGGCGGTCATCGACTATCTCATGGAGCGGGGGCTCGCGCTGCCCACGGAGGTTGGAAGCCGGCAGCTGGTGTGGGCTGCAATTGGCCAGCAGGACGCCCCGGAAAAGCTGCGCGGAGAGTATATTTCCCTCCAGAAAGTCGAGGAGGTTAGCGACTATATTTTGAGCGCGGAAGGTGCCAAGATGCAGGATAGAATTTGGGCAAGTTGACTCAGTTAATAAATGGCGCCGCATTCTCATAGAACCAACAGGACGAGCTGATTGCGATACTGGGCAAGGCCGAGCCGCGTGTTGGCTTGACGGTGAACGAATATCTGGCGTAGGGCAGCATTTATTCGCAGATGGTGGTAAGGGACAAAGATAGTTTTGTACATGTTAGTCTCGGGGGTTGTTATTCTTGATCCGTTTCACGGCACCATGACGCGTCGCCAATTGAGCTGTTTCCGTTTCTCGAACTTTCTTAGACTTGGACTTGTACGACTCTCCATTCACCATGAGCGCTCCTGTAAAACTGTACATCTACGACCTATCCAATGGCCTCGCAAAGCAGCTTTCCGCTCAACTCACTGGCCGCCAGATCGATGGCATATGGTAGAGATAGTCAATGCTATTTCTCTGCGCAATAGTTCTCATTCAATGCTAGGCATACCTCGATCGTGGTCTTTGGCAAAGAGGTCTTCTATGGGCAAGGAATAAACACGACGCTTCCTGGCAAGTCCCACCACGGCCAGCCATTGCAAATCGTAGATCTAGGCGAGACGGCAATAGACGAGGAGACTTGGCAGGAATATCTAGATGAGATGCGGGACCACTACACCGCGGATAAAGTACGTGGTGGCTCGAAGTACAGAAGCTGCGGACTGACCCCAGAGTTCAGTACCATCTACTAGGTGCGGCCGATTCATTTCTCCGAAGTACATCGTCAAACCGCCGACGCAGACTTTAACTGCAATTCATTTACCAACGACTGCGCGGGTTTCCTTACAGGAGGGTCTATTCCCTCGTTCGTGAAAGGTGCGTGCCCAAACAGCGTCCAAATCATTCGCGCCCGACGCGCGTCCCAGACCTGCCCACGGACTTCTTGTCCACCCCTTTTGGCGCGGCATTGCGCCCCACAATCGATGCCATGTACCGCCGTCCAGTGCCCGGCGCGCCCGCGGTAGCCCCACCGCCGCCCAACCAGCCTATCGCTGCCTCGCTCCTTCAAGCCGTCGCCGCCCAGGCTCAAGCCTCGCCATCCACTCCCCCGCCTTCCGCCCCCGCTCCTCTCGCCGCCACAGAGAGCCTCGCCGCCCCAATGCACCCCTCCACCAACTCCGCGTCGTTCCGCGCCCTGCTACGCTCTCACCGCGCCGTCGTCGCCTTCTTCACCGACTACCAAGGCTGCCCACCGTGTCGCATGATCGCGCCCGTGTTTGAGCAGCTCGCAGCGGAGAAGGGGGTGCGCGCCGCCACCAGGGGACGCGGTGCCGCGTTCACCAAGATCGATATACGCGTCGGGGCGGGAGGGACTCTCGCCACGGAGTGGAGCGTCCGTGCGACGCCCACTTTCATGTTTTTCTTAGATGGGACGAAGGTGCAGCCCTTCAAATCCTAGTGTGGACTGGTTTTAATTTCGTTCTTTGCAGGTCGCGGAGATCAAAGGCGCCGACGCAAGCGAATTGCGGACGCAGATCGACCTCTTGCTATTCCAGGCGTATCCTGGTACGCTACGCTGCTTTGCCCTCGCATTGCTCACGCTCACTGTCCTCACGCAGCACACCCACATTCCTCGCTCTCCCTCAAAGCCGTCAAGGTCATCTCCCTTGAACCTATCCTCTTCACGCAGGTGCCCCCACTCGACACAGTTTCGGCCAAGCTCGCCTCCTTCATAGACGCCGCGCCGCCTTCCCCAGGCACCGCACAAGCAAAGGAGGTCCTGCGCGCCCAGGTTGTCCCGTATCTCAAAGCACGCTTCGTACGCGCCTCCGATGCCCGAGGACCGTTCCCCTCCGCGACCCCAGCACTGCTGGCACCGTGGACCGCGGCCACAACCACCCTCGTCGGCGCCCTGCCCACAGAAGCGCTCTTCCCGCTCGTAGACATGTGGCGGCTCGCCGCGCTCGACCCCGCCGCCGCCACCTGGCTCTCCGCCGCCCCGGGCGCCGGTCCCGTCGGTATCCTGGCGCGCACCGCGCGCGACGCGCTCGCACAGCCCGCGCAGGACAAGGGCACGCGCAACTACGTGCTGACGACGCTGCGCCTGCTCGCCAATGCGTTCCGGACCGCGCCGCTGGCACGGGGGCTGCTGTCCGGCGGCGACGGGGCCGCGCTGGGGACGCTCGTGCCGGCGCTGCTGCACGCGGACGGCGCGGTGCGCACGGCCGCGGCGAGCCTGGCGTTCAACGCCGCCGCCGCGGTGCAGCGCGCGCGCGAGGCGGCCGGCGCGGGGCTCGGGGGTGTGCATGTCAGCAATGTTGGTGCGAACGACGCGGATGCGGCGATGGCGGCGGACGAGGAGTGGCAGGTCGAGCTGACGAGTGCGCTGGTGGAGGCGCTGGAAAGGGAGGAGGGGGAGGATGTTGTGCATCGGCTTGTGGCGGCGCTTGCGTGTTTGCTGCGTTTTATGCCGGAGGATGGGCAGGTGCGCGATTTGGTGCAGGTGTTGGGGGCGCGTGCGGTGGTGCTGGGGAAACTCAAGACGGAGTCTGTGCAGAAGAAGGATGTGCGGAGGCTGATAGAGGAAGTGGGATCCCTCTGTCCGTCATGAGACGACGGAAGCAGGTTGTTTGGTTAGCTTACTATAGTCATTTAAACTGGAGAACATACGGAGTCTTAGAATTTCGAACGCTACAAAACTGTCTCTTCAGAATTTTGATGCAAAATACTTTTTACACGAAGTTCAGAAATGATTCTCGGCAAACTCCGAGTCACTAAGCCGCCGGTGATTATCTTCCAGTCGTTATTCAGCTGGCCTATTGATCGACTATCATCAATAGCTAGAATAACTACTGGCTCGAGTCTACATAAGTTCTCACCCACACACTGATACTCGAGACTGAGGTGTTAAGTCCAATGCCCTCGATTACCTCTGACGAAGACTAACGCCGTCAGCGCTATATTCGTGTTCGATATTCTAACCCCATTGTACTCAGGTCCGCAAGTTTGTGTTAGGATTGCACTGTCTGAGCAGCACCACCAGCGACTCCCTGCGAAACGTTTCGCACAGGGACCCGGAAAGAAACGGGCTCGAGGATCTATTCAACGGCAGCCAGAGCCTCACAGCGAAATTCATCGACGTCCTACAGGCCCTCTCCACGGCATGCACCAGGCACCGTAGCAGAGACAACACGATCGCTATGATAGCTGGCTTCACCGACTCTCAACTCTATCTCTTCTGCTCCCAGAATGGGGGCGAGACAGATGCTTTGTCAGCTCAGGCCCCGGGAAGCTCCACCAAAGGGTTGTCCAGAAATTTTCTGGATTTTGGCCTCAAAAACCCACAGTTTGGAGCCTCAAAAACCCAAGGGCGGACAAGGGTAGTGACATGTCACGACTGTGACTACGCCAAATCTGTCACGCAATCCAGTAAATTTCGCTGGAGCGCTAAATTCACCCTAATTCCACGTCTTTTCTGCTGCAAACGCTGCAGAAGGTTCGGAACAAGAGCCAGCTGAGGATCCGCTGTCAGATCAATTTCAAAAATCCCAGCCCACCGTCTCTTCGGAGAGTCCTCTGGCTCTCAAAAACCCAAGAAACCGGACAAGGTTTGGAAGATTTTGGCCTCAAAAACCCAACATCCGGACAAGGAAATGGCCATTTTCGGGCCTCAAAAACCCAAAATTTCCGGACAACCCCTTGGTGGAGCTTCCCGGGGCCTGTCAGCTCATCTTGGTAAGATTTGGGCTTTGTTGCAGCAAATCCACCATATCGTGCGAGCCAATTCATCTCCCACACACGTCGTTCAAGGCCCCCAGAAGTTGGCTGTAAAAAAATTGGACGACATCGTGCATCTTTTTGTGCGGGAGAAAGCTCTCCACCGGGCGGCCAAACGGTTTCCCATAATCTCTGCACTCTACAAGCAGCTGCAACGGTCAGCCCTTCAAACGGACCAAGAGGAGCTGCTAAACACGCTCTTCGGTGTGGCTGAGGCTGCTGAACAGTGTCTTTCTCGCTGCACCTACCCTACCTTTGCCATGGAACCAAGCTGGCTGCACTTTCGTGCTCTTCTGCGGATCCTCAGGCATCTGACAATCCAACCCACATTCGAGGAGACCTTCCATGGGCTTCGGAAGGAGATCATTGTTGCTCGGAATTACAAGGATCTGGGTGAGCATAAAGCATCTTCTTGGCCAATGATTGACTTCGGCTTATGCTCCCCAGGTTTCGACCTTCGAGAGTACATTGAAAAAGTCATCAAAACTGAGGTTGCACTGGCGACACTATATGAGCTAGCGGTCTCACCCCGTAGAAGCCATATCGTTCAACGGGACCTTTATGTTTGCTACATTGCGCTCCCTGAACCGAAAACAATCTGTTTGGACACGAATCACATCGACAACCAGTGGTTTTTCGACGATACGGCAAGAAATCAGGCCGTTAAGAGGATGTTAGATGCGGGCAAGGAAGCGGGAACGACTGCCATCGAAATACCCACCACAGTCCATCCTGAATGTCAAATTGTCGCGTGGTTAGCCTCGAACAGATCCGCGCTTCCCGACATGCAACTCATACCCTACGTGGCCTGCTCTAAGCTTCATTGCTTTGCATGCGACCTCTGGCTGAATTGCTACAACATGCTAAGCCCGCCACAACTTCCAAAGATCTTTCACGACGGCAGTCACAGGAAATTGGACCCTGGGTGGGCCCCACCTTCGTTTGGGCCCAAATACGACGAGAAAATGTTGAAGCTCATGATCATCAAGGTTGACGAGTGGTTTTCGAGAAGGAAGGACTCGCAAGGCCCTGACAAGCTTACGGCAGAAGATTGGCAAATGCAGCAAGGTGAGACCCTTATAATGAATATTCGTTTGGTCGTAACAATGAATTCCACGCAGACCGCCGCCGACCCAGGGGTCCGTTGGATGATTCTGCAAAAAAACGCGAGCGTGCCCTCAATAAGAAGGTGGATTGGTCTCTTTCTAATCTCTCTAGCGCGCTCGAAGCTTATGCGACTTCGCAGCTCAAGGCCATCGACGAGCTCAAGCTTAAACAGGAGTGTGGTACGGTATTGGAAGTGGCGCAAGTACAGAAGATAGGGAGGGAAGCAGAAATCCGCGGAGAGCTCGCAGCTTTGCGTAATTGAACTTTTGAGCATCGTTCTTGAGACGGCCAGTGTGCAAGATGTGAAATAGGCTCACGATCAGGCGACGCTATGCGTACTTCGCGATAAACAGCCGTCCATGCGACTGCAGCCCGCCTACCCACCATGCACGCAGCATCGCGAGCGCGACGCCCTCTATTGATGCTCTCCTTGAACGCGACCCGGTGCACGCCTATCGCGAGCTTGGTCTGCAAAGCGTATGGCAGCTGGCCGTTCAGGTGTCGATAACGCTGTGCATGGGGTGGTCGGTCTTGGGGAGCGCACCGCGCACTCAAACGAGACGTTGCGCGGCGTCGTAGAGGCGCGCAAGCAAGGCCGCGAGGGGGGCGACGTTGCCGCTGTAACGCGCGAGGGCGTGGGAACCGAACTAGTTCAAAAATTCCGTGACGAATTCAACGGTCAGGCTGAGTGAGGTGAGATGCGCGGGCCGCGCACGTAGTTGGGGAGGTTGTATATACGCGTGGGCTAGATCGACACGGGGGCGTTGTGAGGTTGGTCTGCGCGAGGGTTTGAAGGCACTCTATAGACACTGACAATCGCCAGCTGCGCCGAGGAAAAAAGAGGGTCGTCGGTTTGAATCGAAGTGAATGCACCTTGCGCAGTGAGGCGTCCATCAAGTTGGAGCCCGTTCGGCGTAACTTAAGTTACGCCCAGGCGACATCAAATTGACGAGCTAAGGCAGGCCCGGGTTCCGGATAGTCCTCGAGACGCCTTACGTCGCGCCACCGATGCGACGAGTGGCGAAGCTTTCTGAATACGGGACTGCTCTTGCAGCTGAATATGATCCTGACTGGAATCATGAGCACGCGGAGTTTGGGGTTTTCCGGTGCGCTTCATGATTATTTTACGAACGAGGAACAAAATACAAGCTCAGCGCTCAGTTCCTTTCAGGAAGTCAGACACAACCGCCTTCTCGAGCAAAGACTACGCACTGTCCAGCCGTTCGAGGCAAATCGAGGTGCTCCGGACCAAAGCTATCAGGGAGCAGCTCCCCGATGCTCGTCTCTATCACTCCGCCCGCAGTGAACCCCGGCTTACCCTCCGATGCGTCGCCGGCAGCCTTGGGATAATCTCCGGGCACCAGAAGAATGGGCATATCCAGCGCGCAGAACTCGCGGATTACTTGGCGGCACATTCCGCACGGGGAGATTGCGGCGGGGACATCGCTGGAGTGAATGGATTCAGGGTGGGCCACGGTTGAATAGGAAAACACGTACGTTACGACGGCGAGCGCGATAAACGACTTGGTGCCCTCGCTCTATATGGCAGTTTTGAGCAACGCTGAGAGACGGTAGATAACTGGACGCACAACTGCTTTAACAATCGCGGTTCTTTCGGCGCAGATCGTCCCGCCTTCGAAGCTCTAAATAAACATACAGCACTGGGAGGTGATGCCAGACCATACGACGCGTTCTCGATGTTCGCGCCCTTGAAGATGGTACCGTCTGCAGCCAGCAGCGCCGCGCCGACAGCGAACTTGGAGTACGGGTTGTAGGTGTGCTTCTTGGCTGCCAGGTCGACGCAGTGAGATACATGGACATTTCATAAGCAGTGGGGTGGGGACTTGCCCTCGAACGCGGCCGTGATGAGAGACTCGCGTTGTTCAACGGAGAGGGTCCATACGCGAGCAGACATGAAGCGAAGGTTCAAGCGAGGTTCAAGTTACGTAACTCTCGTCTCTTGCTTTCAACGATAACAGTTCGCAAGTGAAGACAGTCTTATTTCTCAGTGCAAGTGGCCTCCACCCGATTCTGAGCGAAAGCAATGTGGTAGCTGCGGACGCAAAGGCTTGTTACCAACTTAGGGGCTAAAGGGTGTAGTCTTTTCTCCTACCTCAAAGGTCCACCACAGCAAAAAGTACATCGCTCGTTGTCTTCTGAAGCCCTGTTTGACTGACTTCAGCTGCAAGCAAATGTCACCTTTCAACTGGCAAACCGACTTTCCCGAGTTCGGACTGAGTGACGCTCTCCTCATCGTCGGAAAGGAAACCGCGGACAAAGGCTACCCCGACATCGCGATATTTCTTTACGTCTGCGACCTTCTGTACCAATACCGGGTGCCTGCGGAAGAGATGGATGAACGCATGAAGGTTCTCAATATGCACGAAACTCGGCGTATGCTCGTCGCCGCAGGCTGCGCTCCAAACCCAGAGTTCGACGACGATATTGTGCAGCGTGCGCCTGGAGACACCACGTACGTCTACCAATGGAGAAATATTGGCCGTACTTACTGACATTGATCCAGCCCTTTCGTATGGTCGTAGCGTAAGAAGGCCTCAGATGTGTATCGCTGTACGATATAGGAACCGCTTGTGCCTTTACTCCAGGACGACAAGACCCATTTCTGAGGCCAGGTACTACTTGATCCGGACCAGGCAGCTGACACAGATTGAACGTATATTGAACGGGTGCTCTGAAGGACACTGAAATTGATACAAACCCTTCTGAGAAAACACCAACTAGAGGACTTGCCAAATTAAACTCCAGACCAGGTTTCAATCGGCTGTCTTTCCAAAAATTGGCTACAAAACCTGGGACAATGGTACAACAAACGGCCTTGAGTACTTGAACTACTCCTTTGATGCGAAAAGGCCCTCTAAAAGGCTAGCTAAGGAGTCTCTTGCTGCGAGCGCAGCTGGAGCACTGCACGCAGCCGCCAAAGTGCTCGCATCATTTGCGTCTTGGAAAACACCATTCGCAACGTCGGAGATGTCCCCGTTTTGGATCTTGTCTCCAATCAACCCCTGCATCGTGGTCTGTATGAACGAGATCTTGGATGCCGCGGTTGCGAAGTCCCCGCTGGAAGCTGCGGTGGCCGCGTCAGCGATTGCAGTGACCACTGTGTCAAAGGTGGCTGCGTCGGCAGGGGTGGCGCGGATGCTACGGAGAGTCAGCCGGGGTGAAACAGCAAGCAAGAACTAGTGGATTTACTTGTCAGGGAAGTTGATGGCCAAGACTGCTTGAGCGTTTCCCGCCATGTCAGAAATCTTGTCCGTGAGGGCAGTCGTGTTGCACGCAGCTGGAGCCGCCGCAGCCTGAACCGCGGGAGCTGCGACTGAGGCTGGGCTGGCAGCCGGCGCCGGGGTTTGGAAGGTGAGGTCAATTTTCGGAAGGGGAGCTAACGAAGCCCAGTCAATGCGGAATCAAAAAAAAAAAAAGGAGTCAACACCGGCTAGTTGCCACCAACGCGAAGAAAAAAAACGTGTATTTGTTGAACATGTTGAAAAGAAGTTGAAGGAGCAAAAGCGTTCAAGGATGAAAGTTGAAGAAGGAAAAGCGAGGATGAAAATGACACCTGGTAAAGAATCAGGTCAGACATTACTCGCTTTTATACGCAGGGAACGAAGTGTCACATCACCGCATAACAGCTTGTCTTCAGGTTGAGGCTATTGGTTGCGAGTTCTGGTTTGTATACGCCATTCCCTTGTTCCCTCTCGTTTCCCATCGGCAATGGCTTCCAAACCACATAACAGCGGGACGGCGGCCGTACGTCGTCAATCAGCGCATGTCTGGTCGCCTGGGAGGGATTTTCGCTCGAGGAAGTTCGCTATGTTCGCGAAATCGCGATCCTCTCTTGGTTTGCCGCGGCGGAAGAAAGTTGCACCTGGTAAGTACCGGTGAGTCTCGCGTGGTGTGACGTCGTAGATGTACGAACGGCTGTAGGGAGAGGAGGGGTAGATCCCTTGATTAAATTTAAATGATCAAGTTCGTAGCGACTGATTACGAGATTGGAACGATTGCAGACGCCTATATTCCTTCTCTTTCTCGCGCGCTATCTCGTGTGTAGTGAGTATGGGTCGGCAGATTAATCACCAGAGTCCAGTTCCTCGTTGGTGCATTTCCAATGCATTTCCCAGCTGTTTTCCGGCTCGAGGCACTCGTTAACCGTAAGCAGGAAGCAAATACGGGTTTCCCGAAAAAAATCTCCGCGGAGTTCCAATAAGGGGGATGTCTTCCAAGTCGGTACAGACATAGATGCGCTTGCAACTTGGACCTACGCTGGCAGTTACTTGTTATATCCCTCCACCACCGTGGTACATGCTCTTCTGCCTACCAACAAGCCGAGCGCAGTCAAGGAGACGAAAGAGACTCCACTGACCATTATCCATCATTTTAGATGAGCTTGAAACACATTTCTCGAACTGTCGCGCCTTTTTCGGATAGACGCACAAAGTCACGTTACCGTGTTTGACCGTTCTCACGGCTCGCTGTTTAAGCGGCGCGCCCTCAAGCTTCACGTCCTCCAGGTCCTCCCCTCATATGGCTTCAGAAGTCTCTATCTTGAAACTCCAGGAAGCTGCTAAGGCGCAAGTTTTTGACGCGCGGAGGCACTCCAAGCTTGAGTTGGGTCATTCCGAGCCGCGAGGGCGAACTTTTACTGAATCCTCCCCTTAGCCAACTAACAACACGTCTAGTCCTGCGAGCTCTCGAATCCGAATTTGATCTCCCAGAAAATAGCTTGAACAACGACGAGTACAGACTACCTATCAAAGCAGCCATAAAAGAGGCAGCCGTACGTCTCCGTGGTTTCGAGTGTCTCCAAGTTTTGCTGACGGCCGGGTTCCAGACTGATGACATACCAGCGGAACCAGTTCGTGTCGCGTCTCATGTCGCGTCCGGAAGTGGCTCCAACGATCTGACTGAGGACACGAACCCCACCGCGCGGACAAAGAAACGGAAATCCGAAGAGACTGCGGAGTCTAAACCAAGGAAGAAACAGGACACAAAGCCTGAGAAGGTGAAGAAGAGCTCGAAATACAAATCCAGGGTACGCGCCTTTGCTTGCTTCCATACTCCTCATTCGACTTGTCATGATCCAGGAAATGATTCCAACATCGGATATCGAAGAGGCAGAAGATCACGAAACCGAGAATACCTCTGCAGAGCTCGAGAAGCCGCCTGCGACTGTCCCGAGACTCGAGAACTCCGCAAAGGCGGGTCACCATCCCGAGATAGGCTAACCCGGCTTACATTTCACAGGAAAACCAGGCCGCGTCGCCCAAAAGGCTTCAAAAGTCAAATCCCACGAAAGATGACGCTGTCGCAAAACCTAGTCCCCGGCCCCCAGCATCCGCGACCCCAGAAGCGGCTGCTAACGTGAGCGCATCTATGCATCAACTCGGCCGGTGCTCAGTCCCTGCTGCAGAGCGACTCAGAACTCTCTGTTCTCGAGGATGAGCCACCTAAGAAAGCCAAAAGGGCGAAGACGACCAAAACCAAGGTCAGAATTATCCTTTTTAGCTTCGTCGATGGACCTGATTTTACCCAGGGCAACGACAAATCCAAAACTTCGAAAGGGAAGAAAACGACTACATTGACCAAGGACGAAGAAGTCATCAAACGACTAAAGGTATACACCTTCTTTTGTTCTATCACCTCCAAACTTAGCTCTTCCAGTCCTTGGTCCTTGCCTGCGGTGTGCGAAAAGTTTGGGCGAAGGAGTTCAAAGACGTCGACTCGCCCTCACAACAGATTCGGATGCTCAAGCAGATTTTGACGGACCTGGGAATGTCGGGACGGATGAGCCTTGAGCAAGCCAAAGCCATCAAATCGAGACGAGAGCTAGCTCAAGAACTCGGTTCGCATCACTCCTGCCATGCGACTTGCGTCTTGATTGATTTCACAGAGGACGTCCAAGCTTTCGCCGCCGCGACCAGCAACAGATCAAAGCGTAAGCCTGCAGAAGCTGCACAGGAGGAATCAGAATCGGAGGAGGAGGAGGAGGAACTCCCTGTAAAACGAAAGGTAAGCCCTCAGTAACTACGTGTACTTGGACTGAATTTGCATTAGACGAACGCCAGGAAAAGCATCATGGCCTTCCTCGGGGATCAGAGCGATGATGATTGAACTACTGGCTGTACCCTGTCTGTGTATTCGAGTTGTAAGATATTTGGTGGACGAGGTCATCCGGATAATTGATTTCCCAGTCTCGGCGCGCCTGATTCCGCGGTCTTTGACTTTTACGCATCGCGGCCGCAGGAGTGTTTTGCACGAGAACCGCATATGGATGACTTCTACGACAATCGGCGTGCAATACATGTGCGCGTTGATTCAGATTCACAGGCCCGAATCTAGGGATGGCCGTTGACTACGCCGGCGCCGCAGCCCAGTATTTTTATAGATCGTAAAGTTGGAAGAAAATCCGGTTTCCGCCGGCGTCGATGAATCAGGACGATCGAAGGTGACATCCCGGATTCGTGGCACTGGATAAGTGAGTTACCACGGCGATGATCTGAATGATGATTTTCACCTGGCCTGTTACACCGATGGTCTGGAGGGTGGCAGCTTTTCACTTCCTCCACGTAGTCTTTCCACTTCTCTACATCGCGGCTGGTTAGCGCGGTAAGCAAGGACCAGGAACACTCACTATCGTACATGTAGAGCTCGAGACATACCGCGATCCACACCTTGAGCTCGATCAGCTCGCTCCGCATGGATAAAATGTGTGCGCAGACGAGTCCTAAAACAAGGTATCCATCCTCCAATGCTGGGTCCACTTTCACTAGTTTGACTATCTCCGGGGGCAGGGCTCGAAACCAGGCAATCAGTTTGACCCTCGTTTGGCGCCGAAAGGCAACAATTTTGGCGTTATTCGTTTTCGTCGTCTTTAGGTCAGCGATATACTCTGCATACAATGTGCATGAGGTTGCAGAGTCGAAGGATGGGACAGTGAGAAGCGGCTTGATATCGTGATAGAATTCAAGCAGTTGCGACTCCAAGGTGTCTGAACACTGAAACTGTCGTTCATCTGACGCCACCGAGGGAATCTCCTCATGGGCTACGTGAAACGGTCGCCAGACGAGACGACCAGGAATCCAATCCATGCCAACGGATGGGTAAGGGTAAGGGCGTGGTCTGAAAAATACAGTGCGAGGGGCCATGTAGGGACTGGCAAAGCAAGCCGTAGCACCCCTTTATGTTTACCCTGATTGCTTGTTCCGCATCAACAAACACGCCGACTGGAATTTCGCCGAATCAGGTCCTCGTCGTCGACGGCCAATCGCAAGAAAGAAGATACACATTTCCGCTTGCATCTCCTTTTGGCAGCGGGCGTTGAGTCTGCAAATGCCATGATCCAATCAGCTGTCATTGGGAAGTACCTCCATTCAGCGGAACGGTCTTCTCGACGTTCAGTGCTCTTCAGCCGATTCAGCCGGTACCTCTTCCCAAGCATCCATAGACCAGCGAAACGGTCACCAGCAGCCACCTGAGGATTACCGGAGTCGGATGCCTCAACAAATCCTTTCTACAGTGCGGAACGGCTGCCGTCCGAGTCTTGTGTCCCACTGGGCTCTGTTGTGACTCCTGGTGGTCGTGGGCGCGCCGGAGCTCCCGGAGAACGTCACCCCGGCGGGCCGTCAGTCGCGCGCATTCGATGTACGAACTCCCATTGTCTTAAGGGCAACCAACCCAGTCCTCTGCACCGTGTCGCTGTAAAACTGCCACTGCTAGTTGACGTCGATACGCTAAACACGCTCCTGGTATCTTATAATCATCGCTATTGCACCTCGCATCCCGACTGACTATCAAGAATAGTCCCTCCCGAAATAAAAACCTGCCTGGTGACTAGAGTGGAGTGGATTATACCTTCCCCGCTGTCGTCATGCGACATCCTTGTTGGCAGGCACCATCGCTAGCCAGTCAATGGCTTGCTATTTTCCCGTCCTCATAAAAGGGCCCGCGTGCGATTATGCATGGTCAGGACTGCGATGCATATTTCGCGCTTCGCCGTGTTTCTGTCCCTCAGTATTCCACGTCTCACAGATGCACTGACCTACCACGGCGCCGACTTTTCGTCGCTTGTCAACCTTGAGAACTCTGGAATTCAGTACCACGATGCCGCTACGTCTTCCTCGCCATTCGAAACAATCCTCGCGAATCACGGAGCCAATCTTGCGCGTATCCGAGTCTGGACCAGCACAAACAACGAAGATTACAGCTTGACTTATGGCCTGGCTCTAGCGAAGCGTGCCGTCGCTGCTGGAATGTCCCTTCTGATTGATTTGCATTACTCAGACACTTGTAAACCTGAATTATCATACGTTTTTCGCCGACTCAGATCTTTCCACGACAGGGGCCGATCCAGGACACCAAGCTATTCCATCGGGCTGGTTCGCCTATCATGTTCGCAACACGGCTCACATTCACTTAATATTTGCAGGCCCACAACACTCGATGGCTTGAATACGCAGATTTACACGTCAGCTCTCATCTTCCCAGACGCGACTGACGTTCAATGATCTGCTACAGGTACACGAATAGTCTGGTAGCGGCATTCGCTGCTCAAGGCACCCCGATCACATTCCTGGAAATTGGAAACGAAATCAATGACGGAATTTTGTGGCCTGTTGGCCAAATCTCAGTGAACGGATATTCGCCGCTCTCTCAGTTGTTGCATTCAGCGATCAGTGGCGTGCGCGATGCATCGTCTACGGTCCGAACCGTCATTCACCTCGCAAACGGATGGGACGCAGAGGGCGTCAGCTCGTTCTATTCGCAAATATTTATTGCCGGGGAGCTTGCGCTCGCCGACGTCGATGTGATGGGCTTCAGTTTCTATCCGTTTTATGGTGCCAACAAAAACTACCACTTGATTCGTTGGACACTCAATTATCTCTCTAGGCACGGGAGCCACATTGTCGGCGCTCCAATCCAGTTTACAGGCAATGGTCACGGAGTACGGCAAAGTGGGCACATTTGCGCCGTTACACGGTATCTTCACTCAAGACGTCCCTACCTAGGATGTCATGGTCGTTGAGACAGACTGGCCTGCAACTGCGTGCTCCGGAGTGGCTCTCAGCGAACCATCGATCGCCTCTTCGGCCTCAGGGCAGCAGCAGTGGGTCCTCGACATAAAGAACATCCTGGCAGGTTTATCCGGAGGCCGTGGCATCGGCATTTCGTACTGGGAGCCAGGCTGGGTGCGTCTGATCAATACCCTTCTGTTGCTTCGAAGCTCATATATATGCACAGGTTGGAAATGCTGGTAGGTCTTGCTAATTTGAAACTTTTCACATTGCTCACATTTGGGCTCGGAGGTCTGGGATCGGCGTGTGCGGTGCGTTTTTCCGCATGCGTGTTGTTATTGAGTCTAAGGCTGTTTTGTAGGATGCCCTGCTCGTTGATAGCTCGGGAAACACCAGAGCATCGATTGCCATGTTCTCCGCTGACATGTAAAAGTAGTCCGGTAGTCAGAACAGCTGTAACTCAAAGCGGTAGTAAAATAAGATGGAAGAGAACACGAAAGACGCCCGCCACCGGTCCAAATAATATTTATTGGATGCATTACTGACTGAGTAAGTAAAACGGTATAATAATCTACACGATACCCCGGTCCATAGACATGTGCGTCCGCCGCTACCCTTGTTCCTGCATGATCTCGAAGAACGCGGTATACTCTTCCGGCGTCATCAAGTCGTGCTCCGCCTCCGTCACTTGCGAATATGGCATAGGCACACCATTCACTGCGGGTCGAATTAACATAGGCCACACAATCAGGATCGAGAGAGAATCCACCATAAACGATCGGGTCCTCTCTGGGCTCCTCGATCTCTTCCCGCATGGCAACGTCCGGGACTATTTCGGCGGCACCGTTGAGATTCCCGTTGCCCCAACCGTTTGTCTCCTCCGCTCTCTGGAGCTTGTTGGGTGTGTCGGCACCTTCATGCGATCGCGAGCGTTTCCGGTACTCGTTGAGCGAGTCGAGGTACTCGACCGAGGGCTTGATGTCCTCCTCGTCGTCTCCGCCAAAGTCGGAGCTTCCTGGCGCGCTGAGCCCTGTCGGGGTAGCTTGCGCCGAGTTCTCCAGCGAGGCATAGTATTGATCCCAATCTGCAGAATAATGAGCAGGATGCAGAGTAAATAAGGAGGAAAATTACACTGAGCATCCTGGTTGATGACGGGCTTGACGTCTTTGTCGACGGCGGTCATCATCCCTCCACGATTCTTCCCCTTCCCAGATCCGACACCCACCACGCCCAGCCCTCGCAAAATGTCGTCGTTTGAGCTGGACGCGGGCTGCGGGGCACCGTACGGATCTTTGCTCGCGCGCGCCTGCTCCTCGTTCCCCAGCGCCGTCATGTGGCCCGACACCGTGCTGACGCGATGCCACTCCGGTAACGTGTTCTGCTGCCGCTTCGCCTGCGCCTGCTCGTCGCGCTCCCGCCGACGCGTTGCCTCGTCTTTGTCTGACGAGATGAGCACGCCGATGCCGTCGTCCTCGCGCTTCACCCCGTCCGCACCCGCGATCTTGAGGCCCGGCCCCGTCTGTGAGTCGTCCTTCTTCTCCGAGTCCGGCTGGTGGGCCTTCACCCACATCGCAACGTCAAAGCTACAAGCAGAGGAGGTTAGCGGCGCGTCAGTGCGGAGAAGATAAGCAAGTACGCAGGCAGCGTCATATCCTCGCTCTTCTGAAGGCCCGCACGGATAAAACGCATCTGGTGATTGAACCGTTGCATTCGGTCTTTGCTCCCCAGTACGCATTCCGCGTCCTCGTTATCAACCACCTCCGCGCGGCAAATCTCACAGATGAGCGCATTCAACGACATGTCCATCAGTTTGTCCACGTCGAGTGGGGTGTACGAGGTTTTGCATTGAGGGCAGATGTAGCCCTTGTTATCGAGCTCCTGCGCATCTAATTGAGAAACGCGTCTAATAAATGATGTGGTTGCGACGTACATTGCGTCCCTTCGTATCAATTTGCTTGCGCATCCGGGCTATGCGCCATTTGACGACGTTGCAGAAGTGCTCGTAGTCGATGTAGTAGTACTGCTTCGCCGTTGCGCGCTGCGCGCCCTCGCGGAGCTCGTTTTGCCTGTATCTGCACACGCGGCTTCCTGTCAGCCTGGCCAGCTCCTGCAGCGGCACATGCCGACGTACATCTGGACCAAACGATCATTAGACAGCGTCGCGATGACCTTGTTCAGCTCTTTGGGCTGGAGGCCCATGCGTCCCGCCAGGTCGTCGTCTTTAAGACTACGGGTGGCACCCAAAAAAGGTCAGGGAAAAGAAACAAGGCGAAAAAATGCGCGCAGCAAGGGAAAGGATGGCGTTCAGCACGCCGCGAACGCTGCAGTGCGACTATACTTACACCGTATGGCGCGCAAGCTGGTCCATGATGATAGTATATTTCGGCTCGTAGAAAGCGCGCGAGACATGCTGGACGAGAAGGCGGAGAGTCTCCCGATCCTCCTTGGTGGCCATCGGCGCAGCAAGACCTGGCCGGCCTCAAGGGTGGTTCGTCAGAGCACCCAGGATGAACAGCAACCCAGAAGTGTGGTGGTTTGAGTCAAGCGCGCTCCCGTCTCGATTCAGACTCCGCGAGTGACTAAGCAAGCGGTCCGAACTCTCGTCTTCAACCTTCATGTCGTCCTTGTAATCGACCTGGGGTCTCTTGAACTGCTATGATAACCTGGGTCTCACTTTCGGTAGGAGGCGTTATTTCGAGGGCAGTCGAGCTTGAGGACCTTATTTTAATGCCCTCCTCAAACCTCGATCCGACGGCTCGGAGGTCCTTTCAAGCGACGTCTGCTAGAGCTTGTGCCAGTGACCGCCGTGTCCAATGACTTCGTGGAACATTCCGAGCGGTCTTCTCTACGGAGGCCGTCTACTTATCTCCCCGCCTCTAAGCAGTCAAAAGAGGGTCTATTTTGTTCCATCGTCGCCGGAAATTGGATTCAACACCGAGGGCGCCTTGCAAGTTATCCAACTGGATGTCGGCAAGCTACATCTTCACGTACTAGAATCAACCCTCCATGCAAACCTCAGTCTGCATTCTGGTTGTCCAGTGTCAAGGAGATAGCATCGACTCCGTACATTTCAAAAAGCACGCCGTTCTCAGCTCTCCTCACCTCCGCACAACGCCCAATAAGGTCCTTCCACGATACGTTTCACGCAGTGCAGACGAACACGGGGGAACCAACGCTAATTCATACGAAAGCTATCGGCAAAGAAACCGGCGCTTTCCGGTAATTTCAGCATTCCGCATGTTCCTCCAGAGCCGGCTGGATGGTCGTTTACATACCGCGTAAAAACGTATTGGTCTATGTTATTCCGACCAGATGGTGGAGGAAACGCGGCTTGGAGTAGGGAAATAGGTACACCTGTAGGATATTATAAGGCTTTGTGGCCAGATGGGTTTGGCGGATTTCCAATGGAAGAGACTTTGAATTAGCCGGGATATAACAAAAAAGATGCACCGATATCTCACCTGCCCCCACATTATGCTACGATGGGGTTCTTCTCTGCACGCAAATCTGACCCCGCAGAGGACACGGCAGCCAGCAAAGAGAATGGCAGACCAGCACTGGTCCCGAGCAGCACCGAGTCTGGCTTCAAATCCCTGCGCTCGCGATTCCAAGTCGTGAGTTTCCTATTGCTCTCTCTTGCTTCCTACCACCATCTGCTCTCCAGTATGCAAAGAAACTCGACTCAAAGGGCGCCGACTCCCCGCCCCCTGTGTTCGTCCAACCGACCTCGGTCGCGCAGACCCTCTCTCCCCCTCCCGCAACCCCAATTGCAAATCGCCAGCTGCAGCTCAAGCTCAAGCTCAGCTCCAGCTCACCCGCCCTCAATCTCACGCGCAACCAGTCTCGTTCAAAGTCGGGACACACAATGCATGCGTCGGAACCGGACCCGCGTCCATCGTCTTCGCGTTCGCGCGCCCTGGGCACCAAGACCTCGTCTTCGTCACTTGCCCCGACCCCCACCCGCAAACCGACAGATGCTGTCACGTACGCTTTGCGCTTTCAGCCCTGTCTTCCAATTGAAATTTCCCCAGCACGACCCTTGCCCAGCGGCTGAACGAGCTTGCAGTCGCAAATTCAGAGGGCCTGTTAAGGTAAGTTCCCGGCCGCGTTTATATCAAGATGGACCCTCAGCGGCGTGTTGCAGCGACGACGACTACCGGGTGTTACGTCAGGACCTCTTCCAGCGCTTTTCGAGCACAGCGACTGTGCCCACAGAATCGCCCGTTGTTCCTCTAGCGTCCCCAGCCAAGTCGCGGTCTGCTGTCCGCCAAAATGGTGTTACCACCCCGGCAGATAAACGACGTGAGCCGCTCCGTTCGTTCCATAGTCTCGCATTAACAAGCCACACCCAGCATCCATTGACTCTAAACGTCTTTCCATATCTACCTCATCTAACTTTATTGTTGACAAGCACCGCACTCCCTCTGTGCACTCCCGCTCATCTATGACCTCCGGTGTTGCTAGTTTCTTTCGTCGTGCGACGAGTCGCCAACCCTCACACGACTACAGCGACGCGTCGAGCATCTTTTCCGCCACCTCCGCCGCACCATCTGAAAAGGCCAGCCGCTTCAACCGCCTTTCCAAGAAAACCAGCGGCTCGTCTCTGAACACGGATCGCGGAGACTCGGTGTCAATCTCCTCCCGCCGCACCAATAATCTGAGCTCCCCAACGGAACCGAATAATACCCCCTCCATCCGATCGTTCCGCCGCCTGCCGACCCCACCGTCGTCTTTCCCCTCAGGCTCGCGCTTACCTGGCGTAGAGAGCCGATTCGCAGGCGTGGCGCCCGAGCCCGAACCGGGCGCTGACGCGGAAGGTCGGGAAACAGTGCAAGCACTGCGGCGTGAGGTTGTCGCCGTGGAGGCAGAGGCGCGCCGCCTCATGGACGCCTTCAACGGGCTCGAGCTCTCCGCGCTCACAAAGCGACGGCGCACCGCGGTGACTGGCCCGCGCGATTCCGTCGCGACCCTCGTGCCCGACACGCGCTCCGTGTACTCGACTGGGCGCTCGCATAAAGGGTCGGACGCGGGGGACGGCGACGCGTCGTCCATGCGGTCCGCCACGTCGGCGGGGACGGGGGTGTCCATGACGAGCCGGCGGGGCGCGCGAGGCCCGGCGCTCAAGCCGGGGCTGGGCGGGCACATCCAGGTGCACGCAGCGGGCTTCGCATCCGCCGCGAGCTCATCGCGCGTCGGGTCGCTGCACCGGAAAAACTCGGGGTCGAGTTCCACGTCTGCGACGTCGCGGCTGGGCATCGGCGCGAACGGCAATAGCGCAGGGAGCCACGTGGGGACGGGGACGGGGAGCGGTGGGCTGATGGTCCCCCCTGTCCCGCCGCTGCCGCTGGGGATGTCGCTGGGGCAGATGGGGAGCACGCCGAGTCTGTCGCGGAGCACGGGCCACCTTCCGATGGGCGTCGTTCACGAGAACGAGGCGGTACTAACGGTTGACCTTGACGACGAGCGGGAGTTTGGGATGGAGATGGAGGAGCTGCGGAGGCGGAGGGAGGAGGTCGCGGGGCGGTACGAGGCGCGTCTCGAGTATTTACGCGCTAAGTTAAAAGGCGCTGAGTTACACGAGAAACTTCTTTCCAAGTAGGGACGGAAGTGGATGCTTCATTTTCATTGTTGGTTTCTCCAGGGTTTATAGTCTAAGTCTGTGTCTCGCGGGGTAAGGATGGCTCATGCCAAACAACTCCGTCTGCCACGCTCCTTGCTCGTTTTTCCGGGAGTGCTGAAAAACAGGAGTGTACCTGTGCGCCCCGCCCTCGAAGCAAAGGGTATTCCGAGCAGGGACAATTCATAGATTGAACAAATTGAAACGCAGGAGCTTTAAACTCTGGTGGTGTTGCGCTCAAACCACTTGCCACCCGAAAAGTGCAATCATTTTCTTCGTTGCGCCCTGTACCCCGTGCACCACTCTCAGCCCTTATTTCCACCAGAGGAAATGTGTTGGAACGCGAGGCCTGGGCTCAACGACTTGATATTAATGGACATTCAGCAATTGACAATCTTCAAAACCGTGCTTCAATTGAATCAATTCCAAGAACAGGCATCCGGGCTCCGAGCTGTCACTAGAACACCGCCTTCTTGTTGGACCTTCCTTTACGTATCATCCTCCCTGCTTCCTGCTGATCGGTTCTTGAACAAAGCAAGTTCAACGCAGTAGAGTCGCCGTTCATACGTTGCGAGTTTTCACAACCCTGGTCAGCCAATCACAAAAACGGAGATTCGCTCTACGCAGATACGCCTCCTCGGGCTGTTGAGAAGCTTTGGTCGTGGTGGCATGGCAGTTTGATGGCACGACAACAATTTCCTCTTTTGGAACGATATGTCGCAAATCAGTGACTGTGACTGATCGCGTCCACCGTAACGCGGCCACAACCATTGTTGTCGGAAATCTGAGCTTTGAAGGAAGACCTATCTGGTAAGGGAAACTCTCTCTTTCTCTCACACCATGAGCGACTCATCTGCCACCAGAATTCCTCTGCCACCGTCGAGGGATTCGACATCTCAGTCTCTCCCGTTCTCGCACGACGAGGACGACGCGTCGTTTCCTTCGCCAAGGTCAAAGACGCCACCGCCCAGCGCGCAGAATAAACCGTCATTTTCTACTCCAGCCCAGGCCAAACCCGGGTCAACGGGAAGACACAGTACGAACGAAGGTGGGAAACAAGATAATACAGAGCAGAGAATGCTTTGGGAGACCAGTGTTCGGGACAACCTGAAAGGGGAGCCTATCCCTGTCGAAGAATTCCTCCAAACCTATCTACCCGCCACGGAGGATGGCGACACAATCGCCACGATTGTGAAGAAATCTGCCACCAAATTAAGAGCAGCTGGACACAAGGCCCGCACAGCTTCCACTGAGGATACATATGCCTCACATTTGGTATGCCACCGTCTCTATATATCTTACTTTTAACTCATGCCGGAAACCAAGATAAAATATTTGCAGGCCGTTGTGTCAGACTTCCCAGCGGATACCAAGCCCCAGTTTTGCGACACCAGTCACCGTCCCTTTCCTCCCATCGATGCTGAGGATCACAAGACGTCCCCAGACATTACGGCGACACGGCCAGGCAAACCAAAACCTAAAAAGTCACAGACGTGGGAATGGTCCGACGCCGGGACTGTTCTTGAGTTGAAGCTGAAGACGGATATGTTTAAAGATGGCAGAGTCAGCGATACCGAGAAATCCGTGGATGCTTTTATTCAGATCGCCAAAAGTGCCCGCAGCCTGCTTGCGTCCGGCCACTGCTTCGTTTTCGTCGTTGCTGTGTTCAAAACCAACGCCCGCATCCTCCGCTTCGATCGTGCGGGATATAGAACCACCGACGCTTTCGACTGGACGGCGAGCGACACAGTCCTCCCCACATTGTTTTGGCGTTTGTACAATCCCGACAGGGTGGACAACCAGCCAGCTCGCATGTATGGCGAGGACGAAACCATCTCGATCCCGACGGCACAGGAGAAGACAGCAATGTTCAAGATATGGCGGACGACTTCTTCATACAAGAACACCCCAGCGGACAAGCGCTTGTCGTTCAAGGAGGCCACTAAACACAGTCGATGGGTGAAAGCCCGGAAGGAGGACAAGGACGTGCTCTGCTTCACCGTTGGACCGCCCCTCTCTCGAGCCGATGGTTTGTTCAGTCGCGCGACCCGTGTGGATCGGGTCTTGATCAAGGATGGTCCTACCCCGACTGCCTACGCTTTGAAAGACGCTTGGCGGCAGTTGTGCCGGCGACCCGAGAAAGATTTCTACGATGTGATAAAGAAGTATTGCGAAGAGAAGGATCTCTCACTGGACGGAATGGCGCAGTGTCTTGGGAGCGTCGAGCTAGATGCCGAAGGGCACAAAACCAACTCGGCCCGTACTGAAGATCAAGACCGGCGCCACACGCGATCTTTGCTTACGCCCGTGGGCATCTCCCTCAAACACTTCCCATCTTCAACGGCCCTCGTAAGCGCTTTGGAGGCGGCCGTGAAACGTGCGTGACTCTCTCTCTTTGAGAACCCGTGACCCGACTGACTTCGAGACAGATCATGAAATTGCGTACAAAGCTGGCGTCATGCATCGCGACGTCAGCGAAGGAAATGTGATGTTCGAGGAGGAAACCATGGAGGGCTTCCTCGTCGACTGGGACTATGCTGAATTCACCGAAGAAGGGTGGAACAATTTCAAAGAATGGTTCCCGGATCGCGCGGAGAACGATCTGTACGCAGATGTTAACAAAAGTCTCAAGGATTTGACTGTTCGTGCTCGCCTCTTTACTCCCCGCCCAGCGTCTGACTCCTCTCTTAGGGAACTTATCCTTTCATGGCTATCGAACTTCACAAGAAAGGGGACACACTCCACACCATTAGTCACGACATGGAATCGTTCTACTGGTTGCTGATCTGGATGATCCTGCGTTACACAGCGCATACTCACGAGGACAAGGATCTCGCATGCCACAAGTTGTTTGAGGTCGAGGATCTCGCCGGTAGAAAGTCCAATTGGGTTTACGATGCAGCCACGCCCTTGGACGAAGACTCACCCCTGGGGCGATTGGCTGAGATGATGCGATCTATGGTGATGGCACAGAACCCCAGGGTCCAGGCACCGGTCAAAATCAAGTTCACCCGTCCTGGCACAGTTCAGAAGGCTCCTGTGCTGGCACCAGATGCGATACTCATCACCTATGACGACATGGAAGCTGTCTTCAATCAGGTGAAGACTCATCGCAGCTGGATCACTTTCCCAGATTCAGCGGCGTTGGTTTTCAAGGCGCCTCGTAAAAGCGCAGCCAAAGCCCCAGTCGAGAGTCTCTATCGAACCGTCCTCGAGTCCAATCAGACGCGCGCGGCTGTGGACGGTGGCAGCGGCTCCAAACGAAAACGCGGGAACGAGCCAGCGACTGTTTCGGCCACTGGTATTCCAACGCCCGACGCTTCTGGGGGCGAGAGCTCGGGGTCTGCGGCCAAGAAACCCAAGATCTCAAGACAAACGAAGGCGAAGGGTGGTAAGGCCAAGAGAACGATTCTGTAGTAGTTTCGCAATGTGTTGTTATATTTATACTGCCTTCTCGCTGATGACGGACTTCTCGCTGTCGCCGATTTGTAACGGAATCAAGAATAGGCCAAGCATCCAGACGACTTCTCCAGATGGCTAAAGCGACGTCTGCCAGCTCAGTGTGGCGAGACTACCTGAAATGGTACAGCTCCACGGCGCCTCACTCGTCCCTTCCCGAGAACGACTTGTTATGAAGCCTCCCTCGCTCCCCGCTAAGAACGTGTCGTTAAAAATATGGGCAGCGTCGTCGGCGACCTCGGTGGAATGGGTGTACTGGCGCGATTCTGGGCAAGTGATGAGACCTAGCGTCTGCCTTGAACTCGCCGGGTGCGTTATCTCGCGAGGGATCGTCGTGACGGTCGATTTGGGCCGGTGGAAGAACTAGAAGGTTGTGAGAACAGACGCTGGAGAGAACGGTCCAGAGATATATTACCTGAACCCGAGCACCGATGGGTGGGGAGGACAGCGATCGTAGTGCTATGGTCCCGCGGGATGGATCACCAGACATTATGTTGCTCATTTGATAAGGCTATCGAGAGGTTGGCTATGTAGAATGTCGATGGCACCGCCACGTACTTCGTCTGCCTCGAGTGTTGCGAGCGAGAACTCATCGTTGTCTTTGAGTGAATCGGATGCAGCGAGTTCAATGCCAGATGCGCGGATCGCAGCCAACAGTTGCTGCGTCGGGTTCTTGTTATCAAGTGAGATGACCAAATTTCCTTCCGCCCTGGAGCGAGTGAGAATGACACCGGAAAGAATTACTGCTATGCTTACTGTGTAACGGTCATCGGCGAAGAAAGTGCCTGCATGCCCAGAAACTGCACACGCGTATTATCTGCTTTGGGGTGTCTCAGAGCCAGACCGACAGCTCCTGACCCGAATATTTTGTCGCCTTGGAACAGAGTGACCGGCCTCCCTGTGATGAAGGGCGTCGACGCGGCAAAGAGGCCGAGCTAGATGAAAGGCATCATTTGCTCCAGCGTCTTGGATGTGACTGTGCAGATATGCTAACTTTCGTCGCACCAGGAAAACGCGCAAGAGCATTAGAGAGTCCCTCTGGAGCTGCATCCGAAAAGTATATAACGGTGCCGATTTCATCTGGACTGGACGAGATGCGATGTTCACAGGTGAGTTTTTCTTACGAGGAAAGCCGTACCTCAGAGTCTGCAGGCCAGGAGGGAGGTCGTTATTCGTAAGGCTTTGATCCCAGACGTTTCCCCAGTAGGCTGAATCCATACTTCCAGATGGTAATTCTTCTTGAGGTACCCCGGTCTGCTCTTTTTGCCGAAACGAATGCCATCGCCCGACCTGCGGAGACGCTCTTCCGGGAATTTGTGAGTGGAACGGGTGGCAGCTGTCTCGCTTGAACATTGCGAACGAGCATGAGATGAGACCATCGTTATGACCAGGTAAAGGAGCGGAGAGACAGCCAATGGTTTGAGATGAAAACGTCGTTAGTATTCGGACCAGTTGGGCAAGGTCGGAAGAAGCGACGTTGGGCGAAAGGGCGAACAGTAAGACGTGTTCTTCTGGATAAAGCCTTGAAAGGCGGGATATATGGGACAAAAGACATGCTGGGGACCGTGCCAATACGGTGCTGAAGTGCATCGGCATTGGTTCGGCCGAAGGAGGCTAGAGGCCGTTGCCAGTCACACACACATCCTGTCCGAAACCAAATGCCAGCCAATGCCGTCGACGACAACCCTTCCCTGCTCTGGATAACGTGAATCCGCAACCATGGCTCGATACTCACTCACAAATCTATGACTCAGTATTCCGTCCGTTCTGCTCGTTTCCAGCTACTTTATTCGCAAATGGTACCTTGCACGGAGATTACGGGTCCATGGAATTGGCAAAGGAGGTGCGCGCTCCGGCGCCGTGTCCTTCAATAGTCCGCTAATGCCAGCCACGCAGCTCCTGGTTTCCAAACTAACGTTCGCCGAATTCGCGTCACGCCGGAAATCAAGGCGCGCCTAATGCGGGGTGAAGAAGTGAGCCCAGACGAAATCGCCGCTGCTTCTGCCCGCATGGATGCGGAGGAGAGAAACGGCTCAGCACCGGAGCCTCTCGTGCAACCGAAAAAAGCGGAAACGAAAGCCAACCCGGCGCCCAAAGAGCCACCTTCCGAGCCAGTAAACGAATGGCTACCGGAAGGAATCACTGCGCCCAAAAAGCGTTCAAAGGGGAAGAAAAAATGACATTCAGGCGTCCTTTAATACATGTATTTATCGGTGACCATTCAGCGACCGCGTTCAAGCTGTAGTGGGACCTCGTGCCCTCCCATCCACTGGGTGCAACTGGAGCCGCTTCAGGTCGATGTCGTCGATCGTACGTGTGTTGATGACCACGAATCCTCTCGAGGAGAACGCAGGACCAATGGAAGTGCCGCAAGTCGAGCAGAACCTGTGGCTGACGTTGCGGGAACCGAACGCGTACAGGGTCAGGTCGTCTGCCGACCCTGAGGTGAACTTGAACTTGTCTTCCGGGGTAAATCTGGATGCCCTGTTATAACGCTCCTCTGCAGAAGGGATGCAAGCAAGAACGAACACGTTGAGATATCCGCGGTCCTCGCAGATCGAGCAATTGCAGTTTACAATTGGCATCGTGTAGATGTCTGGATGCTCAAACTCGAAGCGTATCTTCTTGCAGTGGCAGCCCCCGGTGTGGACTTTGAGCTCTGCATTCTCCGGCCATGGAACTGGCAGGGATTTGGTGTCAGCAGGTGAGGACATGGTAGTGTCTGGTGGTGTGAGTTTATCTGGGTGGATGTCCAAGAGTCTTGACTTGTACCAAATCGAAGTTGATGCCAGAACTCGATCGAGTGATCGTAACACTGACACGCCGTTGCCGCTTGGCTGCCGCCGAATGGATTCTTGTTCAACGACCATCGTCTGTGTTCTTCCAAGTTCCAAGGTTTTCCAAGCAAGTCAACCTGCGAAACAGGTTGAAAGGGATCACGTTCGAAAGGAAGGCAACAGTGCATGCGATTCAGGACTACGTATACTATTCCTCCTTAATCTTCCAGGACTCTCTCCAGGCATTCTCTTCCTCCGGGGTCTGGGCGAGACTTTGCGACCTCCCGTCTACTGGGCACAATTGGAGACGCTTGAGGTCGATGCCGTCGAGTGTGCGTGTGTTTACAGCGACGAATCCTTTCTCCGGAACCGCAGGCCCAATCGTCGTCCCACAAGTCGAGCAGAATCTATGGCTGAGCATGCAGGTACCGAACTTATATACGGTCAGGTCCTCCGCTGTCCCTGTGGTGAATCGGAACTTGTTTTCCGGAGTGAATCTGAACGACATGTCAAGAAGGGCTTTTCCAAAATCAATGCCGGCCAACGAACACGTTAAGGTATCCGCGGTCCGTGCAGAACGAGCAATTGCAGCTTATGACTGGCATCGTGTAGATGTCCGCCGGATACTCGAACTCGAAGCGTATCTTTTTGCAATGACAGCCCCCGGTGTAGATTTTTACTTCTGCGTTCTCGGGCCACGGAACTGGCAGGGACGTAGCGTCAGACGGCGAGGTCATGGTTGGAGTTTGTGAGTCCGGTCGTGCATGACCTGGTTTATATATCCAGGCTGCCAGTGACGTGTTCAAGATGCAAGCCAGTCTTCGATGCCAAATACTTTCGGCATCGAACTGCATCGAACAGTATCGATAATCGCGCAGTCGCGCCTCGACGATGCCGGTCTCTGCCATCAAGCCGTTTTTCCGCGGATGATCGGACGGGTTGTTGGCGATTTCCATACAATTCTCAAGGTACTGTACCTAGGCTGAATGGAGAGTTGGCCAAAGGCCGACTGGCAAAATAAAGGTAAGTAAGTATGTTTTTTTTTTTCACGAGCTGGAAGCTATTGTTCACTCGCCCGGCATCTCGATCGCAGTGATTCGCGATCGTTCGCGTCTATGAAAGTACAGAGTGCAAGGCCGCGTTGGCGTCGTCCCTCAGTAATGCTGTGTTGGCCGACGATCCACGGGCAACAACGACTCCGGGTCGAATTCCAAGTTCAATCTGCCGTTTTAAACGCATCAAACGGGCACGTGATCGCGATTCTTCGCGAACGCGTCGCGTCCGTCTTCGACTGTTCATGATACATAGACAAAGAAGAGATTCGGCCAGTCCCTCGGCTTGAACAGTTCCTCGCTGATAGCCTCGTCAGAATTCTATACCCGACTGCGTGAACCACCGAATCTCGATTGAGAATCAGCCAGACTCAATTGTTCATCTTCCCGTCGCACTGGTAGAAGTTCTCGCCAGCCAACCGGATTCCGGAATAACTGGATCCACAGCCCCGGACTGGCTAAGTATCAGCTTTGAGAAACTGGCAGTCATTCTGATCGCCGCGGTCTTGCCTCTGATCATGAGAGTCGATACTCATTGACAATTGCTTACTGTGAGCTCGCTTCGAACTTGGAGAGCCAACTAACTCCTTAGCTTTCAGGGAGAACACTGACCGTCGCGGGCCTGTCGCGGGCCTGCTTTCGCTGTCGGCCACAAGTCAGCATGAATTAAAAAAGTCCCATTCAAACGTACGGCATCCCGCACTGCACGGTTGACTTTGGGGAAAGCCCATGATCCGCCGCTGCCGATGCGAACGTACTGCCTAATAAGTATTCTCAAAAGCCTGAGAGACTCGATTCATGTCAGAAAGTTCAGAAACGAGTCGGGAAGGATGAGTTCAGCCGAGAGGGGAAATATACTTACCGAATGGAGATGTACCTCTCCCGGTGCTCTGTTGAATCCAGGAGACCATTGGCGAATGATGCTACGGTCACCGAAAGCTGTTTTTCTGTGATTATTTTCATCGCCTATCGAGAATACCTGATCCACTGGAGGAAAGTTTGATCCACAGGAGTCGGGGAGCGTCGTGGGGCATATGTAACTGTTTCTTACACTTGCGGGCCGCTGGTGTCTGCCTTGAGCGCATTACCCACGGTTCAGGGTTGCATGGATACACCACCGCACCTTGGCCTGGGGATCTGCTCCACGAAGACATATGGTTAAAATGATACAATAATTATACGTTAGTTATTCTATGCAAAGCTCGGCCACTAGGCCTCAATCGTGTGCACCGGCGGCTGCCAATCGGGGCCAAACTGGCGCTGCAGCAAGTCCTTCATCGCAGATACTCGTGTAACGCGACACTGCTGCCGCTGCCGCCACCAGCCCCACGACCAGCGCGCGTTGCTCGCCCAGAGGTCGCGCATGGCTTGTCGCTCCGATGCCGTCGCGAGCCAGAATTGGTAGTAAAACCACTCGGCGCCGCAGTTGCCGAGCGCGCCTTCGTCCACGACGGGCAACAGCCCGATGTGCTCGGGCGTGCCGGGGTCGCCGAGCCATACAGCGATGAGGCGCGAGGGGAAGAGGAGGAAGATGGCGTTGATGAGGGTCTGGTCTTTCCCGACGAAGATGTCGCGCTTTATGTAGAGGTCGTGGTAGGCGTAGAACGTGCGCCGCCACCAAGCGACCGTGCTGGGAGAACCCCCGAAGAACGAGCCTATTGTTTAACGATGAGGAAAATAATGATCGATGCAGACAGCCAACGAACGCACCTTCGCTGACCTCGTTGTCTACGGGGCCATGGTTCTCCACCCAGTACCGGAAGCTCGAGTGGGGCATCCCCGCGAGGGGGAAAAACAGAAGGTCCTCCGCCTTTTGCCCAGACAGCGCGCTGCCCTCTTCCCACAACTCCCGCACCCTCGCCGGATCGGGCCAACTTTTGTACTTGTGCGTCGAGCGGAAGCTACCGGCGTCGGACCAAAAGGCATAGTCGTACGTCCGAGAACGGTTCTGGACGGCCGCGTCGAGGAAGAACGGCTTGGCATTCCATATGGCGTACAGCTCGGGGGAGTGGCGGAAAGACTCGCGGTCTTGGGCATGCATCTGCTGGTAATGGTCCTTATACCCGGCGAGGGGCGGGATGTCGAACGGCGACGAATATGTTGTGTCGACCGTGATGGGAAGGTCCCCTCGACATTTTCGTATCAAGGGTTCCATCTCGGCGGGGGCGTAAAAGTAGACGTCGGTGGTAATGTAAGACAGGAACTGCGAGAGCCATGCCTCGTACTCGCGCATGGTGTGCTTGGACTTTGAGAGGGGGAAGAAGGCGGTGACGAGGAGGATATTGGGGAGAGGCCGTCCATCGTCCACAGTGTCGTTCGAGCCGCCGGGGGAAGATAAAAACTGAGTCAAGATGGCGCCCGTTGTGTCAGCATGTGTGCGAAACGAGAGGAAGAGAACAAGGGTAAAAATGCAGGGAATGAGAAGAAAAAAGCGGCTTCGCCAGAATGCGAGCATGGTCGAGGGGAAAAACAAACGACCGAGCAAACAGGGGATTCCGATCGGGGCATTTACCGCCTACTGCACCGCTACCAAGGGCCGCCCAGAAACGTCAGTAATCCTGTCTTACATAACGAGTTTCAAAGAAGAGCACGAACCGAGCAAGGCAGTGACAGTAAGTCTTTGGCTTGCACCGCGACTTGCCTCGCGACTGATAATTTAATGGGGGGCTTCGTTCGAGTTCGAGACGCGACTTTTCACAGGAGAGGAGGAGCGGAGAGCCATAAAACTTGTGGAGGAAACCGAACCGGAACCACGCGGTTGGCGTGCGCAGGCCCCCGAGGCCCCCGGTCACTAAGACTTGCCCCATCGGTCAGTCTGGAATACGCCAAGGCTCGAAAATCTGGCTGGTGGGTCCCAGATACCAAGTAAAGCAGCCCATGAGACTGGGTTCAATATAAAGTAAGAGAGCGCCGGCGCTTTTTTTTTTTGGAGGAGCGCAGAGGTGCGGAGAACATCCTTCCCATTGGGTGAGATTCTCAGAGCCTATTGGCTCAAGATTCGGAGTCCTCTGCCTCGAGATCATCGAGTAAAATTTGCACCGACGTATAGGGCAGTGACCGGGGGCCTTCGAGCATACGATCGAGTGCTGACATAGGCCGAAATGCGGTTGCGGTTGTCGGTTGAACGGATGCGTTCCGTCGGGACCAGCCCCAAAACGGGCCAAAAGTGCTACTGTAAGATCTGGCAGTGTCAATGTGACAACGTTGCAAACCCTTGGAAGGCCACCGGCGGTGCACGAAAAAGTGACCCAAGAAATGGGGATTTGTTGGACGGCGTCCACGAAGGCCAAGTCTGACCGAAGTCTTGCCCCAATCCGACGGATTTTCCGGCGCCTATGATTTGCCTGTCAACGCTCGCGGATCGATATTGATTGCATCACACTCATGCCGTTAGGTTATAAAACTGAGCAAGGTCGAAAGAAGAATCTTCATGGAGCGTGTATAGTCTAGGCACTCCGCTATGCAAAATTTACCAGTGGTTAGCATAGTACGATAAATGCACGTCTGCGTGTAGTTTAATTCGATGGGGGTCCAAGCGAGGCATGGGATTGCACCATACACCGCCAAAGTGCCCACACGTCGCCTCCAGGTGGCAAGATCAGGTGGTGGACATTAGGGTGTTTCACAGTAGCGTTTTCGACGCCGTTTTCGCTCAGTTTTCGATTCAGTTTTCGATTCCGTTTTGAGCGCGGTCACGGTGTGACGTTACCGTTTTGGGTCGCGGCGAATTTCGGCCTGTCAGAGCGGACCTTGAAATTTGAGTGCCGACATGGGTGCAAAAAGTATTCTTCGCAGCTTTCTGTCGCTCACTGAGGGTGGGAATGTGGAGGAAGACCAGATACAGTCTTAATCGGTAAGCTGCGATGATAACCAGCCCAAAAATCGCGCTGAGCGCACCAAGTGCGTCCTATTTGTCCTGGACACGTGAGCGCAGATGATGGTCGGCTGACACGGCTGCCGCTCTGCCGATGTCGTTTTCGTCGTTTTGGCGGTTTTCGCCCGAGCGATCAGAGTTGAAAATCGTCACGCTGCGAGCGAAAACTGAAATGAAAACCGACTCGAAAACGGCGTCGAAAACTCTACTGTGAAACACCCTATTGATTTCGAAAGCTGGGATCGCCTTTGATTTCGGCTGGTGGCCAGCCGCTTGCGTCAGCTGGAATTTCAGCTGTCCACCAGCTGAACATTCACCTAGCTCCCATGTTTTCCACCTCCTGGAAATCATGGATTCGGAGATGGCAGAAAAAAATAACGAGCTGGCTGTCCTGAGCTCGACCGGAAGAACCTAACATTCCCGTAAAGTAGCAATTTCTGACTGAGCCGCACCGCCAGTGACCGCGGCCAACAAATGCTCATTGGTAACAAATCAGTTCGGACTCGGATGAAAAGGTGGAAATTTCAAATGTTGTCCACGACTGTTCAGACTTCGGCAGTGCAGTACATAATGGCCGCGGTAAACCTCCATTCATCTTCGCTGGAAGTTGTTGAATCATTGGTTCAACTGTCGCAAATCGCGAATCGATCGCAACTCGAGAAACCGCCGCTGGAGATGTCAAGGGAGCTAGTGTTCAAATAGGCCGGTAGCTCCTCAACAGTAGGGAGAGTGTGTGCTGTCGCGGTGGGACCGATTCGGACTTGGTGGGTCCGTGCGCAATATTTGCTGCTGTGTACATGATCACGTGTGCATATGTTGGTCGTTTCGTCTCTCTCTGCTCCCTCATCCACTTTCTCCCTCTCCATCCATTCATCCAAGCTTTCTATCCCTCCCTCCCTCCAGCTCAGCAAAGCACATACACATGACATCGACTTCCGTATCCAACATACCCACGGCCGCCGTTGCGGAATGTCATGATTCAAAGGGTTCCCAAACCCTCAATGCTCCCAATGCCCACACCGTCAATGAACGCTGCATGGTCCACCTGAGGAGCTTTATCGCAGTGAATGCTCGACTCCTTCATCCATTGGCTTTCTTCGCCACCCACGAGCAAGACGTCAACTAATCAGGCTACTCAAGGGCAATGCCACTCGCATATAAGCATCTAAACCATGTCCTCCTCTGTGTTTCATCAAATCATCCAAGCCTCCCTGGTCCAATTTCGGTCGTCAACACCTCAAATCACTCAAGACGCAACTCGGAATTCAATGGAAACGTGACCTTTGTACCATTCCTACCACTCGTTGTAGCTCATGTTCGCGCCGATTCGTCGCAATGCTTACCCATCCCTGCAAGTCTTTCCCATCCCTGCCTGCATCTTCCCTTTCTCCGTGCACAGGCGACGGCGCACTATCACACTGTCCCTCAAGGCCATTAGATCGTGCAGCAGGTGCACAACGCAAGGTAGCGCGATGCACCGTCGAGGTTACCGTGTCCGTCTCTCCGGGTGCGCAGCTTCAAGCTACCTCAGTGCCTGACTTTCTATGTGAAGCATGTGTCGAAGGTTTCGGACGTATACGTACGTTGCCCTGGTATCATTATGGGTGCATGTGCTAACAACTTGCCTTCATTAGGTTTCCGTCCGAATCGTTTGCCGTTGCATCCGATCTCGACCGAACCGCATTTTATGAGTTTGATGGGCAACGAGAGAACGGGCGGTCTGGCAAGGGTCGGTAGAGTGTGTATTGTATGCGCGTACCCCTGCAATGCATGTTTACCCTTCTTCACGCGATACTAGAAATGCGCCGAAAAGAAGTTCTCAAAATAACCTGACTATCAGAAAACTGTTGCATGTTGGCCAGGTTGATGCTCAGCTGGCCACCAGTCTCGACTGGCTCCACACTGGAGCTATTCGGAATTCGGCTGGTAGCCAGTCGTCTAAATGCTGGCCACCAGCTGAAGACGATATGTATCTGACACATCGCCTTCAGCTGGCGGACACATGTCCGCCCATTGGCGGTGTACATCTTCTTCAAGTTGACCAACCCCAAGGAAAGATTCCCCCGAGCACCTTTATTCAGGGCGGCCATAGGTTTCGGCGTGTGGCGTGTATGATCGCTGATTACATGAGCTTTGAAGTTTGGTCATTTGGTAGACGGTGAGGCAAGCCAGGCTTCAACTTTAAGGTGCAACGCGCGAGGAGGCGCAAGGTGATGGACAACGATATTAAATTGGCGCCGGATAGTAAGCGGCAATTATAGAGAGGTCTTCGTTTTACACAGCGTATTGCACCTTTGAAACCACGAGAATGAGATGCTGGTGCTCCCCAAAAAATCAGATAAAGGCCGAATTGGAACCCGAGTATACAGAAAGGTTTCTCATAACAGTGTAGCGACCGGCACCTGCGCAATGAATGTATCAGTGATGGGACAGAAGCAGTCCTAAAGACCCAGACTTCACCTCTCCAACCGCTCGATTAACTTCTTTGACAAACGCCTTGTTGAATCTAACCAGTTCCTGATAAGTTTCGCCCTCTGTTCGTCCGCAATCGCCACAGGAACCGAGGTACGCGAGGGGTATTATGGCGAGCTCGGGGGTGACTGCAACGCCCGACGGGTTTCTATACAGCTCGTCCGCCGCAATGGCCATGTATCGAGCCCACCATTTACTCCAATGGCGGGGCGGCAGGCTGCTCGCACACACGCTGCACTCGGACACTATGCCCGTCGCTTCGGTGATCCAGGTCCAGTCTACGGCGGCTTTCTTTGCGACCGTGCCGCACGCGAGGCGGTACTGCTGGAGGCGGTGCAGCGCGCTGGCGGGGACGTGCGCCAGTTCGGGGGAGTCTTCGTTCATGAGGTCTTCCCACTTTGCGTCGAGCGAGCAACGCGCGGCTTTGTGCGCGAGGGCGGTGAGGTTGTAGCGGACGGCGATGGCGTAGACGCGTACAGAGCCCGACCCAGAGGGACACAGCCCGGAAATTCCAAAGGCGAGCATTTCGCCGACGCGCTTTGTGACGCTCTCCATGCAGTACTTGTCTGCTACGCGCAGCACGATTTGAATTTCTTCGAGGGTGCCGAGAGCAGGAAAGACGCGCGGGTCGCACCAAGTTAGTATTCTGTAGAGTGTTTCGCTGTCCTCTGCTACTGGGATGACAGGATGGGACCCTGTGGCCGACTCGGACACGGGTTGTGGCATCGCGAACATGTCTTTGAAGACCGGGGAAACGAGGGACAACAGAAGCCTGTAGACAAAGAAATTGACATTGTCGCTGCTTTGAAGAATGAGGTCTGCATGAGCAGGGTCATCGTAGGGCGAGGCAGCATTCGTATTCGTCGCCATCCTGCAGGTTTTGCTTCCGGTTGATCGAGAAGTTTATTGACCTGAGATGAAAGTTGCCAGCGCAGAACACGTTGAGATGGGTGGTGTCTTACAGGGAGAAAGAATAGACTACGGCCAAGAGCGGCTCTTCAGTGAGCAATAGGGATGAAAGAAAGACCGTGTACGCAAGGTTTGACGCGTCGGCGCAGGTCGGCGCTGGACGAAGCCGGTCTGTTTCCGGCCGAAAGTGAAAGTCAAGCTAAGCTTTACCCGCAACCACCACCATGTTTACGAGGCAGGCCTTCCGGCGACTGCCCGCTGCAGCTGCGAGGCAGTCGGCGCCGCTGCAACGTACGCTGGCTGCCGTCCCCAGGCGTGAGCTGGCAACAGCCGTCCCGCCGTCCCCAAACGACCAGTTTGCAAACGGCACAAATGCGTACTATGCAGAGGAAATGTACAGACATTGGAGGCAGGACCCCAAGTCGGTGCACGTCTCCTGGGACGTCTATTTTTCCGGCCTCGACAAGGGCCTCACTAGCCCCCAGGCGTTCCAACCACCACCGCGTCACTTCCCGATCCCGGCCGATGGCGCTCCTGCCTTGCACGCTGGCGGTGGAGGAGGTGAACTTGACGACCATCTCAAGGTGTGCCGCGTCGTTTTTCGTCCTCGAAGTGGTTTTGAGTTTTGCAACGTCATAGACCCAACTGCTCGTTCGGGCGTACCAAGTACGCGGACACCACGTCGCAGATTTGGATCCTCTCGGAATTCTTGATGCCGACCTCGCTGACTTTCAACCTCCGGAACTCGAGCTAAGCCATTATGGCTTCACGGAGCGAGACCTCGAAAAGCAGATCACTCTTGGGCCTGGTATCCTTCCGCATTTTGCCAGCGAAGACAGGAAGTCTATGTCGTTGAATGAGATCATCAAGCTTTGCAAACGGATCTACTGTAATTTTTCTCTCTTTCTTTTCTGCACATGTGCTTACATCTACGCTAGGTGGTGCCGTCGGAATTCAATACGTTCACATTCCGGACAAGGAGCAATGTGATTGGATCAGAGAGCGTGTTGAAATCCCCAAGCCTTGGAATTATACCGTGGACGAGAAACGCATGATTCTTGACCGACTCATCTGGTCAGAGTCTTTCGAGAAATTCATCTCCAGCAAGTACCCCAACGAGAAGCGTTTCGGTCTCGAAGGTTGCGAGGCCCTCATCCCTGGGATGAAGGCTCTCATTGACCGTTCGGTTGATCACGGTGTTAAACACGTCACTATCGGTATGCCCCATCGTGGCCGTCTCAATGTCCTCGGCAATGTCATCCGGAAACCCATCGAGGCTATTTTGAACGAATTCTCCGGTGTAGAAGACGACGACTCACCTGCTGGAGATGTGAAATACCATCTCGGCGCCAACTACGTCCGGCCCACTCCCTCTGGAAAGAAGGTTTCGCTCTCGCTCGTCGCCAACCCGTCGCATTTGGAGGCTGAGGATCCTGTCGTTCTCGGCAAGACCCGTGCCATCCAGCACTTCGAGCAGGACGAGACGGCCCACAATACGGCAATTGGTATTCTCCTTCACGGTGATGCTGCATTCGCTGGCCAGGGTATTGTCTACGAGACCATGGGCTTCCACAATCTCCCGAGCTACGGTACCGGAGGCACCATTCACCTCATCGTGAACAACCAGATTGGCTTCACGACCGACCCTCGTTTCGCTCGCTCGACGCCCTACCCATCCGACATTGCGAAATCCATTGACTCTCCCATCTTCCACGTCAACGGAGACAATGTCGAGGCAGTCAACTTCGTTTGCCAACTCGCCGCCGACTACCGTGCCAAATTCAAAAAGGACGTCGTCGTCGACATTGTGTGCTATCGCCGATACGGCCACAACGAGACCGACCAGCCCAGTTTCACGCAGCCCCGGATGTACAAGGCCATCGAAAAGCAGCCCACTCCCCTTACCCAGTACGCTAAGTTCTTGACTGGCCGCGGTACCTTCACGGAGAAGGACATCGAGGACCACAAGAAGTGGGTCTGGGGCATGCTCGAGAAGGCAGCCGCCGCGTCCAAGGATTATGTCCCTTCGAGCAAGGAATGGCTCTCGGCGTCGTGGCAAGGCTTCCCGTCGCCCAAGAAGCTCGCCGAGGAAACCCTGCCCACGCGCTCCACCGGTTCCGACGAGGCTACCCTCCAGCGTATTGGCAAAGCGATCTCGACGTACCCGACCGGTTTCACCCCGCACCGTAACCTTGCGCGTATTCTTTCCACCCGCGGAAAGAATGTCGAAGAAGGCACAAACATCGACTGGTCCACCGCTGAGGCGCTGGCGTTCGGCTCCCTCGCTCTCGAGAAGATTCACGTCCGCGTCTCGGGGCAGGATGTCGAACGTGGAACTTTTTCGCAGCGCCATGCCGTTATCCACGACCAGGTCAACGAGCAGCAGTACGTTCCTCTCAACGACCTTGGCTCTAGCCAGGCACGCTTCGTCATCTGCAACTCCTCGTTGTCTGAGTACGGTACCCTCGGCTTCGAGCTCGGGTACTCGCTTGTCTCCCCCGATTCGCTGACGATGTGGGAGGCGCAGTTCGGTGACTTTGCCAACAACGCACAGTGCATCATCGACCAGTTCATCGCGGCTGGGGAGCGCAAGTGGTTGCAGCGCACCGGGTTGGTGATGAGCTTGCCGCATGGGTACGATGGACAGGGCCCGGAACATTCGAGCGGGAGAATCGAGCGATTCTTGCAGCTCTGTGATGACCACCCCAACGTCTTCCCCACTCCCGAGAAGGTTGAGCGCCAGCACCAGGACTGCAATATGCAGGTTGTATATCCTACGTGAGCTTTTCTATTTTTCCATATGCCCAGATGGCTCACCCGAACTTCGCAGGACTCCTGCCAACTACGTCCGTCGTTGTCTCTCGTCATCCCTTGAACATCGTGCTGACCTCTAAATTAGTTCCACGTCCTTCGTCGCCAGATTCACCGTGACTTCCGCAAGCCCGTGCGTCTTAAAGGATTTCCCTGGACATCTGACAAGGACTGACGACTTTTCTCCTTCAGTTGATCCTCTTCTTCTCGAAGAGCCTCCTGCGTCACCCCAAGGCACGCTCTGAGCTTTCTGAAATGATCGGCGACACCCACTTCCAGCGTTACATCCCTGAGCCGCACCCTGAGACCTTGGTCGCTCCGGAAGAGATCACCCGGCACATCCTTTGCAGTGGTTTGTGCAATGCGCCTTTTCCTCGCTATCCATCCTTAGCCTCTATGATTCACAGGTCAAGTATACCACACTCTTCTCGCGGCCCGTGAGGAGCGCGGTATCAAGGACATCGCCATCAGCAGAGTCGAACAGGTCTCGCCCTTCCCGTACGATCTGGTATGTATGAAGCTTGTGCCATGGCCTTTGTCTGACACCCTGCAGATCCACCCGCATCTGGACAAGTACCCCAACGCCAGCCTCCTCTGGTGCCAGGTATGCATATCGTCCGTTAAGTGTGATCGTGAACTAACGATTTTTACAGGAAGAGCCTTTGAACAACGGTTCCTGGAGCTATGTCGGTCCCCGTATCTACACGGCCGCCAACAAGACAGAGCATCACAAGGGCAAGTACCCCTTCTATGCGGGTCGGGGCCCCACGAGCTCGGTCGCCACTGGCAGCAAGGTTTGTGCTATGTCTGTAACAAACATATCCATTCAGCTGACAACCTGCCTTCAGCTTCAACACAAGAAGGAGATTGAAGCATTCCTGGCCACTGCGTTCGAGGATGGTTTCGACTCGTAGAAAACCGCGTCCGGGCGCCAGGACTAGGTCCTATCCTAAGTAAACACAAACAACTTAATCCCGTAGTCTTTGGAATGTTAATTTATTCATGAACTGATGTGTGTAGACTCAGATGCAACCCAGATAGGCGCAAAATGTGGCAGTGTATAAGCTTACTTGGGGTTAAGGGCCGTGGCTATGCCCGGCAGTACTCGGATTTAGGGTTTTTTCTTCCTTTCTTCTCTCGTTGGGGCTCTTCCAAAAACCGGAGATTCCGCACAGTCAAAGGGCGCATGTAATCCGGTATCTATTTCAAGTTTTTGGACATTGGTCGCTCCCAAGAGGACCAATTGGCGACCAACTTGGCCGCGAAGCACCCTCAAGCCGGCCGGGAACAGCCGGCTCCATCTGCCGAGATAGGTCTCTCTCCGGCAGAGCTTTTCCCCAAGTCTCTCGACACCCACTCATAGCCATGCAACTGCAATTGCAGCTTTGAATCCGTCGTCCGAGGATGTTCGAGCAAGCGACCGAGACTTGTAGTGTCCACACGCCGGGTCGTCCTGAGTCTGAGTTTCTTGCTGCATCCATGGCCAGCCACACATCGTCCTCCTGAGTCGACACGCTAATACTCAGCATCCCACTCTGTACGTCGCGATATGGATGAGATCAGCTGAGTACCACTACTGGGATGTCGACTCCGATCAAAAACACATTCCCTTGTTTCTCGATCGTCGTCTCCCTGGAATCGTATCACTCTTCAGTTCTAATGCCTCACCCTCACACGTGTCAAGCTACGAACCTCTGCCCAGTACTCTTGCCTGACAAAGTTAGCAGGGCCTTCAGGGGGACTGTATTTAAATCACGACGTCTGGATCCTGGAAGGACACAACTTGTCATGATCCCGAGCCAACCAAATCTTCAATGCCTGCAACTCATCTGCCCCAATTCTCCTAGAATTTCGTCACCGGCATTGGCGTATCAATTCTTCTAGCATGGTTCACAGAGCCTGGCGAAGGCGTATTTCATGTCACATCTATGCCTGGTGGAACATTTATGGTACACCGCAAGTGTAGTCCCTCCCCTCGACACTTTCACCAGCTGTGCTTTTGGTCTCCCTTGTTCTCGTCACGCATGCTTTCCCCCACATTCGTGGCCTGCAACAGCAAGGTTGTGAGTTCACCAACAAGTCGTCAATAATTCACCCCTGGTGATCCTGCACTTGCAAGCACAACATTATGGCATACGCACTCATCTGTCAATGGTAGAAGTCCTGTCCCTGTGGATCTTTAGTCACTGAACTTGGACATCACATCCGACCGCTCCGATCCACACTACATACCACCTTGTGATTACCGCAGACGAAGACTAGAACCAACGGCGATGAAGTCGCCCTAGTCTCTCAAACCTCTCCCATCGCCCTCGGGTTGCACTGGGCTTGGCCAATACATCGTCACCTCTGCTCGAGTACGCCAGCGAGCGCCACACCCTGCAATCTCCTCCCCCATGCTACGCGCTTATCAAAGGCTAGATTTCTCGGACCCCCCAGGGTGCTGCCTTATTCGCCGCCGCCGCATGTGTCGCCTTCTGGGACAGTGTTGCCTAGGGGGAATCACTTACCTCCCATTCACCTCGGGCAACAAAATTCCTTCCGACCCGCCAGCATGTTACCTGATCCTGCCGCGGTAGTGCGCGGTGTGCTCCGAATAAAAAAACTTGCATTTGCCGCAATATTCTGCTTCAAATAAGAAACATTTTGACTGGTGTACCATAAACTTGGCTTTCCATTGAGATGAGTACGATGACGACAAGCTGTATTGTGTCAGTAGACATCTATCGACGCGTAAGTAATAACGCTGACGATGAGGTACAGCCACTGAAAACTCTCCAGCAAGAGGACGCAACCAAACGTGCCACAACTTCAGCCACTAAATCATCAGTAAATTTGAAGTGAAATTAGAGCACAGCCGCTACACTGCCCCTAAATTCGCTTCAACACAGCCACTATTTCATTACATCACTTTCGCCGACAAGTCTTTCTTAACCAGGGTGATTTGGCCCCTCCAGGAGATAAAAAGAACGAAGATTATGTAAACATAAATCCTCGTAACCATGACTCTCTGCGTCAAGCAAGAACAAGCATGCGCAACGCGCCGTCCTTTCCCCATTTCAAAAATGTCTTTGGATTCTGCAGTCGCGTCGCTGCGAGTTCCTTCTGACTTCAATCGGTACGGCGATATCCCAGAACAGGATGTGATTGCGCGTCTCGATCGGTGGAAAGAAGATGCGCTCCGTACTCTGAGAGAACTGCACACCCGCGTTCAGCAGGAACATGCTGGTTTATCGTTGAAACAACAAGCAGATGTTGTATCGGCGACGGCTGTTTTTGACAGTGAAGATCCTTGGGTTACCTCGGACTCCCGGGGTGTAGCTCAAGGTACGCCGGTCATTTGAACTTCGCGCGTGCTTTGAACACAGCGCTAGACATATTGCAGGAATTCTCGGAGCCCCCACTGCCGCTTGTCGTCCAGGTACTGCAACATAACGTGAAACCGTTATTCCGATCCAATCCACATCCGTCTATAAACCTGGAAACGGGACGCAAATTGGCACGACCGGCTGGCGGTCCCATGGCGTCGCAAGACTTTTACGACGGCCAGACGTGGAAGGACCATCCCGGCGCGTCGAATATCGTGTTATGGTGTGTTCAGCATATCCCGGTAATTATATATTTTGAGTTGGTACTGCTGGCTGATCCTAGATAGAGCAATGCATATGAAGAGCTTTGGCACCTGGTCATTCCTCCGCTTATGACATTGCTGGACGACTATGACGCTCGTTACAAACTCATGGGCGTCAGAATCGCGTCTGTTATGCTGGATCGTGTCCCAAGCTCTGTTTTGCGGCGTACAGGTGTCGATTCTCTTTTAATGGCTGTGCGCACTCTGTCTATTGATTAACACGCGTCGCTGACCGCGTTGACAGTCATTAAATCGTTCGCTCGCTCAACTCCAGAGTCCAGAGACTCCGCGACTTTTGCCAGCCGCGATCTCAGCGTTGCTTACCTTGATCCTGCTCATGACGTCTCCTGGGTCAGCCGAGCGTTTTGATCAGCTTTGTAGCCTTCTCGGCGACGGGATTATTGGGGGCATCTGGCCGTACTCGAGTGATAGGCTTCCTGCCCTCTTGGCGTCCATCGATGCGCTCCCTTCCATTCTTGAGATTATGGGAGTCGGCTGCGCTCGATACCTCAAGGTACAATCATCTCGGCGACATCAACGTGCTAACTTATTTATCCCAGGTGCTCGTTGCCCAGCTTGTGCATCCCCTCGCACCGCTTGAATATGAAAGGACGTCCCTTGAGTTGCAAATATCGTCCCTTCGCGCTCTGTCGGCCTTGATTAATGCCTGTCCGGAGCGCATCCCACATTGGAAAGGGACAATACTCAACGGGGTTGCGCGTTGTTGGGTGGGCATTGTGGACTCCGCGACGGATACTGGTGAGTCGTGCAGCGAACTGAAGGAGACTCCACGGGCTGATACAAAACGACCAGCATCCACTGAGTTGAGCCAGGAACTCAAAACCGTATGCCGTACGCTTGCGGCTGCATGTCCTTCGGTTCTCCAGGTAAAAATCCTGGCTATCATACGTTGTTAGTCTGATGCATTTGTCATTTCCAGGAGGAATACCCCCGATTTATGGCGGCCGACGCGAAGATGTTTGGGGACCTGTTGAAACCAGAATAGAAAGCAGGGAAGAATTATACATATATCTGGATAAACGATCCATGTTTTGTTAGCATTACACTTTGTACGCTAATCAATCTGAATGAACTCATTTGGCGACGTCCCCTGCGCAATGCTTGCAACGCTCCCATGGGTAACAATTGTGGGTGGATTCCAAGGACGACCCGGAAAAAACGACCGAAAAGACATTAGAGCCTTCCTTTTTGAGCGATTTGGATGAGTGGTCGAAAATGGCAAGCCCGTGTACGTAAGCACTTCTTGCCAGCTTCGACTCCCGCCAGTTTCGAGTCGAACCGCCAATGATGATTTATCTACAAAAGATATACACAAGAAAGTGAACCAAGATACTTGTGATTGTAGATGAGACGTGGTGGACATGCAAGGGAACCAAGAAATATGTGATAAATGGTTGTATATACAGATGATGGATTTGAAAAATATCTCGGAGATTGAATAACTTAGGGGAGGGTGCAGAGTAGACGCGGGGAGGTCATCGATGCCTGTAGGCCGCCACGGGCTTGTCCTTGAACGTCAAGCAGTCGTACAATGATGCAATTTGGTCACCCTGGATATGGCGCATCAGTAAATGAATTGGATGTACCAGGACACGGAGACAAAGCGCACCTTTTGTTCAAGAATGTCGACGACCTCGCGGAGGTGTTTGGCCAGCATGTTCCTCTTCGGGACATCAGAGACCGCGTCCATCTCCTTGTACTGGTCCGCCAGCTCCACGTAGACGCTGAAGGATATTGTTACTCACGCTGATCGAAGAATGAATGAAAACAAATACCTTTTGTAATGTGTGAAATCATCCTCCAGCTCCCGAATGACCCGCGCAACGACTGTCTGCGGCGGCAGACCCGCCTTCCTCGCCATAGCCTCATAATTGTCATCGTCCGGCTCCCGGCGCTTCCCCGCACGTTTCTGCTCCCGCGCACGCTGCGCCGCGCCGTCCTCCTCGCCCTCCACAAAACCCTCGTCCTCCGACTCCTCCACCTCCTGCATGCGCGCCCGAAAGTCCCGCTCCATCCTTGAAGGCACCCACGACGCCGGCGCCTGCACCGGCGCCTCCGGCCCGCGCCGCCGACAGCACACCGTGCACGTCCGCGCGTTGTGCTCCGGCGCGGAGAAGAACAGGCGCTCCAAGTGCGCGCCACGGATCTGCGGGAACGGCGTCTCGGGGTCGGGCTGGTGGTGGCGCGGCGCGCGCGCGCGCGACGGGGTCGGCCGCGCGGGGCGTGCGGGCTGAGAGGAAGAGGAAGGTCCAGGGCGGCGGGGCTGCGACGGGCCGGCGCGCGCGGTGGGGGTGGGTACGCGGGGAGGCTCCGACCCGGCGTCCGACACGTCTTCGACCGTCGCGCGTCTATTCTGCTGCTGCTGCTGCTGCTGCTGCCGCAAAGGAGGAGTCTGAGCCCTGACCTGCTGTGGGCGGAGAGGAGTCGGTGCGCGGACGCGGTCACGGCTACGGTACGAGCCCGAACCACTCGATAGATCCGACCTGCGCTCCTCGACGTCCGCTGCGATGCGCGCGATCTCGTCGTCGCCAATGAACCGGCCCGAAGTGGTGGCGGCGGGATTCAGGGAGGATCCGCGCGTCGCATGGTCGGTGCGCATCGTGCGGTCTGGCACAGCACCATTTTCGCGCGAGGAGCCGATGATGGACGCAGGGTCGAAGGGCTCAGCCTCCGAATCTTCGTCCTCCTCTATCGAGCTGCGGTCATCCAGCGGTTCCTCGTCTTCCTCTTCCTCCTCCTCCTCCTCGGGCGGGAACTCCTCCTCCGAGCTTGACTCTTCGAGATCTGCAGACATGGCGACGTCGCCGGCGGACTGTACCTCGGAAGGGTCGACAGCGTCCTCCCTTACTGCCCGCCGTTCCCGCAGCCCCTCCTCAACGACCCCGCGCAGCACCTCAACCTCGCCAGCAAGCCGCTCGACTTCCTGACGCAAGCGATCGACCTCGGCACTCTTCTCCCGCAACGTCCGGCTGTCCCTCTCGCGCAGCTTGCGCAATTCCGTCAAGAGTTCCTGGTGAGAGGACAGCTCAGAGGTGAGACGCGTCAGGTGCGACCGGAGAGTCAAAATCAAGGACTCGAGCGCTGCACAAACCTATGAGCAGTTGAAAAGCGCAAAGGTGAAACAGACGAACCCTTCTTCTCCTCGACGGCTTCCCGATACCTATCACCGATCTCCTCCTCCTCGTCATCCTCGCGGTCAAGCGCGCGCGCCTTCCCTTTCCCTTTTGCTCGCGCGTGGTCTAATTCCCGTTGGTGCATGCTCGCCTCGTCCCGCTCCAGTATTTTGGTGCGCTCCTTGACTACTTCGCGCTTACACACGTCCAGCTCGAGCTCAAGCTCCCGCACCCGCCTACGCGAGATACTGTTCTCCTCTTCCAGTTGATGCAGTTTGGCCTGGACTGCCGACAACGTCGAGAGGAGCCGGGCTGCATGGTTGTTAGATACATTAATCACCCGATAATAAAATGCACGCACCCTCGCTGTCTCGAGGACGGTCGTCGGCGGGGTAGGCATTGTACTCGCCACCGGCCTTTGCAGGTGACTCGACCGCGCTCGTCAACCCCGTCACGTCCGGCAGGTACACACGCGACTTGCTATGTGCGCTGCGGCGGGTGGCATCGCCCGCCTCGACGCGATTCGCTATGTCTGAGAAAGGGTTCCGGTCGTGCTGCTGCCCTTCCGCGAGCTCACGCGTGAGACCGCGCGCTGCTTTCGAAAACTGGGAAGCCGGGGTGGGTGGGGAGATGCCTGTAGTACTGCGGCGGGAGGGCCGCGGCGTCGGGAGGTTGGAGTTGTCTATCGCGCGGGTTAATGGAGACGGGGGGACTTGGGCGTGTCGGTGGTTGGGGTGGTGCTGTGGCTGGGGACTGCGGTGGCGCTTGGGAGAGAAGGAGACGCGTTGGAGGGCCTCGGCGAGGCGGGGACGGGGGCTGTCGGAATCGGAAGAGGAAGAGGAGGTGGCAGAAGAGTGGGGAGAGCGGATGCGCACTGAGCGGGATCGCGAACCTGGTGGCGCGTGGCCGGATTGAAGGACGCGGTCCAACTGGCCAGGACTGTGTAGCGAGTCGAACGCAGCCTATGACACGTATTAGACTGCATACAAAGCACACATTTAAGCAACTCACTTCGTACCGGGAGCGCGAGGGATCCATGTCGAACATGCTGAGCTTGGGGTCGACGGCGGCCATCATGTCGTGCAAGGGTCGGTCTGGATCGTACTCCGCCCCGCTTAGGCTGATTTCTCTGCGCCCCGCTCGGCCACCGAGACCAGCACTGAGGGTGAGTGCGCTGGCATGATGGGCCGCGGTAGAAACTGTCTCCCCGCCGTACGGACTGATACCATCCTCGTCGTCGCCTGTGCGATAGGACCACGCGTGCAGCTGGCTGTGCATGTCGCCATCGTAGTTGTCGCGAGACCGCTGGTCGAACGAAATGAAGTCGGGGAACGCGGAGGGGGCCGAGTTGTGTCTTGCATACTCGATTGTGTCGTCGTCGTGGGACGAGAGGTGGAGGGAGAGGTCTGTGTGCTGTAGATTGTGCTCTAGTTGGATGCGGTCGTGCTCGAGCTGGTCGCCGCGAATGCTGATGTCCAGAACAGGACTTTTTGTGTGTCTTTTCATCGACACAGCGGAGGAGAGAGGCAGGATGTCACGCGTGTCACTTCCAGGTCCAGTCACGCCGTCAGAAAGTCAACAAGTCGCGTCCACACGTGAACGCGTTCCCGGCCCGAATCACCCGACGCGACTCAAAGAACGCGAAAAAATTACAAGTCCGCTTATTTCGCAATTCCAATGTCTGGAATTGCAAAAAAAGTGGACTTGGAGAAAAACAGAGGAAAGGCGAGTCTCGAGAACGCGAAAAAAGCGAAAAAAGCGAAAAAAGCGAAAAAAGCGAAAAAAATCACAAGTCCACTTATTTCGCAATTCCAATGTCTGGCATAAGTATAATCGCAGTCTTTGCTGTGCAACTGGGTGCAGAGGCTTGCGTCGATTTCTCACTTCGGTGCCACCACTCCAGTGAATGATAATGGACGAGACACCAATGCGCCAATTTTGAGGCACCAGGGTGTACGCCCAGATTTCTGTCTCAACTCGAGCGAAGTTCGGAGTTGAGGTGAGGACTTCAAGTTAAAAGCTGAACCCCTAATCTTGATACCCCAATCGCTTTTCCTTGTGGCCGGATGTAGTAATAGCGTACGATGAGAGATGAACAAGGTGCCATTTTCGAACGAGGACAAGACCCATTTGGAATCGTATTTAGTCTCGAGGAATGATCTAGGAAAATAACTGTAACGAGCTGTAACGGATCGCGTCTTCCGAGACGTTATGCCACATCCGAACCGACATTCCTGCAGTAAACTGTAGGATGCTGCTCGTGTCAAGAGTTACGATGACCGTCCTCACGCTGGCTGAGAAATCCTGTTTGCAACGGACAGAGCCTGAATTGTTGAGCTATCGACTGCAGATAGTCGAATATCGCGCCTGGGCACAGCACGAAAGCGAAGAGAGGACCTACTGCAGTAGCAGGACCCCTGACAATCCCGTCAAATGCCTGGTACAAAATTTTCAGAATTTTTGACTTCTTATCCGCACACCTTATCGGGTAATTTCTATCCCAATTTGACCCAGGGCTCGTCGACGGCCAGATTTTATCCGAATTCTGGACCAGGCCTTCAGATTTCTCAAAAAACCCTGGGACAAGTCACATTTTGATTCCGGACCCCAGAAATCATGTTTCCGAATTGCAACCAGTTTCTGGCCACAAGTGCCTTTTTCTTGTGCTCCCCAGCGCCAACCAGTGAGAATTCGGTTGTATATCTCAGCTAAAGCCATTCAACACTTTCCAACCTGCCCAAAGATCACGATCTTGAAACACCAGAAAGTGTTCAGGTACCGAAAAATCACCTCAATTATACATGTGCCAATTGAACCTCAGGCTACCGCTCCTCGAAGAAGTTATCCGAATTTGAACCTGACCAAGCCCCGGGTCCCAAAGCTTTATCCGAACTGTTGGACTGGCCTTGCCGTCTCAAATCTGGGATTTTATCCGAATCCGGGTCGGCCTTGGGCCAATTTCGGGCATTTTTTATCCGAATTGAAAATTTTGCGTACCAGGCATTTGGGTTGATTGTCAGGGGTCCTGCAGTAGCTCACTGTACATTGTAGTTCATTCATCCACCTTGTCCAGAATGGTCCTGTTGCGCCAAAGAACGTTCTGGAGTATCCGGACCCAGAATCTTGTCCACTCAATTGCTGCCCTTGCGCCAACTCAACGTCGGAAGACTTCAGCAAAAAGAGGAGCGACAGAGGCGTTTTTGTGGGCGAGGGCGAAAGTCCTTCGACCAGTCAACTCATACACAGAGACACGAAACAGTGGGGCCAGTATATATATAATTGAGGAAGGGAACGCAGGCATATCAGTATAAGAGCTTCCGTGGAAGTGGCGGAATTGCTAGGGTTTTGGCCGGGGAAGTGCACGGAACGCCGCTGACAACCCAAAGGACTTCGAGGAGAGAACCATCTGGCCCCAGGCCCATAAAGGGAGGGTCGGGGCAATGCTACTTCAAGTTGCGGGCTCCTGCGGAGCGCGCTGCGCCAGCAGACGTGCGCCACTCAGGTCCGGGACAAGAACTGTAAGGCTTCTGTTCTATTACGGCACCCCATCCTCGTCAACAAGTCGCGTCCAACACGTGAACGCGTTTCCGGCCCGAATCAGCCGACGCGACTTGACCATGGACCACGATGTCCCCCGCATCTCAATCAGCTCTATGCGCGTATGGCTCAGAATCAAATCTGAATTCACACGCGAAGTGCAAAAGAAAGTCGATCTGCACGCGAAGCAGCACAATTTCTCACCACGACGGAGGGACGACATGCTCAAAGGCGCGCAGCAGGTGCGGGCCAGCCACCGTGTGCTTATGTTTATGCTCATCCCTAACAGTACGTGGACGAGACCTTCAAAGTCGCCCAATCCAACATCCGCATCAATGGGCGCGACTACGAGTCGCTCCAGGCGCACGAGCAAGACGCGGAGCCGTTCGACGAGGCCCTCGATCGCAAGATATGGGCCCTGGCCAGCAGTCGTCTGGAGTGGCATCGCAAGATAGCCATCGAACGCCGAGAAAAGCCGCTTATTCTCGAGGACACACTACATGAACTTGTCAAAGAGCATGAAACCCTCGACGTCGAGCTGGAGGAGGAGCCCCCTCTCCCCGATGCGGAGGTGGACGACAGTCCGAGACTCGAAGTCGATCGTCAGTCACAGCAACTTCGTGTCTGCCCCTCCATCTCATGCCCTTTCCAGAATCAGTTATAGGCCAGATCTTCGCCGTGGCCGGGGAACTCTCTCAGGTTGGTGTCCATCTTCGGCGCTGCGTATCCTTGCTCAGCTTTCCAAAGACTCTACCGAATCAACGAGAACGATCCGAACGCTCGAAAGCCGTCGAGGCGGAGTTCAAGGCACTGAAGCCTTGACGACGGGTGCCGATACTATTTATCCATTCCTATCCTCTGCTGGTTTGTACAGTACTATGTGTATAAGGGCTCTCTACAGTGCGGGTCGGGCCAAATCTGACCTAGCTCATTCTATCATTCTATGCGGTTCTTGCCAATTGCAGTCATGGCTCGCTACTGTTGCTGTGGCGCGAAGCCGTTCGGCCAGTCCATCCCCGAACTATGGTCGTCAAGAAATGTGCCCCAATGGCCGCCATTCCTGTTTCATTCAGTAAAACGTAACATGAAAACAACGCAATGCTCACGAAATATCAATGGGCGCCGCCATCCACATCGACAGCAGCTCATCATCGAGGATCACATCCATATTCATATTATCCATATCCAACGTCCCCGTATCCGCAAGCATCTGCTCAACGGACATCCCCGGCCTAGGACCGGGCCCATGCTCCTGCTCAGAGAAAAGCGGGACACTCAATTGTTCGGGAATCGGTTCAAAGGTTTGTCCAAGCGGCGGAGTCGGAACATACGACGGACAGGGGAACGGAATGCCCCTCGGAGCGGACTCTGGAACCTCCGATGCGCCATTGGAGTTGGGGAGATGTTTCGCGACGGGACAGTCGAGCGACCATATTTCGCGGAGCAGTTCCCATAATCGCCCGACGGTTTGCGATCTATATGTATACAACGTATACATTGAGCACCATCGCGGCAAGACAGCGTGCAGTCGACAAACCTATACCCAGCAAATCGGAGAATCTCCATAGCCTTCGCCACAAAGACGAGATCCTTGCTCTGATCGATCGAGCCCCCAGCACGCTTGGTTCCCAGCATCTTTATCACGAGAATGACGCCCGAGATGAACACGGTGTTCTATTTGAAACGATGTTATAATACTCAAGTAAAGGCCGCACGAAACAAGATGACGCACGATGATACTAGGCAGAGGCGAGCGTTGTAATTTAGTGAGCCAGATATCCGCTGTCTGTATGATAACGCGCGCCGAGCTCGTGCTGATGGACAGCGAGGGCGTAGCCAGTGCGTTCGGCTTGTCGATGTACGGCCGATGAATCTATAGGAAACAAAGCTGCTCACTCAGTAGATCAGGGATAGGGAAAACGAACCGTGATTAAAGTATAGTGGTAGGTTATGTGTAGAATGGCAGCTTGGTCGAAGAATGTCCCTTCTGGCGGATTTTCAGGATCCCATCGAACTGCAAGGGGCAAGGTGAGAACCAAACCAGCGCCGAAGGCATTCGTCACGTACGATGGGGCGGGACGGAGTCCAAGAAATCATTCATGGTCGAGTCCAACTGAGCAACAATGCGCGGTTCCCAGTCTGGGCCATCCCAACCAAGTAGCAGCTTCGCCTTCTTGGAGCTGTAAAGTTGGCGCATTGCATGACTGAGGATCTGGTTCCAAACTTCAGAATACATTTCCTGGTCTAGTGAGCATGAATCACCTCGCAAAGCCGTAAATGATGCACGAAGAACGAAAGCTGGGAGGGTTTCCCCGGCGGTTGAGTGAGCCCCTCATCCCAGTATTCGTCGTCAACCTCGAGCGGGGGTTGGACGTCGTAGCTTCAAGGCAGTCGTAAATAGATGAGTAAAGAGAGGAAGAAGCTCGTACTCCTCGATATGCATGCCCACCGGGCGTCCGAGGAAAACGCACACCGACCGCTCCATCATGACAAAAGCCCTGCAAGCACTGAGAAAAAGAACAGCCAACCAAGAGGACCCAGCCATACCAGAACGCTCGGTTCCACAGCTCATCTTCTGTGCTCCATTTATGCCCCTCAGGCTTCCGTCGGTGTGCGCCGCGCTGTTGAAGGAACCGGATACCAAGTCCCTGTCTAAGATTATCCATCCATCCTTTAAGGCAATTTTGGAACGGCATACGGTGTACAGCCAGCTGATTTGAGGGTGAGACGTCGCCAGCCCATAGAGAGTCAGAAACTGGAGATGAACCCGTGAGACTCGCAGAATGAACCTAAGAGTGCGAATCGTACAAAATACATTTGCACCTCATGTATCGTCGGCTCAAACAATTTGCGCAGGGTGCGTATTTGACGGGCGAATGGCCACCCAGCCGAAAGTGCCTGTGAGGCGTCGCCTTCAACAAGGACGCGCGGGTCGCTCGAGTACTAATTAATTATAGCAGCGGATGAGAGGGATGCAAATTTAGGGAGCTTACGCGCGATGCGACTGCCAATACGGAGAGCAGCAACCCGCCAAACTCCGAGTTCGCCAGGTGTAAGCCTTCTGCCACAGACCGCTCAAATGAGGGACGGTGCAGAATAGGCATCGTTGGGTGTACGGTGGCGAAGTAGAGGTCGAGAAGAGAAGCTATCAGGTCGCTGGCTGGATACACATAATGTGGCCGCTCATCATAGACTTCTTGCTCCCACTACAAGCCGATTATTTAGGATATATTTGGAGCCAAGCTGTAACGACTCGCCGGCAAGATGTCCCAAAACCCCGGGCTTACTTGCGATTCTGGCCGTCCCAGGTACTTGTCCTTCATCTACAAAACAGGTCAGTTGTTGGAAGCATGCACACGTCGCTGGTCAGTGACCTGGATCGCTCGTCCTGCGAGCGCAAAAGAACTGGCAGCGCCAAAATACTTGAGTTTCATTGATTCCAAGGAAAACCGGCTGAAACGAGAAGCAAGGTCATCGCCGGTGAAATCTTGTTCTTCAGGAGGCTCGTTAGGATCGACAGGGTCACTCTCGGGAGTGCTTCCATGGAACAGGGAAGTAGGATCGTCATTGTGTAACACGGATTGCAATGGCTGGGCACAGAGTGAACACAAAGACTGAGATCGCAATTTCGCTTTCAAGAACGCAATTTCCTTCTTGAGCTCGTCGACCGTCGTCTTCGGACCACGCTTCCTGACTGGCTGCTCATAAGTGCAGGGTGAGCCAAAAGCCGAACAATTTGAGCAACGTCCGTCAGCCTTGTTGTAACCATCGCCTGGAAGACAATCATTCAATAAGAGACCTGTTGAGTTCAGTGTCTTACATCGAACTTCACGGACGATTAGCTGTAGTTGCTTAGGGAGCAGTGAGGCAAACTCAGGCTTACGCTTTCGGTGTCGACAAACATCACAAGATCGTTGCGTTCTTCGCTTCTTTGGACGAGGGAGTCCCTCCAAGTCGGGTGATACTATGCTGGTCTCTCCCCGGTGCTCTCTGTCCGACATGAAGTCCTGAATTGACTCAGAGCGGCAAGAGCGGTATAAACATCTCAACAACTGGTTGGAGCAAAGATCAGGCCGGCTACTATGTCACGGTTTTATCTAATCTATGTCAGCCTTTCGCACCCTCGTTTTTTTTGGATGTATCGCTGCGAGTATCAATGTTATGCAGTGAGCAGCCGGAATAAAATAAGTGCAACACTAAGTCTTTCTCCGCTTGGAACCCCTGCCTTCCTCTGCCTCCGACTCTCTCTTGCTCTTCCTCCCAGTCGCCCGCATCACCTCTTTCTTCCGCTCCTTCACCTTCTCGTTCTTCTTCTCCTCTTCCTTCTCCACCTTCTTGTTATGTGCCGCCTTCTTCTCCGTCTTCTTCTCCTTCCGCCTCGCAACCTGGTCCTTGCGTAAAGCCCGAATCTGCTGCAACAACGCGACCGCCTTGCGCTCCTCCGGCTCCATCACCACAGCCCGCTTCTGCATATACGTCTGCTGTCGCTGCGGCTTCATTATCCGCGGCTTGGACGCATACGGCAGAGCAGCCTGCAGCTTCTTCGGGATGATCAGCGGGTTAAATCGTCGCTCCGGACGCTCGATGCGCTTGTACGTCGAGTTGACATTGAGCGGCGTCTTGAGACCGTCTTCTCGCCGTACTTGTCCGGTGAGGCGCATGCCCGACCACTGCGACTTGTCCGATAGTAACAGAGACGTCACCGGGTTGTAGAACTTCCGAGGCTGGATCGAATACCACGCCCGTAGGAAAATGATATCTAAAAAGTCACTCAGTTAAATGCCTTGCAACAAAAATTGGAAAGGCACACACCGCTCTTGAGCACCTTATCCTCGAACGTCGCTCGGAACGCGCCGTCCGGTTTTGACAGCCCCTTCTTGACCTGCCCCCGGATTCCAGACACTGTACGGATATTCGCGCCTTCGAACTTCGCCACCTCGAGTGCCGTGCTGAACATGTCCCGCACAAACGCCGTGTTCTTGAAGATTTTGTACGGCACGCCCGTCAGCTTGATCTTCTTCACGATCTTCACCGAGCGGTCGATGTCGAGCACGACCCCGGTCGCCGACACGCGGAAACCCGGCGTGTCCGCCGCAAGCGAGTTGAACGCGCAGAACCCTGTGTTGGGAAGCGCCACGGGCCCGTAAAATGTCGCGTAACAGTGCATATGCTCAGGCGTGTACTTGAGCATGCGCATCCGGATGGAGTGGTCGTCGAGTGAGTAGATGGGGACGCTCTGGAAGCGCCGCCAGCCCAGCGAAAAGATGAGGGGGTCGTTGTTCTTGAGCGTCCTGGTGTACCACCGATGGCGCTTGATGCGGACCTGGACGTAGCCGAAGCGCTCTTCCGCGGGCAGCAGACCGCCGACGATGATGGGATACGTCGGGTCAAAGTGCTCTATCATTTCGCACGGAACATCCACGAGCTCTATCCGCACGTATGTCCCCGGCCGATAGCCTTCTACGAGGGCGCGCGTCTCCGCGGGCACGTCCTTGAATTCCTCGATGTTCAGCTGCAGCTGCCGCGAGATCTCGTCCTTCTTTTCCGTGTAAAAGTCCACCTTCGAAGCCTCGGGGTCGTCGTACTGCTCGTCGAACTTGCGTTTGAGCTCCTCCTTCTTCTTTGCAAGTGCGATTGTTTGAGAAGATTCCGCCGTCGGTGGTTCCGACGCCTGAGGAGCATCCTCCGCATCACCAGCATCACCAGCTTCGAGGTCCACGAAGCCGCCCTCTGCATCCTCGTAATCCTCGCCCTCGCCCCCATCCTGAGCCACAGGACCTGTAATAAACAACCCCCGAATGGAATCGAGGATGTCTTCATCCTCCCACTTCTTCAGGTCTTCCTCCTTCCACGTGTTCTTACTAGAATCCACATCCTCGTCCTCGTCCTTCCTCGCAACGTTTTTGAATCGGAAGAATTCACCGTCGTCGTCGTCTTCGTCGCCGTCAGTCGGGCGTTCCTCTTTCCCACTCAACACCTCTTCAGGCGTCAGTTCACTGGAGTAGATGAGCTTCGTCCAATCTTTCCGTTGCTTTGAATTCGATGTCGCCGCTTGCGCTTTCGCAGCCAGGTTTGATTTCCACTTGGGCGCCGCGTCGTCTGCTTCATCCTCGTCCTCGTCCTCATCCATCATATCATCATCGCTGGGAATATCCAACGCATCCCCATCCTGCATGCGGAAACGCTTCCCCAAGCCCTCGTCATCATCCTCATCCCCCAAGTCGGAATCGCTCTCGGCATATTCGACGTCGGCCCGCTGAATCTTTGAGGTGCTTGCAGTCGGAAGAGTACGCGTAACGTCCCGGCGAGACGCGCGGCCTGTGCTATGAGGATGCGGAGCAGAATCTTCGTTGTCATCATTTTCGCTGGCGTCGTCCGACTCAATGCCCGACTCATCCTCTTCCTCGTCGCCACTCTCCTCATCCTCGTAGCCCTCGCTGTCGTCATCGTCGCCGGGGGCCTCCACGGTGAGATGCTTCGAAGATGACCCTAGCAGGCGGATGTGGCTCTGTGCAACGCCATCTTCCAGGGTAGCACCTGCGTCTTGTAGATCCATGACCATCTGTTCGCCCTCGCCTTGCGGAACTGAATGCAGGTGAATAGACTGCAGCTGAGAATGATAAGAAGTACACACCATCTGGATTCCCCCTCGTAAAGCTGCCCGGGACATTGATCCACACCGCATCCTTGTCATACATCACACCCCCGATATCACTCATGGGCGCGTGTATTAAGAGCTTCTTCTTCTCGCTCAGCTTTCTGCGCTTCTCCGAGTCCGCGTCAGGCAGCGGACACGGGTCTCCGAGGATTGTCACGCTCTTCATTTGAAGATCACCGACACCGGGGACGTGCACCTTGGTGCCCAGGCGCAAGTTCGTCCCCCGCAGATACCCGTAGACGGTGACATTGCGGTCGCACTTGCCCTTGCTTTGCCGCACCTCCTCGCGGGGAGTGAGGTCCTCGATTCGGTCCGCGAGGAGGTAGGGGTGCGCGTTTCGGAAGACGAGCGGCCGGAATTTCATGACGCTGACGAAGCGGGAAAGGTTTAGGATTTCGGTGTCGGGATACCGTCCATTCAGGACGCCGGAGAGGTAGAAGAGTTTGGCGCCTTGATAGATTTCGGTCCAAAAACGCTTTTTCAGAGCCTTTTTGGTGTCCTTCAGGGTCGCGGCCTTCTTAATGAGGTCGAGGTGGGTGAGAATCCCGATAACTTTGGGGAAGCCGTGGGATTGCAGAATGTTGAGAAATTCGAAGGTTTCCTGTGAAATATGTTTGGGTACGCAGAAAAGTTGAAATAAAACGCCAGACGCACCATTTCGAACCCAAACGAGCCGTCTATCATGAGGAGAACGAGGTCGGCAATCTTTCCAATGTCTATCATGCTGTTCAAGTCATTGTTGCATTCAATGAAGGTGAGCCGGCGCTTCTTCCCACTGACGACGGTCACCGGTCCCTTGACTTCGTTGAGTGTTTGCTTGGTGTACCTTCGTACCAGACTTTTGAGCAGGGTGGTTTTTCCGACACCGGGAGGGCCGACAATAGCAATTATCACGGGAGGCGGTTCACTGTCCGGAGTGCGGTTCACCAGCGGAACGTGAAGGCGGGTTTGGTCGCGCTCAACATTACGACGGCCTTGACGGTCAGCGCGACGGCCGGATTTTGGAGCGAATGCCTGGGTCAATAGATATAGAACGCTCGATGCAAACTGGCTGAAATAGATACCTTCTCGTTGAAGCCGTGCTGCTTTTCTTTTCCCTTCTCCTTCTTATCCACCTTTCCACCCGACTGGGATGGCCTATGCGGTTTGTGTGGCCGCTCGTCCATTGTGGACGTCCGGTTTAGCCGGGACTTGGAAAAAGTGGAAAGTGTGTTTACAGCTGTTGAGGCTCAAGGGCGACAGCCTCTGTTCGCCGATCACACAGCCACTGATGATGCCAAGCCGACTGTCTTTCATCTGTCTTTCATCTGTTTTATTGAGTTATATGCCCGCAAGGGACAAGGTCAGCGGTGACCACCGTTGGTTGTCAGCGGCTGTTGGTGGCCGCAGACCATCGACGGTAAGCAATGTTATGTAACGACTTCCGGCGATCTCCGTTAGCTTTGTATCTGTTTAAACACAATCTCTTACCCCTAAAACATCGGGCGCTGGCCACCGTTGGCTCTCGCTGGCTTTCACTGGCCTTCGGTGGGCAACTATTTCAAATTTTCAAGATGGCGTGATTTCTCTGCTCCCGTCCTGTGCTCGCTCTTTTTCCAAGTCCCACCATGTCTGCGACCCAGTCTCAGGGCGGAGTTCCACCCCCTGTTTTCCACGGACGCCTCTCAGCCTTCAATAAACCCAAGCTCCAGGACATCTGCCTGGCCCTGGGCTTCTCCCAGACTGAAATAAAAAAAAACAAAGACGTCCTGACAGGGTACATCACCGCTGCCTTGGACAAGGATGCATCCTTGGCCAAAGATCATCGCTTTGTAGGGCTCATCTTGGATCCCAAGCCAGCAAAGCCGGCAAAGCGATCCAGTGCAACCAAGACGGCTGATGACGCTGCAGCCAATGCTTCCAAGGCTGCTGATGCGCTCACTGGGTATTTAATTACTGTACAGTCCTTCTATTATCTTTCTAACGCCATTTTGAAAGGGCAAACCTCACGCTTCACACGAAGAAGATTACCACAGATCCAGCTCCTAAGTTCGCTGCGCTGGGTCTCAAGAGTGGTAATAAACCGCCTAGTACATCTTCGTTTACCTCCTTGCCCTCCATGCTCACCGTATACTTCCAGAGAAAGGGCCGCAAGGCAAGCCAAAGGACGATGGGTCCTCTTCGCTCTCCAGCGTCTCCAGTGCATATCCTGCATCGGACAAGGAAGACGAGAAAGCCAAGTCGGATGTAGGGGAAGAGGAGGATGCCATGGATAACATCCCTCCTCCTCCTCCTCACACCCCATCCCCCAGACCCGTGCCCGGAGGAGGAGGAGGACCAAAGACGCCACTCGGTATGTTCTAATTTCTCATCCTGATATTTTTCTACCCTATTAATCGCTTGTACAAAGTCCTTGTATCTTTCAAACACCCGACGCAGCTCAACATGCCTGGGGAGCAGGTCTATGTCCACAATGCCAAGGTCATTACCTCGACGTCCCCCGGAGGCTCCAATAAGCATGAGGTGGAGCTCACGGACCTCATCCCCAAGGCTCTCGCAAACACTTCGCCTATTAAAGGTCAGTCCTTAGCTACATATTTTATCCTACTGATACAACCACTTGTTTTTCAGCGGATCGCGCAGGGCGCATTTCTAGACCAGGCATCTTCAAAACCGAAGACATTATGGGAGTTGGAAACGTCCAGCAGCACCTGGACGGCACTTCCGTCCCTGCTAATCTCTTGTACGGCAGAGCGAACAGGATGGAGCTAACAGATCATGGGGATGCATTCAGAATCAATCTTTATTATCAGCCCTCCATGGTGTGTTCTCTCTCTTCCAATGCACTTATTTTCTGACTCTCTCTTCCTAGATGGCTCCAGTTCCCTCCGCACCTAATCACAATCTCACCGGTGCGAACACAGACAAACCCTTGGAGATCGCCAGGGCACGCGGTGCCCAAGGTAGCAACAGCGGCAGTAAGAAGCCAAAGGAAGCCCAAGTTCTTCTCAACACCGACAGCTTTAACAAATTCCTGACTGAGTTTGCGGATTACACTGTCAAGGCGCGGGCCACTAACAACTTTGGAGGGCAATGTTTGGACGCCTTTTTGGATTACAAGCCGTACCAAGATAAATTTGGTGTGTTCAGCAAGCCGGGCGGAGGCTACTACATTGCCCCAGGTACGTTTATTATGCTCTCTCTCTATCCAAAACACCACACATCCATTTCCTTCCGCAGATTACAAGCCCGATGATACCGTTGCGGCGCAGCTTTCCCCTGGGTGGGAGGCGTTCCTCAATGGGACCTTCACGCAGGACGAAGTGACCAAGGCGTCCGGACATAAGCGGACGTCCACGCGCAACAATGTTACCATGTTTCGCAGAATCAAGCTTTTGGGAGGAGATCTCTACGACTGGATGAAAGCGCCAAGGCCCAGCGCAGACGCTAGCTCCGACGACGAGCCAGAGTTTACCTATGAGACCATGTCGCAGAAGGAGTTGACCAAACTGGTCGATGCCGTGCGTCCTATTTCACGCATGATATTGCACTTTTGATCACCTTGGACAGCTGTGGAAGGAACACAAGGCACAGAAGCCTCAGCCATACAAGAAGTCGGCTTCCTCTGAGTCAAAGTCGACCAAGAACGCCAAGGTGTCGGGATCTCGCTCTTCCAAGCACAAGAACGGTGGCGAGGAGGACACTGAAGGACGCAAGAAGAAGCGTCAGCGGAGCGAGGAGGATGCGGAGGGGGAGGCCAAGAAGAAGAAGAGCAAGGCTAAACGTGGCGACGAAGGAGAGGGAAGCAGCAAAGGCAAAGGCAAAGGCAGGGCTGCCATGGATTCTGATAACATGGACGACATTTAGACTGATGCAATGTGAATTGTTCTTTTTTGCGTAGCGTACTTAGATTCATCTCTTTGTGTTCTAGCAATAGCGAAAAGGATTTGATTCATCTCGAAAGAAGACTAAAGCAGAGTAGAGTAAGAGAAGTCGTGCTAGACGGAGGAGAAGTGGGACGCCGCGTCGGAGTTTCGGTGGCTTGACGTTCAATCCGAGTTCGTACAAAGAGGGAGAGATGGTCTCTGAAAGAGACGTGAGAAGACTATATATCCCTCAAGCAGCAATGACATACCAGAAGCTGTCCCGATGGCGCCACAAAAGCACCCTGCTCGACGATCTGCGGCGTTGGTTTGTCAAACGCGAGGGATGAGGGGGGCGAGGGGAGCGAGGTTCCTCAGATCGAGAAAGTCGCGCGGTGGCAGCGAGACGTGTTGAAGACTCCGCTTCCCCTTGGGGTAGCAAGGCGGAGAGGCCGTACGGTGAGAGCGAAAGCTCGGGCCACGGCCAGCATAAGACTCTTCAGGTCAGCAAACGACGAGGAGAGAGAGGTGGCGTGGGTGGCAGCAATGGCGGTGGCAGCGATGGCGGCGAGCAAGGACGCAGAACGATGAGCATGCGTGGTGCCGAGAAATATTACGCTAGAAAAGATGAATATTTTGGCCATGAGTGGCCAAGCTGCGACGCGTACCGTCACAGATTATCCCCACGGCGTGATGTTTAGTGAAGGGCAGAGGCGCGACGTGTTTGTTGAGAGCAGGGTGCGAACTTGTCCCGAAAGGGAAGCGTGACGGTGACACTGTACACATGGACCCACAAACTCTCTGCTCGACGATGTGCACACTCTCGCGCTCCCTCTGCCTCTCCTCCAGAGTGTTATTCTGAAATGTGGAGTGCGCCATGCTGGTACCAGAGAAACCATCTCAAGAAGACCGGAAGATCAACTCCGAGGCTCAAGAATTGGTACTAGGTAGCGGCCTCACTTTCGATGCGCTTTCGATGGTGCACCACGTGCAAACGGAATTGGAAGAGGAGCTCTACGCATCCACCTCCGCGGTGTTTTTGAGTGCGCTGCATTTTTTATGGGTGTGTATTTTGGCTGACAACCGCACAAGCAATCATGCCGGTGTGGATACTGTGTGGATTTACTCCTTGGCTAACCCGGAGTCTCTATTGAAAGCCCTTTCCGTGCCGGACCCGACTTTGTATACACAACACCTGGAAACGCAGGCTAGCCCTCACAGTTTCCGGCTTTCTCTGACAATGCACAGGTATTTCCTTTTTCTTTCCTTTCTTTTTTGCGCGGTTCTCATTTGTGAAGGAATAGTACACGCAAGGCACTGCCAGCTACCACGACACCAAGCAAGCTGAAACAGGGTGGCCCTATTATGTCGTTTTGCTCGAATCGATCTTTGACTTTCCCCTCATCAAGTCGTTCCTCTCGTCCCACACCAACGACTTCCGCGTGCTCTTCGACGGCCTCCACGGCGTCACCGGTCCGTACGCCCACGCCCTCTTCGTCGACGTCCTCGGCCTGCCCAAATCCTCCGTGCAGAACTGCGTCCCGCTCCCAGACTTTGGCGGCGGCCACCCCGACCCGAACCTGACGTACGCGCACTCGCTCGTCGAGGCCGTCGAGAAGAACGGCATCGAGTTTGGCGCGGCGACCGGAACATGATCTACGGCAAGGGCGCGTTCGTCACACTCCTACTACCCACTCAGCATCACCACGTTCTCCAACGTCGACAACTGTGCCCGGTGCCCGCGCCCACGCGGCGTTCGCTCTCCCGCATGCGGAGGTCTCGCCCCCGACATCTTTACGCAGGCTTAAGCCATGTGCGCATCGATCGAGCTCGTCGATGCCGCTGGTGTACAGTGCGTACCGCCGTGCACTTCTTTCCCTTCGCGTGCGTTGACGCTTTGCCGTCGTTTTACAGTGTCGACACTCTGATCTCCTCTGTGGCCCACGCGACGACATCCGAACACACCCTGAAGCCGCAGGCGCATCACAGACACGAGTTCGTGCTCTGTCGCTGCGTGTGCGGCTTTGATGCGTGCTCGCCGCACTGCTCCATCGACGCGGCGCTGCACGCACTGAGGAACGGACGACTCGGTCGAGTGCGAGTCAACCCGTCGAAGTAGCCCGTTGTGGCTGCAACACGCAGACACGCTCGACCTCGGGGTCGATGCTTCCGCGCCGCTGGGAGAGGTAGTGGGTGGCTGCGGTGGCTCTTCGCGTCCCGGCACGCTGCGAGCGCACTGCACTGGTGCTTTTTGTCCCCTCCTCGCACTCCACAGCACACCGTTCCCAGTCCGGCGTGGCTCGCGGCTCCTTGTGTTACAACGGTGGACCTCTTTCACGGTCGCCGTCCTTGCGTGTTCGCCGCCTGCGGGTCCTCGGCGTTGCGTACGTCCCGCTCGCCGGGTGCTCAAGGTGGGTGCATCCCGTTTATACGACTTCAATCTACTGATGGTGCTTTTTTGGAGCCTCACCTTTGTTGACGCAGGGCATGAAAGTCCGATGCTCGGTGTCTTGTACAAGGTGGGTGCGCATGGCATTTCTGCGGCGTCCGCTTCTAACGATCCTTCTTTTTTCGTAGCCGCAACACATTGACGAGTCTCGCGCCTCAGGTACGTCTCTCCCTCCTTCCTTGGCCACTCACTCACCCCGAACCGCAGCAACGCTGCATCGCGCCCGGACTGGAGTACGACCTTGCTTGTTGTTCCTCATCACATTGTAGGCCCGGTGCGTGTGCCATCTCTGTTCTTTTACACAAGTCTTGCTCACTCATGAATGCAGCGCTCCACGCACGCTTGCGGTTGTCGACTATTCCCGCCATCGTCACGCTTGATCGATGTGTGTGATCAATGTGGTGTGTGGGGTGTGCGTGTTTTGGACGATCCACGCTGGTGAACGTAAGTTTTCTCGCTCATTAACATACTTACCTCCCGTATTATTGTAGCTTGTTAATAATCAATACCATTGCCTTTAAATACTTCCGCTGTGATCTACTGTAAGACCACTCGACTCTGCGAACATGGTGGCCTCCGTCGGCCAGCTGAGTCTCATTCTGGCGCTATTCTTTCCCCCCGAACTCGCAGTCCAGCAAGCCGTCTATGTCTTGGGAGTGCTGATCTCCCTCTACCCCCTGTATCAACTTCACGGCAACCAAATGAAGGAGGCGCGTCGCCAAAACCCGCGCACGGCGTGGAAGCGGACCATGAAGACTCTTCTTACGCGCTCTTTCAGCGAAGAGGCTGACAATGTGGAGGCTTGGACCACTGGAATCAACCTGGCTGAGGAGTTTGCAGAGTACATCTGTGCAGACATAGACAGGCTGTACACTACCATGGGTCTTCACAACGCAAGCCCCGCTGACTTGGCATCGTTCCTATTCCGCCGGCCACGCCCAATCCTCACCACGCGCCGACTGGACTGCGAATTCTGTCCGGTGGGCGATCGCAATTTGGTGCCTTCTCTTCGGAGACGCCAAAAGAAAGGAAACCAGAAGGTCTGGCTGCTGGATGACAACTTCAAATGGGTCTCTGCGGATCTGGTCATCGCGTATTGCAGCAAATGCAAGGCGGAATATTACCCAGACATCATCACACGCAGAGGAGCTGAGGGGCAGCATCAAGACCAGATCCTGGAATACGATGCCCAATATCTGCGTGTGTCGAAGTCGGGGATTTGGATGCACAGGAAAATTGCGTTGGCGCAGGAGAAGGCCTTGCAGCGTTTCCATTCGGGCTGGTCAAACTTTGCGGACTGGCTCAATGACACCACCGACGATGTGAACGTCAAAGTCACCGCTCGCCAATCGCAGCGCCTCTTCCTGGAACATTTCTCGAGACGGCTGCTCGTGGCTCATGGGAAAGAGGATGACTTCACCTGTGAAGCACATCCGCCAGCAAAACTGCTCGCACGAGCTGTCCGCGAAGTAATAGGAGAGGATGGAGGAACGCTGCCGGGGGCCATGAGCCATGGGTGCATTGACTGCACCCATGTTAAGCGCTACAGAGAGGATTTGGTACAGGAGGGGGCTATTCTTGCTGCAGACGCCACCGATGTTGTTGAATCCGAAGCTGGCCCAGGCGAACCGGTAGGGCTGTAATCTCCTAGCCATTTGAAAGAGTACTCATCGGTTGGTTGGCGTACAGATCGACCCTGCTGCTGTTGTCAGAGACATGCCACCGAATATGCCTGAGATACTCCCTCAGCACGCTGAACCTCCCGATGGGTCTCCGAGAGGATATGCCAGGATGGTTGTGATGGACGGGAAGACTATCCGCCACAAGGTAAGCTCTCCTTGGTTCCTAAATGCATAATCCCACAATTGTTGGCAGAAATGTGCTCTTGACAATTGTCATGGCCCTCTTGTGAATTACAAGGATGGCCGATTCTGTGAAACACACCTTGATTATCGCAATATTTGCGGTATCATCCCATGCGGCAGGCCTGTACATTCCACCGGGGCTCTCACCTGCGACAATGATGCTCACATCTCTTGGCGCAAGCAGTATGAAGATCGCTTTCACCGACTAAACTTCCCAGGGGTGCAACGCGTCATTCGGAGACAGAATGAGAGCGAAGCAGCAGGGGAGGTTCCCAGCGGGCCCTCCTTGCAGGTGCGCCTGCAGGCTTTGGGTGAAACTCCGGGAGAGCAGGTTGTGCATACGTTCAAGGCCAAGACGATATACTGCCTTCAGACTGTCCAATGGGCTTGCGGGGTCCCTGTTGGGTGGGGGAAATGTTATCGTGGAGAGGGACCATCCCAGGTCCTTGCCATTATGAACAAGATCTGGGATGACCAGCCCCAGTACAGGCCCAGCTTCATAGCTTACGACAAAGCCTGTGATCTTCTGAGGCATATCGTCACCCAGAACTCCAACGACCTTTGGCTTGAGACGACAAAATTTGTTGTCGACGCCTGGCATTATATCGGACATCGGGCCTCTGACCTTCTGTGTCGCACGAGATGTAACCCGGCACCGACAGATGGTACTCAGCCAGATCTGGTGCTGACCTCCACAGACGACAACAGTGTTGTTCATCAAACTCGGGCTTTCAATACCGAGACCGCGGAACAGCTCAACTCTTGGCTCAACGGGTTTGAGTCCCAGCTTCAGCAGATGACGGATGTCAACTATGATTTTTTTGTACATGTGTTAATGATGATCTATGGGGAGACGGTGGAAAAGAAGGTAGTTTCCAAGGGAAGGGAGTTGTCTGAGGAGTTTTGGGATCAGGTAAACGGCATTAACGAGTACGATCGTAGTAGCTGGAGTTGAATCAAGGGGAATTTTTTTTTTGAGGGAGTTGCACCAATACATAGCGGGAAAAGTCAACAAAGGTCAGTGGCTATCAGTGGCTTTCGTTGATATTTGAAAGCCACTGAAAGTCATTGACTGTCACTGACCTTCGGAATGAGACGAAAGCCAACGGTTATCACTGACTTTTGCTTTCCATTGAAAGTCATTGGCTACCGTTGGCTTTTGACTTCGGTGGAAAGCCACTGACCACCAGCGGCTTTCGTCTCATTCTAAAAGCCATTGAACACCAGCCACGGCGGGTACGAGCGTGGATACGGTATGAGTACTCCGATATACATCAGGAAAAAATCCCCCGGAATTAGCTCACCGGTTCGATATGTAGACCAAAATAGCTGTCTGTAGCTCCGGTAGCTTTGACCGGTTACTCCATAGCTTTATGTTGCTGTGATAGCACTTGGGCATAGCTACAGAGCCCAGCATAGCTTGTATGCTCAGCTACCATGTGCTACAAGACTTGGACGAGAAGCTATGAACTGCTTCATAGTGATCGGTTGAAACAGTGTACTGCTACAGTCATTATAAAGTTGAACCTTGACACTACTGGAATTTGACACTGGGTGGTATCACAGTTCAAGGCTGCATCAGCAACTTGACAAGTTCTTGTCCAGCCAGTTTTTGGCTCTTTCGACTCTTTTGTCTTTTTGGAACACTTTTTTCTGCACTTTTTCCCCGACAAAATCACTTCTGGCCCTTTCCTATCTTTTGAATTTAACATCTTGAAAGCGTTCAATTTTTTTCACTTCAAGGCACATTTTATTGGTAAGCGACACGGAACGTCGAGTAAACCTTGTCAACTAAAGCAAAACTAAAGCTGCCCTGCTGCCAGGGCATGATGGGACTTGCGAGACCTACTCATGAGTTTTTGGTGGACAGGAGGTTCATTTCTTGAAGTCAAGGTGGAGCGAGCTCACAGCAAGCGGCAAAAGACTCATTTGGGAAATCTTGGGAGCTGGGGAGTCGCAAAATGTTGAAGTCATTCAAACTCCGCCGGATCATGATCCGGCACGTCAAACCGAATGGCGTGATTTGGCGACGCCATCAAATGGTTGGTTGCCCTCTTGTCTCTTCCCCCCATCCCGACCGCCGTCTCGCTCCCTGTTCCCTTCCCCAAGCTGAAGCGCTCCAAGACTCCTCGAGTCGAACTTTATCTCCTTCAAGAGCCTCAAGCACTCAAGGTGTCTTTTGCTTCGGGTGCACGAGACGACGTTAAGACTCCTCAAGAGTACATCTCACGACACCAAGAGGGCGAAGCACTCAAGGATTCTGGCCTCAAGAGCCCGTCTATCTAAGTTCAAGCTCGTTTCACCCGTCAACGGTGTTCTAACCTCGTCCCCGCTGCCTCCTCATCGCTGTGTCACACCGCTATTGCGACACAGCAGTGAGCACTTTCCCGCCCCCTTTCCTTTCCCCCGCCCCTCTCTCCCCCCACCCGGTCTCCAAGCACCTTCGGAGAGTCTGATGGAAGTTTATGCCCCCGTCCGTGGTGCGTCCTTATTTCATCGTCCGAGTGTCGCAACTGATGGAGCACAAGATAGTCGCCGCTGTTGATGCTACGCCGTCGGCATACGCTCATGGTGTCTGTGTCGAGGTATGTGTCGGTCTATCAAGACCACAACAAGAACTTGAAGGATTTCGAGAAGAAAACGGCGGCCCGCAACGTCCTCGGCAACATTTTGACCCGTGCGCACAATCATGGACGGTACGTTTCAACCCGGTATGTTTACCCATCCACTCATTTGTGTTTTTGAAGCTTCAACTCCGGTGCTCAGGCCACTGCACCTGCAGCCTCCACCTCCGCTGTCTCCCAGGCTGCTCTGGATCGCGCGATTCAGGGATGAAGACTCGGAGACCGAGGGCGAGGACAGCGAACACTCTGATTAGATGGTTTTTTTTTTGTATTTATTTCATTGTATATATCGTCTGGAATTATCTCCCCACTGCCAACTACTGAAAGTACATAAAGTATACGTCAGGTCACCAACAACCGCTGGTGACCCCGCCGGTGACCGCTGGTGACCCCTGTCGGAGGTCAACAGCCGCAATACACGATGTACACAGGGGACCCGGTTCAGTGGATCCGACAAGATCCGAAAGCTGCCACCGAGTAAATTTAGAAATGATTCAGAAATGATCGCCGGCCCGTCATTGTTAGCCGCTTTCGTCTCCTAACCTCAGCGAGCAGACGCCTGGCCGCCCCAGCTGTGCACGCGACCGAGGGCTCTGTGAGCTTGCTAGCTTATTCCACGTTTCGCTGGGCTTTCTCTACCTTTGCGCTGCTCCCTGTGCTTGTGAATGGCCCCGTAACGAACTCAAGCGACACTGGACAGTGCTCTACAATACTCGATTTTTTCTAATAACCAGTCGCGAAACTATTTTTTGAACTATCTGGGACCTTACGGCGCGCTAATAACCCGACCAAAACATCAACTTCTGGGCTGAACTCCACTATCCACCGTCCCGTCTCCACAAACTCTGCTGTCGCGAGTCAGACTCGCGACGTGTCTGCCGGTCCATTGTCTTTGCTACTGTGGCCACAGTCCGGTTAAGGTAATTTTTGGGATCGATTCACGGCACTGTATGCTGAATGAAGGCAGATGGTGGCCTCGCAAACAAATGGACTTCGGATGATCGCATATCATGGGCCACCGTCTCCCCTTGCAGCCAAAAGTCGGCGTTTCCAGGTGGCAAATACGACACCTCTTCCTCTCCCTCCCATACCAAACCCTCCCTATTGCTTTAACTCGATGGACGAAGTCGTTGACCGACAACCGACCCCAATGTTGCCTACTTTCACCCCACCGCCGCAATCCAGCTCTACACCGACGGCTCAGCCTGCCACCCAGCCCGATGGGGCAGGTCTGAAGGCTTCGTATGACGCCTTGGAAGCAGAATCGCAGCTCGTGCGCCAGAGCTTCGTGAAGAAGAACCAGGACGGCAAGGCTACCGGTGGAACGTACGAACGACATTACAAAAATTACAATGGATGGTTCGACGACCGTGAAGCACGCAAAGCCCAGCAGACTCCTTCCTACACACCCATCCCATCCCTCCCAATCACGGTCGCAAAGGTTACCGGATTCATTCATAGCGAGATGACGCGCCCACAGGTTAGTATTCAATCTGCACATCTGGAACTGGTTGTTTAAATAATCTTTAGAAGAAGAAACGTGCCGACGGTACACCATCAACGTCGACTTGCGGCCAGGAACATGCCAAGCAGGTGATCTCAGCCCTGGAACATTTTCGCTTCAACTCGCAACACCTCTATCGAGACATTCCTGAGGCGCAGGTCAGCTTGCGATGTGATTCCCGTATCAAGACTCTCGAGGCAGCTTTTGCGCACAACGAGCCAGAGAGAGTCAAGAAGGCTCATGCTCTCAAGGCTTCTGGAACGCGTGCCGGTAAGCCCTCTTTCACCATATTTCTACCACAATGTCGACCACAATTCTCAGATACGTATACCGACACGCAATTGAGTACCTTGGCGACATCCGGATTGGATTCGAAGGGCCCCACCGCCATCTGGCGTGCCATGCGCGACAGAGCCATGCTCCTCACTTCCTCATCACTGGCATTCCGAGGCGACAGCTCTCGCAGTCTTCTATGGTCGGACATGTTTTCCTACGATATTCCCATGCATGCGAAGGGACGTGGCACCAAGCTACGGGTGAGTTTTGTACCTCTTGCGACACACAATCTCTGATTTATTATATGAATTGAGGCGCTCACACTGATCGCTGACAACTCGAAACAAAATCAAACCGGGCGAGTGGATGAGCACGGTGCATTCCGCCATGTTTGCGTTGAGCTCTGCCCGATCGGCGCGCTCGGTTTTTTGTTCTTTGCCCACTTTCACGTTATCCACGCCGCGGTCCCCAACTTTACCGTCGATTTCTCAGACCCTGAGTATGGTGAATTTGGTAAAAGGGAATGGTATGAACTCCATACCTTCTCGACGTCGAAAGACTGCAAAAAAGAAATGCAGTATGCCAGTTGCGTCTCTTTATCTGCCCGCTTCGAGGATCTGATAATCTCAATCTTTTTTTTTTTTTTCAGCTCACCGCGACCGCGTAAAAGGGCTCTACGAGAAGAACAACATCACAATCTCGAAGGTTACCCATGCAGGTCGAGGATATACAGCCAAAACTGCCCGAGAAAACGGTGCCAGCTCAACGGAGGTCAAAGCTCTCGGTGTCTGGAGCGATTCGGGATCGTACCGAGCCTGCTACGACCGCGCACTGCCTGTCCGCGCTCTATTGGCGGCCGCCATGTTCGACTCCGAGCATCCCGAGTCTCATTTCCTTGCAAGGGACTCTCTCGGTGCGTACATCCTCTAATATCTGGAAAACATATTCTAATTACTGTGGAACGCAGAGCCTCCTGCTGAAGTGATTGCGTTCATCTTTCCGTGGATCGAGAAGGAGCTCGAAGAATTGGACGTGCGAGAGTCTAGCAACCGTCAAGCCCGCGACATTGCCCTTCGTCACTTTCTTGGGCTCTTGATATGGCTGCGTACTGTTGTCATTCAAGACGCAGCGATGCTATACATTCAGAACCCGACGGCACCCCTCTTTCAATTCCCTCCATTCAACTCCAAGGCATTTCGCGACTTTGCCTCAACGTCCACCACCGTTATTACGAAAGCGGAACAAGATGTTGCATTGGCACTTGAAAAGTTGCCCCAGACCATCGCGAACACATTCAAGGCGACAATGTCGCGACTCGTAATAGATCAAGGGCTTGAACGGGAGTCCAGCAAGGCATACCAGGACGAGATGAGGGCACAAATTGCCCTTCTCCAGAGCCTTATTCAGGATGCTGACACCGCACGTCCCAAAAAAAAGCGCAAGCTGGAACACACTGGTAAGCAGATAAAGCATCAATTATATCTAGCGCAGCTGACGCCTGGCTAAGCTCTTCCATCGCCGCCGCCCCCAGTTTCCGTCCCTCGGGAGCTGATCTTCCCGGAGCTGGAACACACCCCAGCTATCCCTCAACCGGTGCTTTCGCTCTCCGAGGACAACTCGAGCATAGCACCCCAATTCTCTCCCGAACAATTGGCCGCCATCGACTATATTCGCGGCCCCTGCACTATGTCAGCCGACGAAACCACGAGCTCCTTTGCTCCCGAAATCTCGAGTCCCATTCCCGTCCCTCGACCTGTTCCCGTCCCTGCTTTACTCGCACCTGCACCCACTCCACCGCCACCTGCACCCAATTGCTCGCCTACCGTGGCTCTGGTATCAATGCCCACGCGTGTTGCACCACCATCTCTTGCAACCGGGGTGAGCCTCGTCGCGTCCGAGGCACAAATTGCCGCCTGGAATCAGCTGGTGGGAAGATACGGTGAACGGCTCAATAACCATAAGATGGAGTGGATTACGACAGGCGACAAGGCAAACACGTACCTGCCGTATTACACCTACTACCCAAAGCCGGCCAAGATCACAGACGTTTGGGTAGAGTGGGCGACCGGTCTCAACGGCTGTCTTTCCGGCCGCGAACTGGAGGAGGGATGGGGTCCGGCATGGCGTCGGAATGTGAAGACGGTGAAGACAGAACGAAGTCGCCGCTTGAAAATAATCAATCTCATCGAGAACCTTGCTGCGAAGCGCAATTGGAACCTCGAGCTTGCTCTGCGCTTCATCCGCGACCGCTACGAGGAGGGCCGTGCTCCAGGGGGACAACGGCTCTTCCCCACTGTCCGCTCATTCATAGATTACTTGCAGAAGACGCCGAAGGAGGGGGAGTTGACGGCAACAGATCGGATTCTTTTAGAGTCTAATTCATACACTGGGTAGTCGTCAATGGAAGTAGTGCATTCAGATAATAATTAGCAATAGACATTCAGTAATGATAGAGAGGTCATCTCGCACTTGCTCCATCCCAATCGTCCTCTCCTGTGCGCTCTGCTTCCCTATATTGCGACAGAGACATTCTCTTGTTGCAAATAAAGTGCACCAGCCTAGATGGAGCGATAGTCCTGTGCAGTGCATGGATATCTTTCTCAAAACCTACGCGTCAGAGCGGGCATCCCAAGTAGAGTGGCGTAGCACACCTTTCTGAGTTGACGTGGCTGCACCACAGATTCCACCTTCCCAAATGCCGGTGGCCCACCTTGCCAGCGCAATATGTGCGACCAATTCTGTGGACCAATTCTGTGCCATCTGAAATGAAACTCAGTAGGTATGCAAAGGTGCGCAAAAGTCCCTTACCCATGCACTCGTCTCTGCGCCTCGACGGAACCACCGTGAATCATCCTACCCCAGCTTGGCAATGTATCACTTCCACCAATCTACTTCATATAAAATCAAGATCAGCAACTGAACAAAGAGGAGGGCAACGGTGCTTACCGTATAGCAAACCCGTCGAGGGAGCCTCGGGACCCAGAGTACGAGTGCGTACTAGGCAAGGAATAAAAGACAATATCGTGTACGCGGCGTTTATCGGTGAAGCCAAGGTGCCCCGGTTCTGTGTCAAACGATACGAGGCTGTTGTCCAGCACACAGGGGACGACTAGGTAAATGTGCCCGTTGTTTGACGATACGGAAGTCGTTGGAATCTGGAGAGCAGGACGTAGAAGAGGGAAAGAGGTAACTTGCTGGCAGTGACTGATTGGTGTCACATCCCACGTGCCTGTTCCTTAACGCGTCAGGATTTCGCACCGGGTTGCGAAACTATTGAAGTACTGCCATCAAGTATTGTGCTACACGGCTTGTTTTGAGGGTTTTCACTTTCGCACTTTTAGTTGATGGCTTACCTAAGTAGTCGGTTGTGTTTTCGCAAACGTGTTTTGAACACGTTTAATCTTAGATGGATGGCGGTGGGAAGTAGAATATAGGGAATGTATCGCAGATCCAGTCCCACATACATGCCATGGGAAAAGAAAACAAGTACTATAGTTGAAAATATTTACTCAACAGGGTGTTCCTTCTCGTACTCGACAAGAAATTTGGCCAACGCTCCCGATCCCACGGCGTCGGATTCTTGTTCTCCACCCTCAATTTTATTGACCACTTCAGCTGCTCGCGGAGTAGCACCGTAGTATTTCTCCAAGATACGACCCATGTTGATTGCTTGATCGAGCGCGGTTCGTTTCATCCCGAGGATCAATTCCAAGTCGTCTTTCTTGACCGTCGGCCCCTTCTCCTATGCAAGACATTAGCTTCCGGTGAAGATATTGAACTAATCACGTACCGAGCGTTCGATCCCAACCGGCCAAGATCGTTTATGGTTGGCTTTACAAAAGTTAGCAGCAAACAGCCAATACTTCACGCGTTCCGAGTTGGAAAGGCGTTGATTATGGTTTTTTTTGGAAGGTGGAGAAGCCAGCCGCATCTATCTCTTTCACCCTCTTGGTCAGGAAAACTACCTCGTCTTCGGTAAGTGGTTCCCGCTTTCTCTTGCCAGATGTTTGAGCAGAAGAAGCAGCGATGTTGGACGATTCTTCGAGCTTAGCAATGGGATCCGGCGAAGTCCTGATCTCGGACGGAACACCCTTCTCTGCAAGAGGTAATTTCGGGCCCTGACAGATGATTAGAGATCGGAAGTTGGATTGCAACATGAACCATACCCCAATAAAAGTGGCGGTTATATTCAGTTTGTTGTCGCACGGGATGAGAAGAAGGTAGGAGTCAAGTTCAGGATCATCACAATAAGCACGTCCAACAATTGTTCCGAAGAACATCGTGTATTCGGGGGCTTCCTCCTCTGCAATTCCGATTTTAGCTGGTCCTGGAAGAGTAGACCTTGAATTAGTGAGTGATTCAAACTAACAAAGGTTAACAGACCATCGAGAAACGAGATAGAGTCTTGCAATGCATTCATCACGTCCCGGGGACGGGCCCTCCACTCGCCAGGCTTGCAGTTCTCGCGATTCACAACGGGGACTGTGATGCGCTTGGAGATCTTGTCTTTGAAAAGACTGCGGGCATCCTCAATCAGGAGAAGGATCGAACGGCGTTCAATCGAAACTGGAGCTTTGAGTAAGTAACTTTGACGGACATTTAGCATGGGTGAATGTCACCTTGAACTGGGCCCGGACTAGGTTCAAGAGAACCTGTACCTGGAACGAAAGAAGCGAATAAGTTTTGACAAAGCGGTACATTCAGACAGAAGAACTACCTTGTGCTTCAGCGTTCGACAAAACCTCGGAAGGGGGACCGTGTTCATGTTGAGCTAGAACATGCACAAGATGTGTCAGCGGGGAAAAATAATTGCACCAGCTTACCGGTCGGGGGTAAAGCTATACTGGCAGGCTCGATGGGGGGAAGGGGAATAGGTGCTTGGTTCTGGGGCACGCTCGGCGCTGCTGCCGTAGGTAGGGGAAGTTCAGTGGTGAACTCAGAGTTGATTAGAGCCCATTTCATGTCGGGGATGTTCGTCTTGTGTCGCAAAAATTTACCCTTCGAGGTGGGCCATTTGGCAACCTGGCCTTCGACTAATGTGACCAAATCGGACCTCTTTAAGTTACGGCTGGCCAAAAGAAATTAATGAAACATGACCTGTGAATGGTACTCGAGACTCACAAATCCGCGTCGACGAATCTTCGTGCCATGAGTGAGCGAGTACGCGAGAGGACAAAGATTTGTTTTGGAGGGGAAAAGTGGAAGTCTTTCACAATACTGACGAAAAGGTCGAGCCTTCATCTTATACAGTGCCCCAGACACGATCGTAGCTCAGGAGGTAGAAGAAATGGAACGAGCGGGGCGGAGGAGGAGCAGCGGACTGAAGTCATTTGGGCGGACAGGAACGGGAACGAACGGGAAGTGCCCGATCGAGAGATTGTCGATCGTGGATCGCGAAACGCTCGTTCTTCTCGATTGGCAGTGACACATCAGGAAGGAGGCCCGAAAAGGAAAGAAAAAGAGCGGGGTCACCAGCGGGAAATTTTGGCCCATTGTGACATCACGGTCACAGATCACCCAAGGCCACCGGAGGGGTAACCTCACCCTCTATACATAACAGGGGGTAAGCTACCGTGCTATCCAAGCTATTGTGGCTATATTGCGCTAGGTACTCCACCGCATTTTTGCTGATGTATTGTAGTGTTCTGGGTGTTCAAAGACTTGAAAAGTTGCTGGTGGTCATTGGTTGCCGTTGACTTTCGTGTGCGACGGAAGGCCAGCGAAGGTCATTGGCTTTGGCCGGTTATCGTTGACTATCGGCGAACAAGAGTGAGAGAAACTAAAACGGGAAGTGGTACCCTAGCGGTCGCTGTCAATCAACGTGCACCGGTGATGTGCGATGCCGAACTGCCTGGTTGCCGATGGCAACCGGTGCGGGCCGGCGGCTCGCGTGACCTCGTGCCCTGCGGGCATATTACTGGTTTTATTGTATTGTCCGTCAACGGAAGCCAGGAAGCTTAAATTTCGACAGACAACGACAGTGCTCATTCCTGCAGTATGGAGCGGCAGAATAGATCAGAATAATTATAGTAACGGTCAACACATCGAGGAAGTGAAAATGGTTCTACTAATAATAGTGCGGAGGCTGCTGTGGTAGTTCGAAGCCGTTCGGCCTGCTCATATGCAACCCATGCATATCCCTATTCTCAATATAGGCATCCCAGTGCCCGACATTCCTGTTGCCGTCAGTAAAACTCAGAATGGATATAAGGCGTGACTCACAAGACGTCAGTGGGAGCAGCCATCCACATTGAGAGGAGCTCTTCGTCAAAGGAAACGTCCATGGCACCTGTATCTGCAAGCATTTGTTCGATGGACGTTCCGGTCTGGGGCCCGTGCGAGGTTTGATCCGAGTGCAAGGCTTGCCCGTGTTGCGGGAAGAAATCGACCGGAACATTCGACAACGAAGGTTCGGAAACCACCTTGTCTGTGCCGCCGCCATGAGAGTTTGGTTCCTTGTTGGGCGAATGTAAAGGACTATCCAGAGACCGCACTTCTCGAAGTAGTTCCCATAGCCGGCCCACGGGTTGCAGTCTGCGACTTCGAATTGAGCGCCGTCAATAGTGTAAGGAGCTGCCTTACAGACCTCGATTCAGCGAACTTGAGAATATCCATAGCCTTTTCGACTAGCGCAAGATCCTTGCTCTGGTCCCTGGACACGTCGGCCCGTCGGGCTCCCAACACATTTATCACAAGAATGATCCCCGAGAGGAATACGGGATTCTGTTTGACCCAGATAATTAGAGATCAGAGTCAAATCAAGCGAGCAAAATACCAGGAGAGTAGGCAGGGGCAACCGTTGTAGTTTGGTGATCCAGATTTCGGCGGTATGTATGATAGCGCGCGCTGCACTTGCACACATGGACAGTGAAGGGGCAGCCAATGCAGTCGCTTTGTAGATGTATGGTCGATGAATCTGGACAAAACACCTCACTGAGCAGGTCGAGCGAGACTTGGACTATTTCTAACCGTTATCAGAGTATAGTTGTAGTTGATATTAAAAATGGCGGATTGGTCAAAGAACGTGCCCTGCGGTGGAGTATCAGGATTCCACCGAACTGCATGGAAGGAAAAGTGAGCACGAAGATAACACTGCAGTGGTTAACACACGATGGGGCGGCATAGAATCCCGAAGGCTATTCATGGCGGAATCCAGTTCAGCAACAATGCGAGCCTCCCAATCCGGGCCATCCCAACCAAGTAACAGTTTGGCCTTTTTCGAACTGTACAGTCTGCGCATTGCATCTCCCATGATCTAGCCACCGGATTCAAGGATCAAAATTCACCCTCAGCTGTGGAAGATCGACTAAGTACCTCACCAAGCCGTAACTGCGTGACCATGAAAGAGACCTGGGACGGTTTCCCGAGCGGCTGCGTGAATCCCTGATCCCAGTATTCGTCATCGACCTCGAGTGGGAAATCGACATCGTAGCTAACGGGACGAGTCAGAGATCGTGACGGAAGGAGAAAGACTCGTCGTACCCCTCAACATGCAGGCCCATCGGGCGACCGAGGAAAACGCAGACCATTCGCTCCAGCAGAACAAAAGACCTAAACAGTATCAGTTATTGTGGCACCGATTATTACCACCAGGTCGTACCAGAAGGCGCGCTTCCACAGCTCATCTTCAGGGTTCGGCCTATGCCCGTCGGGTTTTCGTCGGTGCTCGCCGCGCTGTTGGAGCAAACGAATACCGATTCCCTAGGTCCAACGTCTCAATACTTCCCCCGTGGGCCATGAGCGTAATCACACACAACATACACCCAGGTGACTTGAGGCGTGGAGGATCCGAGGTTATAGAAGGCCAGTAGCTGGGGAACCAGTCAGAGTCAAGCCATCAAATCGTAGAGCAGCGGGTCATCGTACAGCATACATCTGAAGCTCGTATATCGACGGTTCAATCAGCTGGCGCAGGACGCTGATTTGACCAGCGAACGGCCACCCAGCCGAGAGTGAGGAGTCGCCTTCGACAAGGACGCGCGGGTCATTCGAATACTAATAACGTTAGCCAATGAGCAAGATAAGACTGTGGAGCGCTCACGCGCGATGCGAGAGCCAACACAGCCAGCAACGCCCCACCAAACTCCGTGTTCGTCAAATATAAGCCTTCCGCCACAGACTGCTCAAATGAAGGGCGATGCAGGATAGCTATTGTCGGATGCATGTTGGTGAAGTACAGATGGAGGAGAGACTTTATCAAGTCGGTCGGGGGATACACATAATGTGGCCGATGGGCATATGCTTTTTGCTCCCACTACCAAAAAATCATTGAGTGGGCATTTATGGATCAAGCTGGAACAACTTGCTGGTAGGATGTCCCAGAACCAGGGCCGCCGAGAATCTGATTGGCGTCGTTCTGGGTACTTTTCTTTCAGCTGCGATACAAAGTAAATGAAAATTATGTGTGTACTTGACGTTTTTGCATTGCATACCACATTGCCAGCCAGGGCAAAACTACTTGCCGCACCAAAATACTTGTTTCTCATCGAATCCAAGGAAAACTGGCCGAACCGGGCGGCAAGCTCATCCCCAGTGATGTCGGGCTCGGCCTTGGGTTCTTGCGCGTCTGTGGATGTCGAGGAATCACTCTCCGGAGTGCTTTGGTGAAATATGGAGGCGCTGCGGGAAGGACTGTCTCGCAACCGAGAGTCGGTTTGCAACGGCTGGGCACAGAGGGAACACAGCGACAGAGATCGTAGTTTCGCCTTCAAGGACGCGTTTTCCTTCTGGAGCTCTTCCACCAAGGTATTCTTCGGACCACGCTTCTTCGCTGGTTGCAGATAAGTGCAGGATGCACCAAAAGTCAAACAGTTTGTACAACAGCCATCGGGCATAGTGGGTCCGTCGCCTGGGGAGATTATCAATGGACTTGACGTTTTGTGTCATCCTCGCGGCCTTACATCGAGCTGCAAACGAAGTGAGTCAGTTAACGCGAGGAACGCAGTTTGGAAAACTGACTCTTTCGTTGACGACAGAGATCGCAGGATCGTTGTGGTCTTCGTTGCCTTCGCAGACCGTCGGCATTCATGCGCTCAGTACTGAACATGGTTGTGGGCAAAGAGGATGACATTAATAGCAGCCTTGCACTCCGGAGTGTCCGAGCCCGAGGCCCAATCACGATCAAACGACGCGTTGCGGTTAAATTTAACCGAATTAGTAAATCACATCACGCGAGACTCGAGTCGCGACTCTGCGACTCTTCGTCAACCAACGACGACGAAAGACTTCGAGAACGCTGCAATACAAGATTCAATCTACCATTCACTGGCATCCGCGTGATGTACTCTACATTTATTAACCCGCCCAGACACTTTCAAGACTTTCCCGCACGCGTGCATCAAGCCCTGTGCCGATGAGCACGAGCTTACCAGCGTCCGGAACCCCCAAGGCATCGCCAGCCTCTGCAATATCGTACATGTTGCGCACACCCTGCAGCACATGCTGGGCGCCGGAGTCAAGGACAAAGAGGCCTTTGCATCTCAGGACCGTGAGTTGGGGCGCCGCCGAATCCGGAGTGCTGGACTCCGCGCCACCAGGCAGTCGCTGCTCCCATAGCACAGTCCGCACCCACTCGTCTAACGCGTCTAACTGGGAGCGCGACAAGACAGGGACAGTGATCAGCAGGCTGGAAATGCCGCGCAGCTCGTAGTGCGTCGGTGCCGGTGCGTGCTCGTGTTCGTCGCCATCATGCTCGTGGTCATGGTCATGGTCATGGACAGGCGGGAAAGCGGGCGGGGCAGCATACGCGCGCACCCCCAGAAGCCGGCCAACCTCGATCTCTGCGCGCATGGTGCGGTAGATCGGCGCGGCAGGATTCACCCCTCGAAGGAGAGCGGCAGTCGTGTCGACGGATTCGGGGCTCACGAGGTCGGTTTTGTTTAGCAGCAGAATGTCCGCACCGGCGATTTGGCTGGGGCAATCAGTATGAGAGGACAGGGGAGCCAAAGTGGTACGTACCGAAGGCTCTCGCCTACAGTGTCGGACGCGTGGTCCTCTTCCATTTGCTGTACCAGGTAAGAAAGACGACGGTGGACAGAGTGCGACGCAAACCTGTGGCCCAAAGACTGCATCAACTACACAGATGACACCGTCCAAAGAAATGTCTCTCCCAAGACCTGTGGCGAACTCTTCGTTGTGCCAGAAAAGAGCCGCGATGGGACCTAAATCGCGTCAAAATGGAAATACAATGGATCGAGGGAACTGAAGTACCTGGATCAGCCAAACCAGTAGTTTCGAGAAGGATGTGATCGAATGCGCCCTTGCGCTGCATAAGTTTCTCGATGGCGGCGATGCCCGTGTCTTTGATGCTGCAACATAGACAGCCGTTCGCGAGCTCAAGGAATTCTTCAGACTCTTCTCCCTCCGATGCGACGTTAATTGTCTTGGCTGCAGCCCGATGAATGAGATCCTCACAAAATTCTCAAGAACTGACCTTCAATATCCTAGAATTGAATCAACGGAACTGGATGCAGCAAAGAGGAACATTAACTCACTGCGGTGTCCCCAAACTCGTTCATTATGACTGCTATGCGGAAACCATGCTGTTCTGTGAGGATGCGCTTGAGAAGCGTCGATTTTCCTGCACCAAGAAATCCGCAGATGATGGTGAGAGGAACTTTGCGCAACGGGTCATTCGTTTGGGGCTCGTCGTTGTGTTCTATGAGAACTGGGACCTCGTCGTCGTCGTCCATGAATTTCTGAGGTCGCGGTGAAAGGTTAAGGTTTGCCGGCTAGCCGGCTAGCACCGGCCCGGTCATGCTTACGCGAGATTGCGACACGTCCAAGACACGTCGATCGAACCCCAATTTGGCAATCCGTCTTTTTGCCAGCTCCTCCATCCTCCGTTTCCTGGTCTTTGCCAGCGAAGCGAGTAATTCTTGGTTACAAGGGACTCGGAGCGCAAACAGGCCATATTCTGCTTGGCCTTTACCAGCTCCTTTCATCCTCCGTTTCTCTCCCGCCATGTCCTATATCAGGTTTTCTGGGTTTTTTGAGCTGAATTTACGCGTCTCTGACCGCGTTCTGTTTAGGTTGGCGCTTTGCGTCGCCGGCGTCTATTCCATGTTCCTTGTACGAGCCATTTCTTGGATTTTGAAAGTACGCATTGATCACCATAAAGTTGTGGGCTGTCGCCCAAGAACGATGTACGCTATATAGCAGTTTTTTCCCCATCACGATATTCAACATCTCCTCAGTGTCCGTCCCATTTGCATCAATAGACGGGACCACATCGGACAAGTTCAAGTCCTCCATATTTATGGGCACAATTCAGAGCGCCCTCAGCTCCGTCTCCGCGTTTGTATATATACTTCTCCGGCGTAAACCGACGGACACCTTCATGCAGAGTCTCGGTCTCGAACACGCGCCAGAACCTGTTCCCGCTGTAACGACCGAGAAATCGAATGGACACGCAAAGCACCCTGCTAAACCGTCGACTCGGTTCTCCCGCTCTGCCCTCCTATTGGGCTACATACAGTGCTCCGTGTTCATCACTGCCGCCGCGCCTTTCGGCTTCGCCGCTCTCTCATACATCTCCTATCCCGCAATGGTGCTGGGCAAGTCCTGCAAGCTCGTTCCGGTAATGCTCATGAATGTCCTGCTCTACCGGCGGCGCTTCGCACCCCACAAATACCTTGTCGTCTTCATGGTCACCGCTGGCATCACCATTTTCATGGGTCTCGGGCCCGCAAAGCCTGCAAAGGCCAAGGCCGCCCTCCCCGAGAACGCCAACCTCATCGGCGTCACGTACCTGCTCATTAATCTTGCGCTCGACGGCGCGACAAATTCCACGCAGGACGAAATCTTTGCGCGCCACCGCGTGACGGGGCAGCAGATGATGCTGTGGATCAACATCTTCTGCACACTGCTGACCACTGTGTTCTCCGCGCTGCCGCTGCCGTATATCCCGGTCATCCACCCCTCCGAGGCAGGCAGTGAGCTCGCGGCGGCGCTGGAATTTGTCCGCACCCACCCCACGATCAAGATCCCACTGCTCCAGTTTGCCTTTACCGGCGCGCTGGGGCAGCTATTTATTTTCGAGACGCTCCAGCATTTCGGATCGCTCACACTGGTGTACGAATTGTCTTACCGAGCAGGGACACATTCACTGACATGAATTGCAGGACCGTCACATTAACACGCAAGATGTTCACAATGATATTATCCGTTGTGGTGTACAACCACAAACTGTCCCCCGGGCAATGGCTCGGGGCGGGTGTGGTGTTTGCAGGGATATCCGTAGAGGCATTTGTAAAACGGAAAGGTTGGCAGTCCCAACTCTTTCTCTTGCAAGTTGCTTATATCTACGTAGATGTGCATGCCAAACGTGTCATCCAAGAGAAGGAGGTGGCGAAGCTCAAATCTTTATGAATAAACACCAAAGCGACATTAGAATTTCATAATACAATTGGACGAAACGGAACCGGGGCGCGACTGCTATAACTCCATGGCGTCGGGGTCGTACGACGGTGCAGAGGGTGAATCGTCGCTGCTATCCACCAATGCGCGTTTGCGCTCGTCGTACCTGGAGGTTAGTTAGACACCGCACATCCAGTGCAGACAGCGTGTACGTACCGCTCGATCCCGTCTTCGTCGTCGTCATCTTCGCGTTTCCGCCTTGATATCGTGCGGTTCGTAGCGGGGTATGCGCTTATGGCGATGCTGGCGCGGTATATTGCTTCGTATTCCTGGCAGACTAGCATAAGAGTACGCAAGGAGGCTGATTGGCGGGGCGCACCTTGAGTTGCGTCAAGAAGCCACCATTGGGAGATATACAATATCGGCGGTTCTGGACCATGTGTAGGGCGTCCTCCCATGAGAGCTGGTAGTGCTGCATGACGAACATGACCACAAATGCAGGGGAGAGGCTGATACCACCTGCACAATGACCAGATCAAAATTGGAAGAACAGATAGATCAAAGAGAGGCGCGCCATTGCAATGTACGAGAACGCGGCCACCTTGGGTTATAGCATTATCGATGAATGTTTTGGCACTACGGAGGGTTAGGGTGCGGCGCTGAGCCACAAGAGTACGCGTACTCGGGGAACAAGCGGATGAGATTCTGCTCCTCATTGTCTTCGACATCAAGGGTGAGGTAGGTGAAGTTGTCGGGAAAGCGCGGGCGCACGGAGAAGGCCTCCTTCGCGTCGCGAATGCAGACACTGCGACACGGTCAGGGCCACTCAGAGAGGAGGAAGGGGGCAAGCACAGTACATGTGAGTGATCCCGAGGCTCTGCAGAGTTTCGAGGGACTTTGAGGCGACAAATGGACCGAGAAGGAGGCCGGGGAGGATTTCCTGGCATTCCCTGCGCATCTCATATCGCCACTCGACGTCTCCTGGCCCCTGGACTACACTTTTCAGCTGTTCTTCGGTGAGCGGCGTCGCGTTCATAATGAGCTTTGTGACGAGTCACGCGTCCCTTTCCGTCCCGAACCTCATCCGTCCTTTTGTTCTTTCAACGGCCATGGTCTCCATCGTGGCCTGATTTCAATCCATCGAATCGTGATGCTACTGGCGAACACCCTCTCTGGTTCTGCGCAAAACTTTAGTGGACAGCATCGTATTCCATCTCGGACGCGAAATACAAGTAATTTGGCTTTCTAAACTCTACTCCCTCCTTCGAACCCAAACATTCAATCGCGAAAAGACCTAAAAGGATCCTTCTCAGCAGGGAGCCGGTGCGCACAGGCCGCTTGAAGTACGCACATTGAAATCAAGTCCGCCCGGTCTTGCGAGTACTTGCGGGTACAATCTGCGAAGAGACGCGTCCTTCTCAGCAGGGGGCCGGTGCGCACGAAGGCGTTGAAGTGTACGCACGTTGAAAAATCAAATCCGCTAGATCTTGTATATAGCAACCTGCGAATGAACGCATCCTTCTCAGCAGGGGGCCGGTGCGCACGAAGGCGTTGAAGTGAACGCACATTGGAATCAAGTTCGGCGGGTCTTGCGATGAACAACCTGCGAAGAACGCATCCTTCTCAGCAGGGAGCCGGTGTGCACGAAGGCCTTGAAGTACGCACCGTTTCAAGGAAGGGACGGTCGGTCTTGCGAGTACAACCTGCGAAGAAACGCATCCTTCTCAGCAGGGAGCCGGTGCGCATGAAGGCCTTCAAATGTACGCACCCTTTGAATCGAGGCGTGGCCGGTCTTGCGTACAACCTGCGAATGAACGCATCCTTCTCAGCAGGGGGCCGGTGCGCACGAAGGCCTTGAAGTACGCACATTGAAATGGGTCTTGCGAGTCACAATCTGCGAAAAAAACGCGTCCTTCTCAGCAGGGGGCCGGTGCGCATGAAGGCCTTCAAATGTACGCACCATCTCTTGGAAGTCGGCCCGGTCTTGCGAGGACAGCCTGCGAAGAACGCATCCTTCTCAGCAGGGAGCCGGTGCGCGCGAAGGCCTTCGAGTGTACGCACATTGAAAATGGTCCGCCGGTCTTGCGAGTAACACAACCTGCGAATAAAACGCGTCCTTCTCAGCAGGGAGCCGGTGCGCACGAAGGCGTTGAAGTGTACGCACCATTTGAATCAAGTCCATCCGGTCTTGCGAATAACAACCTGCGAAAAACGCATCCTTCTCAGCAGGGAGCCGGTGCGCACGAAGGCCTTGAAGTACGCACCGTTTGCACCAAATCGGCCTAGTCTTGCGATGAACAACCTGCGAAGAAACGCGTCCTTCTCAGCAGGGAGCCGGTGCGCAGGAAGGCCTTCAACTGTACGCACCGTTTCAAGGGCACGGCCGGTCTTGCGTGTAACGATCTGCGAAGAAACGCGTCCTTCTCAGCAGGGAGCCGGTGCGCACGAAGGCTTGAAGTACGCACCATTTGCATCAAGTCGGGCTAGTCTTGCGATGAACAACCTGCGAAGAAACGCGTCCTTCTCAGCAGGGAGCCGGTGCGCAGGAAGGCCTTCAACTGTACGCACCGTTTCAAGGGCACGGCCGGTCTTGCGTGTAACGATCTGCGAAGAAACGCGTCCTTCTCAGCAGGGAGCCGGTGCGCACGAAGGCTTGAAGTACGCACCATTTGCATCAAGTCGGGCTAGTCTTGCGATGAACAACCTGCGAAGAAACGCGTCCTTCTCAGCAGGGAGCCGGTGCGCAGGAAGGCCTTCAGCTGTACGCACATTGAAATCAAGTCCGTCCGGTCTTGCGAGTAACGATCTGCGAATGAACGCATCCTTCTCAGCAGGGAGCCGGTGCGCGCGAAGGCCTTCGAGTGTACGCACATTGAAATGGGTCTTGCGAATAGCAATCTGCGAAGAACGCGTCCTTCTCAGCAGGGAGCCGGTGCGCACGATGGCCTTCAAGTACGCACCATTTACAGTCCGAAGTGCTCGCCGTTGCCAAAAACAATCTGTGAAGAAACACTTCCTTCTCAGCAGGGAGCCGGTGCGCACGAGCCGCTTGAAGGTGATTAAAGTACGCACTGTTTGTCATATAGATCCCAGGAGCGCCGCCTTGCCTAGAGAAAGCCCGTCAGCGTTGAATGGGTTGCAAAGGCACGCACCGCTCGTCGCACACCGCCCCGGGGCCGCCGCCCCGAGCAACGCCTAGAACCAATCCATCAGTACTGCACCTGCAGCGCGACGGCGAGTACGTACCTTTGCAGGCCGTCGCTTGTGGCCGAGCAACGCGTTAGCGCGCTCTGCACACATCCCCGACAATGGCAGTGGTGAGCTAGACTCGCTGAGCGAGGTGAGGAAGAGGAGAGAAGGAAGGAGGAGGGAAGAGACTGGCTGGTTCTGGAGGTATCTCAGATTATTTATACTCTCGGTTTTGTTTGGCCGTTTGTTAGGAAAAATTCGTTATGCAGACTCGCGTAGCGCACTGCCCTCGATCCCGATCGTACCCGCGGTTCAGGAATGTAGAGCTCCTGAGTGTCCCCTATCTCGCGATCACATGTGCGTGTACGTTTACGTGTTATACATTACTCACTACTATTAGTTCGAAGATTTAGCACTTCAATATTCGATGTGTATGCCGCGCCGCGAACGCGAAAGCAATAAAGGCAGACCAGATATCATGTACCCCCGTTCTGTTCCAACAAAAATATCAAGCGCTCCCTGACCTGCTTCGAATCTGCGCGTCCCCTGCTTTCCTTCATCACCCAACCCAGAATTTTGTTGAGCACGTTTTGATGTCCCTTCCTGTATGCTGACGCCTCAGATGGGAGAGCAGCTACAGCTGCAGCACAAAGCTCATCGATATCCAGTTCCTCGGGAGAAACAGCAAGAAGGGACAGCGCGCGCGCCAATTCCGTTGGAGTGTTTGGCACGTCCGGCTTCGCGAGCATTTCACGCAAGAGCATCTTCCCAGAGGTGCCTATGGTTTCTCAGTCTCGGTCGTATGAAGCGGTGGTGAATCAATACCGGTGATGGCGCCACTCTGCACCAAGTCGACGAGTTCGCCCAATCGATCTTCCGAGAGCACATTATCGGCCCATGTTAGTCGAGCCGCGTGCAACCGGCCGAGTAATTCGTGCACCATCCTTCAGGGTCATGTTATTCAGTTACCATCTTCATCCAATTAAATTGCGCTCACCAGTTGAAAACCATTCTCGGGTTTCGACCGTCCTGGCACAACCGATCAAAGTAAGCCACTGCCCTCGCGCCATGGGCATCTCCTTCTCCGCCATCCAAGTTCAGTAGGATGTCCGCATCCTGCTCCGTGAGTCCGTACTCCGACAACAGGCGGATCCGTGTTGCCCACGGAAGTTCTGGCATCGTCTGTGCTGTCTCTTCGATTCTTTTCTGTGCAAGTGTTATGTGGGGGAACGCAAATCAAGACATTTGATTACAGATGGGATAAATAAGACACCCAGATTCGGATCCGGCATGTAACGATAATCCGGTGCGTCCTCTTTGGAGCGCATCTTGAACGTTTCGAGGGTATCCTGGTTGAAGCCGCGGGTTTCTTGTGGAACTACACCGTCCTCTCCGGCGAGAAACTCTCGCTGCCGATGCACCTCGTAGACTGTCCTAAAATTATAGCCCAATGGAAAAGATCGACCAAAAAACACTGACCGATGGCTGCTTGCATGAACTTGATACTGTTGAGATTCTTTATTTCACAGCGAGTACCAGGCGGTTTTCCGATAGGATTGACGGAGACGTTTACATCACAACGTAGAGATCCCTGTCCATTATTTAGAGAGGCCGAATGACATGAATAACTGCGGAATTCTTACAGCTTCCATATTGCCATCACTGGCACCTATAGCACGGAGCATAGCTTGCAATACGCGCACATATGCTCCAGCTTCTTCGGGCGAGCTGCAGTAACAGTGAGTCGAAGAAACGAGAATGACGAGACAACGAACCGAAGATCAGGCTCAGTAACGATTTCAAGAAGACCAGTCCCAGCTCTATTTAAGTCGATATTGGACGTCCGAGTGCGTGGGTCAAATGTTGATTTTGCGGTGTCCTGCGAGGCGTTGGTTGAGGCAATTTTGAGAGAAAGGGCGTACCTGCTCCAGCTGGATTTGCATTATTCGTATGGGAGAATCCCGGTTGGGAATATGGAGACGACCACCCAATGCTATCGGAGCTGCTCATTGCAATGAACACGACACGTCCAGCGAATATCTCAGGCACAGACCATAATGTTGGGTGATTTGATACCCCGAAGGCAGGTCCGAGTAAAAGTAGTGTTTACGATCGAACGAAGAGCGCGTCTGAATCTCGGAATCAAGCGCAATAGCCGTACGGAGCGCCAGGTCTACGCAGACCTGGTTGAGTTTCTACTTCCGCGCAGAGGTTGGGAATGTGTTATGGATGTCAAAGCGAGCGAGCCACGGACAGGCAACGTTCCAGGAAATGCAGCATCGAAGGGAGACACATGAATGTTAGGCGCTTCTCCAAGACCTGAGGTCAGGGAGTCTGATGTCGTGAGCGCAGAAGCAACCGCGACGAGAACATGAATACGAACTAGAAAAGAGCTTTTCACGCGACCTAATCTGGGCATGCGTCTCGATACCAATAACTACCTGCCATCCTGGCCAGCGCCGGTCATGGAACGCGCGACGAAGCTGTCGTGCCAGGGAACTGGTTGGCCGACATGACGGGAAGAGCATAAAGAATATTTGCCGAACGTGACCGTTCAGCACCTTTCCTCTAACACGCACCACGCACAACCGAGAGCTACACGAATGCCTACGTCCGCCCCTCCTAATATGCGCGTTGTAGTTCGACTGCCTTGGAATCGTCCTGAGCACCCATTAGCCGACCCTCCCCGGGTACGCGCACCCTCTGCTGCTATTTCTTCTCTTTCATTCTCAAGTGCAGATAGAATGGACGCCTGAGAAGGCGGACATCCTCTGGAAAGTGATTGAGCGCTCTCGATCCACCGACAATGGAGGCACCGACTGTCAGCGGCATACGTCAATCGCTCAGGCGCAGAGACGCTGATATATCCTGCAGGGAAGGGTCTGGCAGCACACTTGGAAGTCCCTCTTCCGTATCTGCTCTACCGCGTCCATGCCAGGTTCCAGGAGGAACTTCGTGGCCTACAGGACATCCCGGGTGTCTCGAGCCCGTCGACTACTCAACAGAACAAACCTTTCGAGGAGTTCCCCTTCATCGAGAAGGGCACCGTCGCCTCCCGTGCCGTTAGCCGCCTGAATGGAAGCGGTAGCATGTCGCCGTCTGGCAGGCTTTCAACGCCGCTGGGTGTTCGAGCACGTCTGAGTTCGCTTGGGAATAATTCTCCAAGACCGAGAAAGGCGACTTCATCATCGACGCTCACTGTCCAGGAACCCAAGAAGACACACCGACCGCTTAGCCCGACTTCATCTGGATCATCGGAAGGTACCGATTCTGAAGACGAAGAGGCTAAGAAAGAGGAGGAGGCGGATCGCAATGCTGAGGAACAGGAAGCACTGGACCGCAAACTCCAGGAATTACAGCAGATGGTGACAAACGATGCCTTGGGACTGGTTAGTGCTGCCTCTCGGCCTGGTGCTCCGGGCAAAGGCAAGGCCAAGGAAATAATAAGCCGCGGTCGAATGGGCGCAGGGGCTACGTCAGCTTCCCCCTTGCAAGGAAGCTTTCGACGCGATAGCTACTCCAGTCCACTCAGTGTATCGAGCGCCAGTTCTGCACAGGGCTCCATCCCCGACATCCCTTCGCCCCCGCCGGATTCTCAGCCCCATTCACCAATGGGCAGGCATCTTTCTCCGAGCAGCAGGCATCTGTCTCCGCCGCACAAATCATCGAGCCCGCCAGCGCTGTCTCCTCGTAGTGCACTGGGTCAGTCACACCGCCGGTACGGTCCTTTGGTGGAACGAGCTGTTAGTGAAAAAGGAAGTAATCATGGTTCGGAAGCGTCCAGCTTCAGTGATATCAGCGGTGAGCATAGCTCAATCCCATAATCACTTCCCTCAGACAAAGAGCACAGACACGAGCCTTTCTGCATCTGCTTTGGAGAGTGCTTTGCTATCAAATATCCGAGGCAATGGCTCGCGCTTGTGAGTCTGAGTCCTCGTTCCAGAGGCTCAAAAGCTGATATATTACTCGAATAGTTCTGCGTTCGCGCGAAGTCGTATGGTCGGTCGAGGTGGTCATTAGTTTAGCCGTGTAGGCTACCCCGTTGTATTCTAGTCGCATCCCCAGCAGGCCGACGGTCGCCGTTGAGACCAATTCGAGAATAAGTAAACCCAAACTCGGGCGCTTGAGTAACCGACGCCAGTAAAAATACAGCAATACTAGGAATTACAGAAATTATTCTTGTCCAATCATTCCTGTCCAGTCAAACTTGTCGTACTTCTTCTTGAACTCCGATACTCGCTCCTTGTTACTCCGGAAATCAATGCGTTTTGGCCGCCGCCATTTCCTCGGCTCCAGTTCCAGAACGTTGCCGATGATTTCCCCTGCAAAATACCTGTCCGAGACATGAGCTCCAACGCCTTCCGCACAAAAAAAAAAGAGAGACAAAAAAACATACCTGGGAAACTCGCCTCCGCCCTTTTCGCCCTCCTCCAGTCCTCCGTCCTCTTCCGCCTGGCCATCTCCAGTGCCTTCGATGACATGCCCGTACCCCTTCTCGCCTTTATGGTCGAACTGCACCATGAAGTACGGGAGATTGGGGACCATGGCGCGCCGGAAACCGCCTGGTCGCCGGGAGAAATCAATCACCTTCTTGTGTTGCGACCACTCCGCTTCCGAGGCCAGAATCGATTCCTATATGCTGGCAGTTGGTACTTTGAATCAAGAGGTGTAATCATCTACGGACCTTGAAATACTGAGGTATGTCCTCGTATTGAGCCCAAGGAAGCGGAACACATTCGATGCAAGTGTGCTTTTGCCATTTCAGCGAGATCACTGTTTCGTAGAAGATCACGCCCTGGTCCTCTTCGGCAAACATACGCATGAGGCATTTCATGAAGTTCTGGACACCCAAATCAATAAACGCACTACTTGGGGTGCGTTTCGACTCACCCGGACTTCGTCCCAGACCTCGTCGTCCGCTTCGAGCATATTGAGATGATGCTGTATGGGAACGATGAGACAGTGTCCTTTCACCAGCTCCTCGTTCGTGGTGCAGGAAAGATAGGCACGAGTGCCCATTGCGATCACAGGGCATTTCGGCGGAGCGTCGTCTTCGGCGAAACAGAAGTGGCATTCCGCCATGACTTTCTGTGTCCGTTTATAATCTAGAAAATATTGATTACCAGATCCCACACGACAACAAATATTGCCTACCATGGACAGCAAATTGTCGTTTCATGGCATCCGATCGCATTTTCTGTCGTCCAAGCTTCTCTGCATTGTCATCGATATAATCCAGATCGTTCTGGGACAACATCAGGATGGAGAGATGATGTTAGCTGCTATAACGGACCTGGAATTTTCCGTCACTCATGATTGATCGCGCAAATTCTGCGTCGAGGTTTTTCTGATCGGCCATGCCTCCGCCGAAACGCTCCTGCCGAAGCATTTCTCCGAGAGTTGTCGTATCGTCGTTGGCATTATACCGCAGAATTTCCCCCGTTTTGGGATCATGCGTCTCGAACTAGAAAATCCTCAGCTGAGAGAGGTGGACAAACGGACAGCAAACGCACCTTTTCTTTCTTCTTCCGATTGCCCGGGAGAGATGGTTCCTCCTCTGCACCATGCCCCACGTCATAAAGGCGACCATGCCCATCCAGCGTCGGTAAAACCTCGACTGTACGCCGCACACCCTCTGAATCTGCACCGTTAGCCTTCCGGGATTCAGCCTCGTATTCTCGCTCGAGGGCGTCGGCATCAGGGGCGCCCATCAGTTTAGCGCGCAACACTTTGGCCTGAAGACGGTTCAGAGAGGAAGGGGACAATCCTCGTGTTCTGGAAGTGCCAATTGAGGGAGTCATGACCGACGGAATGGGAGTATGAGACTGGGCCAAGGGGGACCCGACTTGCGACGGTAAACGAAGCGAATCCAGGCGCCGGTTTGGGAGAGGTGCAGGGGGAGAAGGTGTCGACGGGCCACTATCTCCATAACCACCAGGCCGTTTGAAGGAGGAACTTCGACTTGACGCGCCACTTCCCCCGACGTCGGTGAACATGAACCTCTTTTCTCCTCCTCCTTCCGCGTTTCTGTTACCGCCGCGGTCGCTGCGACCACGATCGTCTCTGCCTCTGTCTGACCGCCGCCCTTCCCGCTCGTCAAGGATTCGGCGCTCCTCCTTTGCGTCCTCAAACGCATCGAGGGAGCCGAAGCGGTCAACTGCTACTTGCTCAATCGAGAGACCCTCTTCTTCAGCTGTCTCATAAACTCGTTTGAGCCGCATCATTCGCCATTGCGAACCAGGGCCGCCAGGGGTGACTGCCTTTGGAGGGGGAGCGGGAGCGCTATCCTCGACTGGTTTGCCCTCCTTGATCTCGACGTTGAGCTCTTTCGAGCTGATTATAGGCTATGTACGTTTTGAGAGAAATTAAGGCTACATGCAGAGCCGAATCACCTTGTTAGGGTCCGGTCGGTCTGGGCGGGCTTTCTTGATATCTGTACCAAGACTCGAGAAAAAGTCTACACCACCGCCGAGGGTTCTCTGGCCCGCTGAAGACTCTCCGTATTCCTCTGTAAAGGATTCGTCCCCGGAGGGGGGCCGCACGCGTGGCGGGGTAGCTGCTGGCATTTCAGGTGCTGAGGGAGGAAGCAGCATCCAGTCGTCTCGCTTCAAAGTTGATTCTGTCGGTCCGGCTCGGGGTAGTGGGGGATCTGAATCTTTCGGTAATGCTGAGGACGTCAATTTCAGACTCTCCGCGGTCGGGATAGTAGTCGCAATTGGCTGAAGGCATAGTGAGATGGCTGTAGCAAAAAATCGCGTCCGTACTCACGCGTTCCCCATCCATATCAATATTCTTTTCGACCCACAGCTCGTCGTCGTTCGGGTCATCGTCCACAATCTTCAGCTTCTTCGATTTCTTATGTTTCCGTGAACTGTCTTCATCGGCATGTTTGCTCCGCTTCTTGCCTTTGCGATCCGGGTCCTCTTGTCGCGACCTTTTGTGTTTCGACGAAGGTTGGTCCATAAAAGGAAGGTGGTAGTTGTGGCTTGTTGACCAGCGGCCTTCAGGTCCACAGGAATTCTTGATTCTTGAAGCTGCTGCACTGACTGAGGCTGAGCACTCCAAGAAAGCATGGTGGGGACCCATTCAATGGCGTAGACAGATAAATAGATTCCAATCAATTTATCGAGCAATAAAGAACATTCTTAGTACGTGACGGTCTGTCCGACAGGTATTCAAGTACATGCAGTCGAGGTAAGATATGAATGGCAGTAAAAACACAACGACTTATGCTCGGCTACAATGTGGAGTTACAAAGTGCTAGGCGCACTGAATTAGCGTTATTTCCTACACGTCCGCCCAGTTCGCGACCCATGAGAATCCAGAGAACTCTTGCTGGTCGCGGGACGATAGCTGGCCGTGCACAGGGGTCAAGGTGGGCTGTTCCTTCGTAAACTCTTCGTCGAAGTTGCTCGTGTCCGCGCTGCCGTTCTGTGTGACGTACTCGGTTAGAAGAGGGCTGATGCAAAACTTTCATGAAAAAGCTCACGATGGTTGGGAAGTATGGAGGGGGTATACGTTTATTGAGAACGTCGTCGAAGCTGACATCCTTGAAGAAGGGTTGCCGTTTGATCTCTTCGGCGTCCTCTTCTCCGGCTCCCAAACGGCGAAGTGGATCCCGATTCAAGAGCTAATAATGAAGGTTTGAGAACGATCCCGGGCACGAGAGTAAAATTAAATGCCTTTTGCAGAATGGAGACGGCGTCCCTCGGCATCGTAATCGGGTATAGAGGCTCATCCTCAAGAATGGCATCGAAAATTTCATCCTCGTCGTCGCCACGGAAAGGCGACTGCCCGAGTAACATTTCATAAGTGAGAACGCCGAACGCCCACCAGTCAACGGCGCGCCCGTATCGTTGCTCTAATAGAATCTGTAGTGCTTTGAGTGTCAATAAAAGGGCCGCAAGTCACAACACGTACCTCGGGAGCCATGAATTCGGGAGTACCACAGAATGTGCTGGTGGTCTTTCCATACCACATTTCTTCTTTGCACAAACCGTAGTCAGCTACCTTGACATGCCCATCGAGCGTCAAGAGGATGTTGTCCAGTTTTAGATCACTACCGCCGACCCATTGAGAAACAAGATCCCAAACGTAGGTGGCACTCACCGATAGATAATTCCGTTTTTGTGGAAGTACTCCAAAGCGAGAAGAACCTCGGAAGCATAGAACTTCGCTTGTCGAAGAGAGAACTGCTTCCGTTGGATGTGCAACATGAGATCTCCTCCACTAACATACTCCATGACGAAGTATACACGGGTCTCGGTTTGGAAACACGAATGCAGGCCGAGAAGGAAAGGATGCCGTTCTCGCGCAGCAGCCAAAAAGACGCGCTTTTCCGAGCGCGTGCTGGTAAATGTCAGTGTCTGCTGCGAAGACAAGCGATTCCAACCAACTCACCTCTCGACTTCGTCGTTATCAATGATGAACTCCTTCTTCAAGACCTTGATAGCATACAGCCCGTTCGTCTTCTTCTCCTCTGCCAACATAACTTTACCGAAGTTACCCTTCCCAAGCACGGCCAAAAAGTTGAAGTCGTCCAACCCAACTTTCCTCTTTCGTGTAGGTTGTCGTGTAGGCTGCGGCGGCCCACGCGGTGGCCCAGTCATCTGCATCGGTGGTGGAGGAGGAGGAGGCATAGAGCCCTGCCGTTGATTTGGTGAGGGCGGGAGTCCACCGTGCTTCGCAGGTCGCGCGCCCGGTTGAGCACCAGGTTGAGGACTCCGGGGAGGACCCTGGAATTAAACGTGCTTCTTTAGTTTGGAATCCTTCGAACGCATCAAGAAGGCATACCGGATAAGGAGCTGGATAACCGTCCGATCCAAGCGTAGACGCGGGATCGAAAGAACCGGGAGGGGGGCGGGCTTGCTGCGGCTGGTCATAACCCGGCGGTACAGGAGTCCGTGCTCCTGGTGGTCGAGCAGCCGAAGGGCTTGGAGGGTATGGGACCTGCCCTAGAGGCGGCGGCATGTGCGGGTGCGGCGTTGGTTGTTGCTGCTGTTGCTGCACGTATCGGGGGTCGGAGGCATAGCGGGGGTCAACGGCGGGCGGTGGTCGGCCATAGTCGGGAGGGGCCGAGTCCGGTCCCAGCCTCATGTTGCCCATTGCAACCGTGGAGTCCGCCATGGTAAGCTGTTTGCGAGGAGCAGTGGTTTTGTCGCCGCGACTCTTGTTGATATCACGCCAATCCCGAAGTAAAATGTTGGCCGTCTCCATCGACATACCACAGAAGTCGGGGACAAGATGCACGCAATTAGCATGGCAGGTAATATTGCACTCGGAGCACTTCCGGGCGTTTTTCCTGCCAAGAGGGAGCATGTAACCGCAGTGACAGCACCAGTTCGCGCCGATGTTGGTGAGGGGCTCGAAACGATGGGGAATACGATGATTGATTTTCTCCTCGTCCCCTTGCTGATGAAAGATAAAATCAGACACGCCGACAAGCACGAGACGCCACGAACCCCATCGTAGGACTTGGAGATGCACTTTGTGACGACCTTTTCGTAGCATTTCTTGTGACATGTGTAGCGACAGTCTTCGCATTGGTAGCCGACTGCATTGAGTAAAAACTCGCTGCAGAACGCGCAGAGCATGAGCTGGTAGAACTGGCGCTGCACAAACTTGTGGCCGTTCATCTCGTGAATTTCGTCCTTGCGCTTGCGAACGGCGCCTTGTCGACCCAGACCACCAAGCGGCGCGTCCATGGGACGCTTGCGGACGTTCTCTTTGACTGTCCAGCATATCAGTAAACGCAAAGAAAAAAGAGGATAACGAACTGAAGTTGAGGTGCAGTAAAATGGCCCCTGCGGGCTCTACCGCGAACCAGGCATCGATACCATCTGGTGTCTGCGCCATACCTAGCATCGCGCCAGTACCACCGTCCTGATAAGCGAGGGGGGAGTTCATGTCGCCGCCGTTCGGCACCATGGCGTTGCCCGGCATTGCGCCGGCAGTGACCCATCCTTGTCCACTGTCCTGACCGACCTTCTGTCGGCGAAGCGCCTCCACGAGGTCGCTGATACGGATCCACAGAAGGCCGATGGGAACGCCCTGCGCATCGGCGACCTGCTTGTCGGACACGACGATCTCGACCTCGTTGGCCTTGTCAACAGTAATTTCGAAATCCTCGTTCCACCGGTCGGTGCGAGTGGGGTGTGATCGGGCCAGCTGAGTGCCTTCGACTTTCAATGACACGACTGTCTCAGTGATCTGCTTAGACGCCGATCTTGATCTGCTCGAGACAATAGGCGCGTGATCGAGTTCTTTCGCGCCCTGAACGGTGACCTGCAGTGTACCAGAGAGAGGTTTGGCGCGTAAGTTGTCCTTGCGCTCCGCGTCATTACCGGGGCCGGCTGGTGTAAGACGGTGAATAACATGTAACGACAGAGAAGACGCCAGTCTCACAAGTGTCTTCCTCCTCCACGACGTCGTCTAATATATGCAGATTCTTGTATCGTTTGAGGGCTGACTGCAGCAGCTGTATTTTCTTCTCACTCTCGACCTTTTTGCTCTCGGCGTCTGCGCGCGATTTTTTGTCGCCGTCGGCCTGGTAGAGCTTGGCCATCTTGTCGATGCCCTCCTTGTACTGCATCTCGACCCGCAGCTTGAACTCGAGCTGGTGGAGCATGCGCGAAATCTTGGTGGGCGTGAGGGGGGTCTCTGCCTTGATGAGGTCGAGGTTCGAATATTTGGGGGCGGGGCCGGGACCGGGACCGGGGGCGCCCGGCGGCGGGGGGCGGCCACTCCGAGGGTCAAACTTGGGTGGGACCTGTTGTAGTGATCGATAGCATCCGATTGCCATACTGGGAACGCAGGGAAGTTAAACGCACCTGAGGCGCCGCCGATCCCGAGTCCTGGCCAGACTGCTGCTGCATCTTGCGGGTCTGCAGCTCGCGGAGGGTGACCTCGAAGTAGCGGAGCGATTGCTCCGTCTCCCTGATCTTTGCGTCGTTGCGGCGGAGAACATCGGGGTTTGTGGTCGCCTGGCGCAGGAGTTGAGACGCCTCTAGGATCTTGCGCTCTGTCTGGATATGCTTGTAGACATCCTGGATCTTCTGGTCGAGTTCAGCCTTGATAACCGAGCAGAAGATGAGTAAATCCAAGAGAGAAAGAGAAATTTGGGAGTACCATGGGCGCGATGTGTGGACCAGACCCCGCCGTGGATGGCGGTATAAGGGAGAGATGCGATTCGAGAAAATCGAATGTCCTGGCAATGCAGTGAAAGCGCACAGCCAATGACAGAGTCACGGCATCACACCCGTGACCAACCGTCTCCGAAAGGCTCTCCGAACTCGGTCAATGCTTTCGGCCGTTCGCGCAGCCTCGCCCCACTGCCGTCTCGCCCTCACCGCCGTGCACCGTGTCTCGACTGCCCGCAATGGTCCCCTCATAAAAACACGCGTCCCAGACGACGTCGATGTCGTTCTGGCATCGGACCTCGTCTTTACTCTCTCAGGCGTTCTCAACGGTGTCAAGCTTGCGTCCGACGAGATACTGCGCTCTCAGCTTGCACAGCATCTTGTGGACTACTTCCAAGCGGTAAACATATCGTCTCCGCTCGATAGGACCCAAGTAACACATGTTAGAACGCGACGGAGCTGGGTATCGCGCGCGTGTCAAGCATGTATCTGGATGACGACGGACTCCCCAAGTGTACTCCTCTTCATAGGCTCTATCTTCCAGCAGTTTGTCTGATGCCCTCTGTGCTGATACCAGTAAAGATCGTCTCATCGCGCTGCCTGACCCCGGAATCCGAGCTGCGCCGCGTGCACGTCGTTCTCGTCGGAATCGACCTCAACTATGTCTGGCACACCAATTCAGAGTCCACGTCAAACTCACTCGTCCATCCCTTCTCGACTCACTTATCGCTGCCGTTCAAGATGCTTCTCGACAATGTTACCACCCGCTTCTTTACCTGGCAGCTAGTGAGGTACTCTTTCCATCGATGTCTCGCACAGCCCTTGTTCACTGCTACAGACGGTACCCTCTGATCTTCGGTCCTTGGTGCCAGGTGAATTTAGCTTTGATATCGACGCGAGTTTCTTCTGATTCAATCCCAGCAACTCGACATCGAAAGACCGTACTTTGACAAAATATTCCGCTCAATCTCGTCTATCGTCGCTAGATCCCCGGATCCGTCCTTTCGCAAGAAGTGCAATCGGATGCTCCAGGTGAGCCGCGCCCCGAGTTTGTGCGGCGATTAACGGACCCGCCCAGACGATGCAAGAGCAACAGTCAGCAGCCTTTACGGCTGCGGCGACCTCTCTGGCGACCTATTTTGGCTCAACCGCCGATTCACACGAAATCGACGACGAAGATGGCGAGCACCCGGCATTGACTGATGAAGAAGCGTTCTCATTATCGATGGAAATCCGTTATCGAAGCTGTCTGCGGCGCCCCCAATTCAAGGTTCTTCTTGCGGCGCACACAGCGCGAAGGCTAACCCTGAACTCACCTACCGCAGGGAACGACCCGCGCAGCGCAGGCGGACGATCGCTCGGACGACGACGAGCTCTCGCAAGACCAGTCTATACTAACACCAGAATCCTCTCAGCGTTTCGACGAGAACTACCTGTGGCACCATGCCCCGCCCATTCCCAGTGATTTCGCTTTTGGATTTGATCTGCCCCTGGCCAGCGCAAATATAGAACGATTTTCGCCCCTCGATATGGGAATCGACAAGGAGTACCAAGACCCAGCTGAATTTTGGAGTGACCTCGATGATGACGAAGAAGAGGACGACTTGCTGAGCCTATCGTCCGATAACGAAGCAAATCGAGGTTCTACTGAAGCGCACTTTGGCATGGATTTACCCTCCGACGACTTCTCTCTCGTAACCCTTGCACCTCCGTCGGTCTGCTCAGACGAACGCGTCTGCGAACTGGGTTTAGTGTTGGACATAAATATGGACGGCACCCCGCATACAAGTCACGCTGAAGGGTCACCGGACGCGCCTCAATTGCAAAGTACACCGACACAAATTGAATCGCCGAGTGCAGCAGAGCATCTATGGCGCCAAGCCACAAAGGAAGAGGCGGTCCCACGACTGTCGAGTATGCACGCTCTAGACTTGGAACTGTCTTTCGATTCGGATTCGGACGCATTCGAGCTGGAGGAGTCATCAGACACACACGAGCTGGAGGAGTTTGTGGACGACGTGACCGTGAGCGGCACATGGCCAGGCGGGACCCTGGAGCATCAGGCTGGCTTGCCAAATATTGCTACCGACGTTGGAGCAGGACGCGGAGTTGAGCACATTGGTTTAGATGAGGATTGGTAGTTGCAGATGGATTTACACAGTAAACCCATATGTTCATGGCAACAGCGGCATAAATATGGACGGAGGCGAGGCAGTCCAATCGAGATCTAACGAGACCGGCAAGCTCCGAAACTCCGCAATCACTTTAGTCTATAAGCGCAACTAGCTTTCTTCATCCCTCCATCTCACCCAGAGACATCCGTCCCTCCCTCATTGTCTGCCCTCGTTCTACCACAAATGCTTCCCGCCCAGCGCAACAAGATCGACATCAGCGTTAGCCTTCCCCTGCTCCCTTTGTCTGGGTCGAATTCTGACTCTGGCTTGCAGAAGCTCAATGAGCAGGAGCAGATACTGTTTGCCAAGTACGGCAAGCTGCCCACGCACAAGAACGTCCTCATGAAGATGCAGAAGGTCCGCCACCCGCATATCTGGTCCTTCTTTCATAACACCCATCGAGCAGGATCGCAAATACTTTGACTCTGGCGACTACGCCCTTTCGAAAGCGGGCGTAGAGCCAACGAACACCGTCGGAACGGCCATCCCCAATCCCGAAAAGTGCGTCCGCGATGCCACGAGTCGTTTGTTCAGGCATTGATTATCGTCGCAGCATTCCACATGCGTCGTCCCCCGTGGGCAACGGCCACGCCCTCTCCGTCTCGCCCACAAACCCCACGAGCCCCGTGAACAAGGAGAGCGGTCTGTCGCAGAACGGCGACGACAACAATAACAACAATCTGATTGACGACCACGCAATAACCGCCGACTCGTAATGCGCTGTGCTTCCCTACGCGCGCCACGCCCCGCTCTGATTTCCTCGACGCAAAGCTATATTATCTATATCTTACCCCACGCCCGTGGAGTCCCCACGTTATTACTCGTCCTCCTTTTTTTCGCTTCGACCTGGGCACGCACGCGCGCGCGCCGCATCGTCCCGTCCGTCCACCTGTGTATCTGTGTATCCGACCCGCGCATCTATGGTATCTGAACACGGCCACTATGTCCCCTCTGGAGCTTGTATGTATAATATAGCATAGCGTATCAAATTGCGGCGAAATCTCGCGCTCCGACTTTGAATATTTGAGATCGATTCAAATGTAATCGAAACGGAAGGAGCAGACGAACAATGTTCCGCAGCGGATCTGTGGGGTCTGCAAGATACCTCCTCGAGGGTGCTCGACCCTTTTTTTCAGGGACAAAAGTCAGGGTCGCGATGACGGGGAGGCTGTGTTGAGCAATGTCGGCCGCTTTCGGTCGTGTTCGGCCGGGCCGGGCCGCCGTAGTTCAACCACAAAGGTAAACGAAGGTTGAAAGTGAGGATCTGGTCAAACCAGGCCGATATATTCCACGCCGGGTGTGCATCGAGTACAGATAGGCTCCAGTACCGATTCGAAAACTTTTGGATCTACGAAAGGATCCTCACACGCACCGTCGCCTCGGTCGGTGCGATCGAGGCAGCAGTGACTGTGGATAATGCGCGAATACGTGTGCGTGGGCTCCGCTTTGCAGCGCCCAAACACGAACCGCGTCTCGATGCAATACACAGCATGGCGTTGGCCAATGTCAGGGCGCTCGGGACCCGCCTCCAAGCACGAAACAATGAGGGCAGCGGACACCGGGATCGTCTACAAGTTGCATGTCGGGGAGGAAACCAACACGACCACCGCTCATCGACTCCCAGCGTCTTCCAAGGTCTCATTCCCGTATTTCAATGGTATTTTTCCAGTGTACAGCTCCCATATCTGGATTGTACGCTCAACGGCAATGCAGTAAGTCAAGTGGGTGACGCACTGTCATCACCATCGCATGCATATCTTCAGCGCGTTGTCATGGGCAGGGTGTCATTATGTGCACGAAAAGTGCTGCAATACGGGTCTGTCATGCGGTTTGTTGTGAAGCTGTCTCCTTCTAAAGAGGACTCGTCAAAATCACAGAGTCGAAGGCGGCCGTCGGAACACATGAGGAGGTTCTGGGGCTTAATGTCTCCGTGAACGATTTTGCGACTATGCAGGTCCACGACGAGGTGCCGCAGCTGATGAATCAGACGGATACGTTCGTCTTTGGTTGGAATATTGGGTGGGTCGATGGGTGTCTCCAGGGGCATGCAGAAGCCCACAATACGTTCGGTGGGTCCTATTTGACGGAAGAGCCGGCCGATGACGGATATTGAGGAGTCCCCGGCGAGCTGCGTGAGTTTCCAGATACGCTCGAGGTCGGTTTCCCAATATTGTTTGATGACTACCCCAGAGCCCGGAAACGGTCGACGCGTCCGAATTCCGAAATTGCTAAAGGATGCTGCTCAAAGTCATCGCGAGATATGAGGGATTCCCACTGCAGGTCCTGAGGCCACGACCCGAAGGATGAGTGGAAAGAGGGCGAGGTCATAACAGAGAGAGCAGAGTTAGACAATGAGAGTCGGAAACTTCAGGTAGCTCTTCGGGTGGGTAGATCCTTGTACCTATCGAAGCACGCGCTGGACCCACCGAATCTTTATCGAGGATACTGGAGGAGTTGATTTCGCTTGAACGCCTTCCTTCCCAAATCCCTCAACTCCGGACTTCAGAAAGGGAGGAAAGTAAAAGCCAACTTCGCCTCTTGCCGCGGCGATCATGATCGATGGCGTTGTTTGCCGTTTCGGCCGTCCTTTTCACCTTTGCCGGAACGCAAGACTCAGAGAGACCTCCGTGCTTATGCGCCAAACTCAGGTTCATTCAATTCAATTGGAGAGAGGCTCAATGGATCCTGATAGTTGAGAAACCTGGAGAGGACCTACTGCATTACCTCCTATTCCTTCCGCCATAACAACTTTGGCCATTTGGAATTGTTGAACACAGTTTGAACCCTCATACCATGCCCGCACCCGCGCTCTCAGCCTTTGTCGCATCGCCTGCGAGTACGCAAAATCCGCAAGCCACTGACACGGTGAACGCTACGGACATCAAGGCGCAGCCGACGGCGAAGGAGGTCTTGAGTATCTGTGAAGCTGTTTTCCAAAGGTACATTTAGGCATTATCTGGTCTAGTTCGTATCCCTACTGACCTCGAACCAGGGGGGAAAACAAAACCCTCCGTTTTCCATGCTTTCCGGAATTCACGGTCGACATTTACGACAAGATCTGGCGATCTTGGGACGATGCTAATGCCTCTCTCAGTGACTGCAGTCTCAGGTGCGGCTCGTGCCATTAATATTGCTGCTTCACTGCTTCAATGGTATCATTCAGAATGACATCCACGGCTAATTTCCCCGTAATCATCGAGTTGCTACCATCCAGGTCGCATCAGACCACAGTCGCAGGAATAGCTCATTTGATCACGGAAACCTTTGGCGCGGTCACCCGAACGCAGTCCTGGCGCCATTTTGCTCCACTCGGGGCGGATAGTATGTTCTGTCTTTCTTCCATCTCCATCATCCTTATTTTACCGGAGGTTTAAGGCTGAACAGCCCCTACGACAGGGTGAAGCAAGCCGATGCAAGTTTCGCGCCGGCCGCTCATGCAATGGAACCGAGTGTCATTATTGAAGTGGGTCGGTCAGAGACCATTACGGAATTGCGTGGCGATGTGTCCCATTGGTTTCTTTGGACTCAGTGCGCTCAACTTTGAAAGATGTTACTTTTGACCCTTACAGTCCGCGGTCAGATAAAATTAGTTATATTGTTTGAAATCGGCAAGCCTCCCTCAGCGACGCCGAATACTCCAACACTCAGTGTCGAAATTTGGCTCCGCATCACCGACAGCTCTCGAAGACTCACCAGAACTTCCATCCAAGATTGGACCCAGGGAATACCGGGCGCCTTCAGCATCCCCATCTGGACTCTGCTGGGTCTTCAAGGCCCCGAAGATGCCCCCGCAGACCTGCCCGAACAGCTGGAGTACCTAAGGATGGTCTTGAGGCCCTGCGCACACATATTCCCGGTGGATACGGCAAGTCCCTGTTATTCTCCGGCTTTCGTGCTGATGCCTTTTCAGAGAAGAAGATCAGGAAGAACATGAGGAGTAGTGTATTCACACCTCCTCCCAATTACTCAAGCATCGTGAGCCGTAATTCATCTCTCCAAATCGATTTTCTTGGAGTATCGAAGATTATACAAGATTCTTATCGTTCCTTGGGCTATCTTTGAGTATCCCTTCGAGTTTCTGGGATTAGAGTCTTTGAGCTTTGATAACAGCTCAAATTTGTATTTATGAGTCGCAATGAACCGAAATTACACGTTGTAGACATAGGAGATGCCTTTGCGTCTAAGTCATTGAGGTCCAAAGCACGGGGACCTCTCGCACACGTCCAAACCTCGTCGCACATTGTCCGCAAACGAGCCACCCCGCGGTTCTGGACAAACCCACCGTCGAGGGCAGCTCAACGAGCACAAATGCACGTTTAAGATGTGGTCCGCCGTCAGGGGAGCCGCGTGTTCCCCACCGTGCTCAAGCATATCAACGAGGGTGTCATTGATGAATGAGATGGCACAGGGTTTCTTCATTGGGGCACCGAAGGATAGTCCTGCGAGATCACGATATCGAGATCTCGAGGGACGGAAGGAAGGAATGCTCGGCAAGCTTCCTTACCAAGAGGTCCATAGTCTCCTTGACTTGAGTGTCCATCCTGTCAGATTGACGGTCAGTTTCTTCAGCCCGGTGCTGCTGGAGAGTAAAGCGAGGAGATCGGTGTCGAGGGTGAAGGCGCTGAGTGAGAGGCTGCGGAGGGTGCATTTCGAACGCTCGAGGAGGGCGCGGATCGCTGGTACCGTGCCGTCTATAGGAGCTACGATGAATTCCTCGAGCTTTGGTAGGGTGAGGCAGCGGATAGATTTGGGTCGGAAGAGGCGAGACAGAAGAACGATGGGTCAGGACGGACGTGGAAGAGACGGCAGCGGAGATGTATATGCTTTGAGAGACTCAAGCTGGGGTTCTTGCGCAGCATTTTCAAACATCTTTCCGTTGGATTAATGGTGGAGGAACGGCGGCCGTACATGAGCTCCGAGAAGTGTCGAATAGAACTCCACTGTAGGGGAACAAGTTCGTGAGGATAGCCATTGAGAGTGACGTCCGTAAGACGGGGAGCATTATCTGCGAAGGGAATGGCGAGGGGAATCTCCAAAGGATGAGATGGTCAATTCGGTGAGCATCGTGAGGCGATTACGGATGGGGGTTAAAAGGTGCAGGAGGCTGTTTTTATGTGGAGGTCGGCAGTTTTCCATCTGTTGAATGCGCAACAACAGCACGGATGAGCATGTGGGGCAGTTGGGTGGTGCTGCTATCTTTCAGACCCAT